>JAJEJO010003208.1:43116-140240 GCA_020662805.1 Glaucomys volans | reverse complement strand
TAACCATTCCATTGTTTTTTCATTAATAAATTAAATATATCTCTGAAAAAAAAATAATCTCAAGGTAAGAATTATGTTAACACCAAGAAGAAAAGATATTGAGATTGTCTTGTTCATTTAATCAAATGTAAATAATCATTCTAGGACATTCAGGTTATGATACATGGGACTTGAAATGATTCAAATTTCCTAAGTTCCTTAATAGAATTAGTCAAATATTTGCTAGTTTTCTCATGCAGAAAAAGCCATACAAGTATGTATTGGCTGTTTCATATGAACAGACTGTCCAGCCTCAGAAGGCTTTCACCCATCCTCTTGAGATCCATGTTAACTTCCCTGTTAAAGGAGCATGTGGCCCTAGAGACAACTGGGAACAATAGATGGTAATATGCTGTCTCTGATGGCCAAAACTTAGGAAGTGAGGCCACAAGTCCAGAGGTTTCTTATTTATGAGTTGTTGGTAACACCAAGTCATCAACAAAGCTTCAAGAAAAAGTTTTCAGTACTTTTAATTTTTTTGGTTTGTTTGTTTTTAGGAATCCAACATAACCAGTGTTCTGAGTCTCACATGTAATCATCAGAAGAATAACAATTATTCTCTAATAATTGTCTACACCCTCTGAGTGAGGCAATGAGTCCATATTTATGATGTGGAAATTCACATACAACACAAAGTTCTTTGACGCCCAGTGCAGAAGACAACATGTAGGAGGTGCCCAGTCGATATGTGTTGAATGAATGTTTCTAAATTGATATATTTCCTTCACGTATACTTTTTTATGGCACCTTATTTATCATAATAGGAAGTTCCTCCTTATACAAATTATAAATTTTCATTCTTCAAAGGACACAAGTATTCAAGAAATTAAGGATATTTTACAAGATAGCTATTCTATTTCACCATTACTCCTTTGCTTTAAATCAGAAAATTACATTATACTCTGTATCAGTTATAAAGTATACTGGTTAAGTAACTACATTTAAACAAAAGAATTAAATTGAATTTTTAAGAACTTCTGTACATCAGTTCTTTGCCTTGTTGTTTAAAAGCACTCTTAAAAATTACATATGTATGTATCAATATATAGGTGCATATATAATACAGGGAAAACAAATATACAGAGACCTTTTACACATAGACATAATTAATTTAAAACTATATTTCATGATTCATTTATATGAAGAAATTCAAGGTAATGAAGAAAGTTTGAAGTACAAATATAGTGTCCTATTTATTTGCTTTTAGAAACATAGTTTTTGTTGATTACAAAAGTAATAGCAGTTATTAATGTTTGAATATCCATTAACATTATAATAGTTCATAGGTATACAATACTAAATTTTCCTGTTTTTTTCCCAAATTAATTCTTATTATCTTTTCCCCTTTCTTGCTTTAATTTTTTTGACCAAAAATATGGGAAGGAAGATGTCTTGTATTCCATATGCCTTCACAGACTTCTGTGTTACTTATGAAAAAAAGGAAAACTTATGTGCCAATCTTCAATATTTGGTTACTGCTGTGCTTTGAGTGTATGTCTTTCCAAAAATCTTTTGTTGAAACTCAATGCTGAAAGTCATAGCATTAAGAGGTGGGACCATTGTAAATGTATAGGGTCATAAGGGTTTAGCCCTAATGGATGGGACTAAGGCCCTAAAAAGAGACTTCCAAGTGCAAGTATGTAGTTGAGTGGTACGGTGCTTGTCTAGCACGCTTGAGGCCCTAGGGCCACCAAAGAATCACACACACACACACACACACACACACGCACACACACAAATAATTCAGAGAATGCCTCCCATTTTTTTCATCCTTCCACCATGTGAGGCCACAGTGTTTATCCTTCCTCCACATGAGTAAGCACCCACAAGGAGCCACTTTAGAAGCAGAGAGGAGATCCTCACCAGACACAAAATCTGCTGATCTCTTGATCGTGGACTTTGCAGCTTCAAAAAAAATGTGAAAGAATGATTAGTGTAATTCAGAAATTACCCATAAGTAATGGACTAAGTCAACCATTTATCTTTCATATTTCTTCTTTGGTTGAAGTTCATGATTAAGCATCATATATTAGAAAACAGTGTATTTATGAGATTTGTAAGTATGTAATATTAGTTAAGTTTAGAAACCTCCAAAATCTACAAAAGATTTGACACATTGCAAGAATGGCATGAGAAATCCTGAAAATTCTTCCTTTAAATTTCTCTCAGTTGATTTGCCTCTCATGTACCATAAGGAAAGAAAGTAAGAGAGTACATTTTATGAAATGAGTATCCCAGAGAATGGATCTTATAATTGAATTTCTGCCCAAAATATAATAATGGGCTTTCCTTCTGAGGAGACTTTCTGATGGCTTATCAATGTCAAGTTCATGTGAGCAGACTGGGAATATAATAGATCCATTCTACACTGAATACAGTTTCTAGGTGTCACAACTTTGAGCTGTTTCAAAAGAACACAGTGATTTATATATAACCTTCTAAAAGTAGGAAACCTGTTTGTAATAAGTCCTATGGTATTTAAACATTTGTTTTCTAGATTGTTTTATTCTTTAAAGTTTTTAAATAATAGCTCTAATGATTTAGTCTAGTAACTATAAGTAGTTACTATTAGAATCTTTAATAAATCAATCTTTCTGTCATGTGTCCCAAAAGGAAAGTAAATATTATTTTTATTTCTTCAGAGACAAATGAAACTCTGATATATCACAACTGATATACCTGCAAATGAAGTGCCTTTAAAGAATAAATCTCCTAAAATAACAATTACAGCGTCGAGAACTACATAAATCACTTATAAGCTGTACTGCATTGCCTCCTCTCTCTGGGACCTCACATAAGTCTACTGCACTTCCAGTGCTTGTCAGTTATGTAACTAACTTTTACATGAAATAAAACTTCTGCTAGCTCTTCATTTGACAGGAAATAATTTTATAGTACTATTCATATCTAATAGCTCATCTTTGATATGGTATTTTGCTTGGCCATTGCTGGTTTCAAATTGCTTCTAATCCAAAGATTCTAGTTAAATAAATTACTATTTAAATAGATCAAGTGAGCTAGTTAATTTTCATTTCTGATTTTTAAAACTTGGAAATGTTAATAAATAGTCTTTTACTTAGGCCAAGTAAACATAGGTGGCATCTGTTCTTTGTATCACAATTTAAATATCATAAGTACGTGATTTAATTTTTGTGCACTAATGTCAACATGCCTTCTAACCTTTGTAATCAGTGTTAAACTTGTAAACATTAAGGGCATGGACATGAAATTTATAGCTCAAATAGAGATCAACAAGCAAATGATGATATGAACAGTAAATCTGAGATTAATATGTGGAAATGTTACTATTTGACATTATTAACCAGCTAGCAAAATCAACTGTAAACATTTCCTGAAGTAATAAACAGTGCATTATTACTTGGTGGATATTTCAAATGTTTTTCATTACCATTGTACAATATGTTGTTATTAGTAGTAGTAATTAATTAGTATTAAAACTATTAGCAGGATGGATCAACACATTTCCTAAAGGAGGTTAAGTATTTTAGACTTTGCAGGTGAAAGGTTTTTGCTACAACTACTCTTTTCCATCTTTGCAGCCTGAAGTCTACCACTGAAAATGCACCTGTGAGTCGATAAAATTTTATTTACACTAACAGGCAGCAGGACAATAGGTGATAGTTTTCCACTTCTTATTAATGACACTATAAAGTTCTATGGTATTTTCACATATTCACTAACAAATTAATGCAGCCCTCTTGTAATATCTAGGCGTAGATGTTCACTTTTTGTAGATGAGGGAATAGTTGAAACTCTACCTGTGCATGTGAAGCAAAATAAATGAGAGTCAAGTCTCCAGACTCTACAACAGATGCTACAGATGCTCCTGATCTGTATGTAGTCTTATGTGGGAAGCTTCTCTGAGAGTCAAAATGTGTGTTTTATTAATTAAGGAGAAACATTCTACTTCATTCTGAACTGTCATAGCAGAACATGATGACAAGATGACATTACAGGCTCAGCTTGCAGCCAATAGATTTGACTTATCCTAACAATTTAGGAATGCTAGGGCTTAGCATTTAGGAATATAACACAGACAAAGAGGATTGGACAACGTTGTTACTTCATTGAGAAGAATCAATTCCTTATCAAATACTTTTAAAATATTTGATCAAATTGACAAACATGGAAGACATGATTAAATATAATCTGAAAAAATTATTAGGAATAATATTAAAATGTATTTTTATGTACATAATAAACATAAACTTTTTGTACTACACTTATCCAACAATTTCACACCAATTGTCCAGCCCATGTTCTAAGTTGGGTATTTCCCCAGAAGCTGGGATGCATAATCCTATACTCAAGAGTCTAAAACATAAAGGAAAGACAGGATTTTAAAGGACAACAAAAAAATGTATATGTTAGACATGATTAGAAGTATAGGTTTTCAAAAGATAATTGGAGCAAAAGCATATTTAAATATATACACAATGGTCAAAATATACTTTTCCAATCTATCAAATGATAATTAAAGAGTTTAGGCTTTATTTATGTATATTTTAAGAAGAAGAAATAAATTGATGAAGTCTATGGGAAAATATTCAACCTAGAGATTTACTGTACAACATAGTACCTATAGTTAAAACATTGTATGTTTTTAAACCTTGTAAATGGGTAGATCATATGTTAAAAGTCTTAATTACAAATAATAATTATTATAATAACAAATAGGGCAGGATAAAAAGAGTTATATTCATATTTTTTATGTAAAAAGATTATACCATCCTTTAAAAAGTGTGCCTTTTAAAAATTTGTATCAGTATAAAACTTACATAGGTCTATATATTAAAGATGAAAAGCAAACATATAAACTATTTTTACTGTAAAACTCTAAGTGCTGATTTAATCATTTAGAAGGGAAAACCCAAAAAAGAAATCAAAGCTTTTTATTATAAACATTGTATCACATTAAATTTATAATTTTGATTTAACCTTCTGCTTATGTCTTTAACAAATTATTATCTATTTTATATTTATATTAATATCTATTTTATTATTACAAATTATTATGTATTTTTAAATTAGAATTAATAATTTTATTATTTGACTATTTCATCACTGTAGTTAAAAGCTTTGTTGTGAAAGAAAATTAAGAACCTTTGGCTTTCATTTCCTGATTTTCTATTTGTGGAAAGGATGGAAAGGGAAGATATTTTGATATGGAAGAAAGAGTTAGGAAGCATTTAAGATAATGGGGATAATGAACTGGTAATGCATCATTACCAGTTCATCTTTAGATCTCAAATATATACAATATATATTTGAGATCTACAATATTTGAGATCTAAAGATGAACTGGTAATGATGCATTGCCTTCTCTTTAAGCAATTAGCTTAAACAGATTTTCTGAAAAATGCACAAATCAGTAATGTATTACATATTTCTCAATGAAAGTTTCTTGCTCTACAATTCTGGTTTCATCTTGGAAAAGATGAAGCACACAGACAAGGAGAAGTAGAAAAGAAAATAAGAAAGCGGGGAGAATAAGACAAACATGCTGAGCACGAAACATTGAATGTATGAAATATGTTAAGATCTGCTGATCTTTTCCACCAAACTAATACATTTGATAAAATTTTTATCCTTCCCTCACTATCTATCAATCTCATTTCAAGAGGAGACAATGACCAAAATGCTAACAGATCTGACTCACATCCTTCAGGACTGTCTGAAAAGAGTTTGCAGCAATGTGGGATATGAATCATGCATATAAGAGAACACCTCACATTTATTGTAAATGAGTCCTAATTGCAAGAAATAGAAACAATAATTCCAGCCATTTTGCTTTATAAAAGGAAAATGTTTAAGAAATTTATTCTTAAATTATTATTATTTTAATTATTCTTAAATTATTAGAGAATGTATATTTTGCTTATATTTGTATAATAAAGTTTAAATTCCTGTAACAGGTTTATCATCATCACTGTAAAATTCTTCCTACAAGCTAAATTGAGAAACATCCAGGGCCCTGAAATGGCATTCATTGGTCATAATTGAACACATAGATTTGCCAGTCTAGACCACCTAATAATGGCATTTAAAACACTAAAATTCTCCCAGTACAATGTCATATATGAACTTTAGTAATCGCCCAGATCATTTGAAATTATACTTCCTTTTTATTTATCTTGTACACGCATGTCTTTCCAATTAATATGTTTTATTTTCTAAGTAGTTAGCTTAGTCATCTTACTTTTTGCCAGAGGTTGGTGTTAGACACGGTTGTTAAAACCTTTCAACTGAACTATGGAACCAACCTAGGTGTCCTTCAACAGATAAATGGATAAAAAAATGTGATATATATACACAATGTAATGTTACTCAATTTTAAAGAAGAATGAAATTATGGCATTTGCCAGTAAATGGATGGAGCTGGAGCATATCATGCTAAGTGAAATAAGCGAATCCCCCCAAACCAAAAATCGAATGTTTTCTCTAATATGTGCATGCTAAGTCACAATGCAGGATGGGTAGCTAGGGAAGAATAGAGTTACTTTAGATTAGGTTGAGGAGAGTGAAGGAAGGGGAGGGGGAATGTGGGATTGTGAATGAATCAGACATTATTAGCCCATGTACATATATATAACTATACGACCAGTGGGATTCCACATCATGTATAACCAGAAGAATGAAAAATTTACTCGTTCGTACTCCATTACATATGATGTATCAAAGAGCATTCTACTGTCATGTATAACTAATTAAAACCAATTTAAAAAAATTTTTAAATTAAAAAACAACTTTTAACCTTACTTCTTGCTTATTTAAAGAATAGCTTTTCATTAAATAACACATACATTTGTATGCACCAAATTAACAAATTAGAATAATTTTTAAAATGTCAGAGCATACATTAAAAATTGTTTTGGTGGTGGGGAGTACTGGGGATTGAACTCAGGGGCACTTGACCATTGAGTCACATCCCCAGCCCTATTTTGTATTTTATTTAGAAACTGGGTCTCACTGAGTTGCTTAGGACCTCACTTTTCCTGAAGCTGGCTTTGAACTGGAGATACTTCTCCTTCAGCCTCCCGAGCTCCTGGGCTTACAGGTGTGTCCCACCATGCCCACCTTAAATTTTTTTAATTTAAAGAATACCATGTTTGAAGAAAGGTGTAAGAGGAAGAGAAATCTCTCCCTGGAATATGATGGAAAGGATCCGAGGTGTACTAAATAAGCCATTAATGTTCCTTTAGCAATTCTTGTCTTCTCATTAAAGCTTTTACTTCTTTTCTTTTCTAAAAATGAATTTCATTGTGTAGGTTTAAGGTACACAACATGATGCTACCACCTATATATAGTTATCATAGTCAAGCAAATAAATATCAATCATCTATACTTATGCATTTGTTGTTTTTGTGGTAAAACAGCTAAAATCTACTCATTTAGCATGAATTCCAAATACAGTACTATCTTATCTGTAGGCCTCATGCTGTATCTCGGATCACTGGATTTGCTCATCCTACATATCTGCTACTTTGTGTCTTCAATTTTGCATCTTCGGTGCAAAGTGCTATTAGTCTATTTTATTTCCTTCGGCTATTAAACTGTAATCCTTGAAGTCTTATTATTCTATAACAGTTCCTCAGTCATGGAAAGAACAAAATAATCAGCAAGTTTTGTGTTTGTTTTACTTTCCTGAGGCCGATTAACTTTAATAGCTGAGAGGAGAGGAAATTGGGGCTAGGAGATCCTCAGACTCTAATCCTCAACAAGTCAGTAGCTCAGTTTGCCATCTCAATCAATCCACTTCCCTATTCTTCATTCGTCCACCCAAGAATTTGCAGGACAAGTGCACAGCATCATGGGAGACCAAGAAAGCACTCAAAACATTCCTGAAGATTTGAAAATGAAACAGAATCTAGTCAGAATATAGAGGAAAGAGGATAAGAAATAAATGGGTAAAGGACAAATACTACCACTATCTCATATTAAAATCTTTAAGAAATGTTCTACTTTTCCTTAACAACCTTATTGCTGCCAACACTGAAAAAATTAGGAAAATGTATGTTATGAAACTCATCAGGTAATGTATTACCTGATGATTTTCCTATCTTCTAATAAAGCAATGCTGAAAGAGTCAAAGTCACTTATTTATTCTTAATTTCTTCAAGAAATACTGTGCCAGGTGTGATCACGGCAGGTCACTTAACCTTTTTTCTTCTTCAATGATAATCTGAAGATTATAATAGAAGCAACCTCATGAATGTGTTGTTCAAATTATATGTGTGAATGAGTGTAGTGTTCTGTAGAAAGTACTTGGGGACAAAGTACTTTGAGCTCAATAATGGTAGATATTTTTATTTTAATTAAAATTAATGTTTATTAGAAGAGACAAGAGAGCATAAATAATTAGGTAAAGTACTCTGGGCATTCAAAAAAGGAAGAAATTCTTTCTTCCACGTGTCACTGGAACACCTCCCTCTTCTTGTCCTATTATCATTGCTCTCTCCTCCTCTAGTATCTCAGAAGGTGGCTTAGAGCTTGCTAAACAGCTGGGGGTTTTAAATCCACACTGACCACTGTTGATTACTCAGGCCCACTCTTTAAAGTTTCCTTAGTAAGCTACTGGATCTAAGACCTGAGTTCTTCTTAAAAGAAGTACAAAATATCTGGTGCATAATTAGTAATCCATGCACATTGAAACCCATTTTAATAGAAGGTGGATGGGTTGGTTGTTTTGTTATAACAGAAGGGAGAATTTTAAAGTCAGAAAATTTTTCTAAGATAAAAATATTGAAAAAGAAAAAACACTATGTAAATAATAACAAGGAATATTATACACATATTAGTTATTTTTTTAAGCTAAAAATGTTAGTATATGTAAAAATCCATGGTGAGAACAGTCAATAAATTTTCTTTTATAAATACTTTCATATGTTAAAAAGGTGCCAGCAGATTTCCTTTTTAGAATTCTGTTGAGGCTTTACTCTGGAATTATATGACACTAAATGAAATCAATGTTCCTGGTATGTGAAATCTAGAACTAAGGCTCAAGTCTGTTCGACTCATAGCATGTCAGAACATCTCCCTGGCATCTTGGCCAAATTGGCCAAGTTTTTTCTAACACTTAATGAGAAAACAGAAATAATTTTCTTTAGTACTTCTCATCATTTTTCTTAAATACTTCATATAGCATGAATACTATTTAAATTATGATTTCATTATCAATGAGAGCTTTACGATCAAACTGTTTTGAACATTCTCAATGATCAAATTTTCATGCATAAAATTATCTAAATATATGTGTGCCCTTTTATCAAAATTTTAAAAGAAGTTACATTCTACTCCCTCAGAGATTGAAATTTAGGGTTATATTTCTATTTGCGATTATTAATTATGCAACTGAATATTCGAGGCCAGGAAAAGCTGACTGAGGCAGCTTTCTTTGCTGCTGTGACTAAAGGACCCAATCAGCACAACTGTAAAGGAGGAAGGGTTTAGTTAGGGCTCCTGGTTTCAGAGGTCTTACTCCATAGAAGGCTGGCTCCATTCTTCCAAGCTCCAGAGGCCAGAACATCATCGCAGAAGAGTGTGGCAGAGGGGAGTAGCTCACGTGGTGATCAGGAAGCAGAGAGAGAGTCTCCATCCTCCAGATACAAAATCTATACCCCATAACCATGCCCCCAATGAACCACTTCTTCAGCCACACCCCACCTGTATCCAATTACCATTCAGGTAACTCCATCAGGGATCAATTCACTGATTAGGTTAAGGCTATAACCCAATCTTTTATCTTCCAAACCTTCTTGCATTGTCTCACACTGACCTTTTGGGGAACATCTCACATCAAAACCATAATAGTAACAAAGTTCCTAGTGGTGGTGGTGTACAGTGGAGCTCGATTGATCAATCTATTGCCTACAGGCTCTTTTAAGTCTTTAAGTCTTATTACTACATACATAATACAACAAAACGACTTTTAATAAAATATTTAGAATTTTTAAAAGACTAATAATTTCTATATATAAATATATATTAAATGTTACATTAAATATGTATGAAATATTTATTTAAATATATTTTATATGTATTCATTGTGTTTATCTTTAAATCTCTTTAAACATCCTGTTTTAGAGCCTTTAAAACTGCTGTGTTGTCTTAAACCCATGGAGTTCTAACCCACTAGCTAGTTAAACTGACTTATTTAAGTGCCAAATTGTCTAGGTTTTAATTCCATATCTGTCAATGATAATGTATGTTACCTTTGACAAATTATGTAATCTCTCTGCACCTCAGTTTCATATTTTTAAATGGGGATAATAATAGTGTCTTCTTCAGAGGGTTGTTGTAAGGGTTTAAGGTAGTTTTTACAATAAAAGCAAAAGATTTAACAGAGTCTATGGCTCAAATCATTTTTGAAGAGTTGCTATAATCGCTTAAGTTTTCAACTCATGGAGACTGTATTCTTTCATGACAAATTTCACACTCCTTCTTTTAGCAGTGGTATTAACTAGAGATATAACATTTTCTCTAGAATTGTTAGGTGTTTGTGGTTAAAGGGTTAAAGGTTAGTCAAACTTGGCATCCTTTTGGATATGGAATCCATCTAGTTGCACATTTCTTGTAACTATCTGCCAAATACTACTAAAATAGTTATATTGGGTAGAACTGTATAGTTCTAGTCAAAGAAAATAACTTTAAGATAACTGACGTGACCCTTTTTGTGTTTTCTAAGATTATGCAGGTCATTATTTCAATTCAGAAAAATCAAGAACTTTATAAAAATACTATTTTGTTTCAAAAACAAACATAAAAATTGCCAGACATTCTCATAATGTATGTGTGTGTGTATATGTATATACACACACATATATAAATGTATTTCATCACTCTCCATCTATATTTTATTCCCAATAATAGACATCTTTTTGTCAAATTCATTTTTAGAGAAACTAATATGAAATTAAGACCAAAATATTCATAATAATAAAATAATTTAGCAAAGACTTTATAATATGCATTTTCTGGTCTTAAATTTTTATCAACAAACTATTTTAGTAAATTCTAAGAGATTTTATTTCCCCCTCTCTCTTCTGTTGAAAAAGGAAAAAAAAAAACAATTCCATCTATTTCTGCTATTGCAAGAACTACTGTGATTGTCCTTATGAAATCTGGCCAACTGGTAATACAAACTACACACCTTACCTAAGAAACTTAGCACTAAAAAGCTTTTCTTCTGACATTTAAACTGAGGAAAAACATTGTGAGGTCACTAGCTAGACAATATAGCATGATTAATTAGACCAATTGTCCTGAAAAACACCTTTAGTTTTTCATATTTTGTAACTTTATTCACATCACTTTCAGTATTTTTCACTTCATTTCCCAAAGAAATTATGAATGATTCAACATCATCTAAGTCAAAATAGGCAAAATAGGCAAGGGTAATAAAATGCATGTTTTTACAAAGCTCACTACATATTTGCTCCTAACTCATCATGCATTTTATTTAACAAATATTAAATAAAACATTCTATTTTACTTTATCAGTATTGAAAATAGATATAGATATACTACTGTAGCGTAATAAATCACATTCTGGGTTAAATCAAATTCAGAGTGTTATATCATTTAGTTTATTATCTGTCTGTAAATAAAGCAAAATATCCAGTTATTTAACTCACTAATTACACTGCATTTATTCTTAGAAATGACACATATTATTTCATAATATATAGAATAACAGTGACATTTAGTAAAAATGTTGATATGATTATATTTGACATATTTGTATGAGTGGTCAGTAAGAACAAATACCTCTTCCAAATTCATATGAAAAGTGGAATCAGAAGTTTTATTATTATGATTGACTCCCAACAGCTTTCAAAACCCTACTTTTTCCCTATCCTTTCTGTTCCACATCTAATAATAAGAAACTCCAGGTGTTCCCCCAAGACTTGGTCAGTGTGACAGAAGCTGTTCCTCACTCAGGCCTAAGAATCACATTAGAAGCAGGAGCAGTCTCCCTTTCCTGTCATCTCAAGTCATTTTTACATTTGACTGGGAGCTTCCCTGCACTTCCCATAAAACCTTATATAAGTAATAAACCTTTTCATGCCCACCTGAGACAAGTGAAACTTAGTTTTGAAATCTCAGCAAATTTTGGGTGGGAAACCGCATAACATCTTCGGCATGACCATAACAGATATAGTCATTACAGAAAGAGTATAGGATTCTGAAAACCAGACTAATCCAGTTTTGACCAAAAGGATGGCGATTGAGAGTGATGTTTGGGTAGATTAGCACTAGCATTCATAGTAACCAAGGGTTGGAGAGGCTGGAAATACCCAAAGGCAGTCCAGGGAAAGAAGGGACAAGCAGGTTGTTTCTGCTTAAATCTCATTCAATATTATTCTGTCCTCCTTTTCTCTTTAGTTTGTCTCCTTTAGACGTTATTCTCAATAGTTTATTTGATGTCTCCTGAGCATCACTTAACTTCAAACAAAATTACAGTCGCAGATTAATTAATCTTCATCTTTTAGGTCAATTTTTAAAATTCCAAGTGTCCACAGCATAAACCAGACAACTAAACAAAAAATTTCAGGGTTGGGTTCCAGGCATCAATAATTTTTAAAATTCTCCATGTGACTCTAAGGTTCATTCAAGATGCAGAAGCACCTCTACAACTGATGGAAGTTAGAAGACATAAGCAATACATAGGTTTTAAGTTTTAAATGTATCCAATATCTTGCTTCAGAATGAATTTAAGGTAGGGTATTTATATGGTGATGATTATTAAAATATAATCATAGTCCTATCAACTAATAAAAAATTTATTAAGTAAAAATGTGGGCATTTGTATCTTTGTTTTATAGATAAGAGAATTGCAGCTTATAGACATAAAATCATTTTCCAAAAAATAAACAATAGATGAATGATAAAGAATAATTTAAAACCAAATTTTTCTGCTTACTTCCATAGGATAACTCATCTAGAAAATATAGATTAATGACTCATAGGTTAGGAATCCAGGACTTTGAATATAGTACCTTGAAATTTTCCCACAGTCAATTTAATCTTCTCTTAAAGTAGATATGAGGTAATACTAAATATTTCTAAATAAGGCATGAGTGAAAAAAGTTTCAAAGAGCTTAGAGATTGTGGAAAACTGATCAATACCTTGGAAATTTATCAGAAGGAAGATTATCCTTATTTTCAAGTAAATGTTCAAATATTTCTGTTCCAACAATCATAAGTATTTTAAAATCCATCAGAATGTCTTACCACATTCATATGTTGTGTTTCTGAGAAACAGTCATAACTTTAGACAACTTTAGACATAATTTCTGACCTCTTATAATAACAGGTTTGGCATTTCAGTTATTCTTCACTTACTAGTAGGAAATCCCCAGCGTTTCTCTTTCATGAAACAGCTATAAAATATTTAGTTTGACTGCCATCAAAACATCATTTGTTCAATTTGTGATACTCAACTCCAGAGCCCTTAAATTCTCTTAAGCTAGGGAGCATATTCTAAAAAGGGAAGACTGAGCTCTTTTTGGAAAGTTTTCAAAGGAGAATTAGCTATAATAGTTTAGTATAATTAATATTATGAATCATGAGTTAATTGGGTTTTATAACTTTGTAATATTATAAAAGGTTTTGTGAGGTTACAAAATCTCTTGGAGAATGGTAAAAGAGTTCTGAAAAAATATTGTTCCACATATCACCAATAATTAGGACTTGGCTTAACATAATGGTCACTTGCCAATTTCTGATTTTAAAAATGGCAAATTCAGGGATATATATTTCCAAATTTCTTCTGAGTGTTTCAAATATATTTATCTACAAAGATGTTGAACAGTTTTTCATATAATTGTTGGTCATTTGTACTTCTTCTTTTGAGAAGTATCTGTTCAGTGTTTTTGCCTATGTACCGAATAAATTTTTTGTTATTTTGGTGTTGAGTTTATTGAGTTCTTTATGTATTCTAGCTTAATCCTTGGTCAGAAGTGTAGCTGGCACAGATTTTCTTCAGTTCTGTAGAATGTGTCTTATTACCATTATATTTTCCTTTGTTGTACCGAAGCTTTTAATTTTGTTATGGTTTAGATATGAGGTATCTTCCAATAAACTCTTGATAAAGACAATGCAGGAAGGTTCAGATGTGAAATGATCAGATTATGAGAATTGTAATCTAATTAGTGAGTTAACACATTTATTGGATTAAAAATATGAAAGGACTACAGACTGGATGATAACTATATGCAGGTGGGGTATGGCTGTAGAAAGTAGGCCTCTGAGGGGCATGACCTTGGGCATTATATCTTGTTCCTGTCTCCTTTCTGTCTCTGAGCTGCCAGGAACTGAGCAGCTTTCCTCCACCCTATTTTTATGCCATGATGTTTTGCCTCACCTTGGGCTCAGAGTAATGGAGATGGCTGACTAAATCTCTGAAACTGTGAATCCAAAATAAGCCTTTACTCAGAAGTGGAGAAAAAGGAACACTTTTACACTGTTGATGGGATTGTGAATTAGTACAACCCCTATGGAAATCAGTATGGAGATTCTTCAAAAGACTTGGAGTGGAACCACCCATGTGACCCAGTTATATGACTCCTTGGTATGTATCCTAAAGAAATAGAGTCAGCATACTATAGCAATACATGTATAGTCATGTATATAGCAATACAAGTCACAATAGCCAAACTATGAAATTAGTTAGGGTGTCCATCAATGGAAGAATGGATAAAGAAAATATGGAAAAAATATATATATGTATATACGTATATATATATATGTATATATATATGTCTTAGTGAGCTAATCCGCTGCTGTGACTAAACGATCTGACCAGCACAATTATAGAGAAGGAAAGGTTTATTTGAGGGCTCATGGTTTCAGAGGTCCTTCAGAGGTTTTCAGAGGTCAGCTCCATTCTTTGGGGTTCAAGGTGAGGCAGAACATCATAGGGGAAGAGTGTGGCAGAGGGAAGTAGATCACATCATCAGGAAAGAGTAGAAAGAGAGAGAGAGAGCGTGCAGCTTTGGGAGGGATGCACATGAAGCAGTGAGGGAGGAAGGGGACACCTGCCTAACCAACCAGATCAGCCAAACCAACCCTGGCAATCAATGGGGTGACAGATATCACAGCCAGGTCACCCTCACATCCAAAACATAACATTCTACCCCTGGCTCCCAGAAGCTCACACTCATCTGACAATGCAAAATAAATTTAACCCAATTTCAAGAGTCCCTATAGTCTCAATAGTTCTGAGATTGTTCAAGGTTCAAGACCATAGTCTTCTCTGAGGCTCAGGCAATCTTGAGTTGTGAGCTTCTATAAAATTAAAAACAATTTACAAATATAGAACATATAAAAGTACTGAGTAAACATTTTCATTTACAAAAATAGGGGCATAGAAAGAAGGGATAGGACAAAAGCAAGACAGAAACCCAGCTAGGCAAAAAAGTCCCATAGCTCCACATCCAGCACCCGAGGCACATGGCATCTTGACGTTCTCTCCAATTGGCATGTGTAGCTCAGCCCCAGTGGCCTTGTTCATTGCAGCCCAAGTGGCCTTTCTGTTGGCTTGTCTCTGATAGTTTCCTGCAGCTTTCCTAGGAGGATGTTCCACCTTACTGGCATTTCTTAATCTCAGATGTTTCCACTGCTGCTTTAGCTTCCTCCTCACATCTCTACACTTTGACTTCTCATGATGTGCCTGCAGGGACTCCAACCCTGCTGCACTTTGCCTGGCCTCCCAGGCTTTCCTTTGAAATCTTAGTAGAAGCCTCCATCACCTCCTAATTCCAGCATCCTGCATTCTTGCAGAACCAGCACCATGTGGTTGATACCAAAGTCTGCCCCCATCTCAAACAGTAGCCAAGCCTCCAGGCGCCCTTGCTATAGTAGCCTTTGAGGGTCTTGGGGGCTGAGCATGATGAAAACACTTCCTAGGCTTCCTTGTACAAGAAGGGTGCCCCACTGGTCTCTTCTCAAGAGAATTTTCACCTTTACTCCCTTGTACTTGAGATGGGTGTGGTCTTACCAGCTCCTGAGATGCCCTTAAACCATCTTTCTCATTGTCTCTAGTCATAGTCTTCAGCATTCATTTAGTGGTGGTAATGTTTTTAACAGCTGCAACTTCCTTAGCCCTAGTCATACTCCTGCCTTTCAAGTCCACCTTCTAAAAATTGTTTTGCTCTGCTTTCTGCTCCTGATTATCACAATAAATTTGGCTAAAAGCTGCCAGCAATGTCCATGCCACTTCCTGAATGCTATGCTGTGTAGACATTTCTTCCACCAGATTAAGAAGTCAACCACTTCTAAAATCAGCCTCACAGAAAGTCTCAGGACATGGGCAAAGTTCAGACAACTTCTCAGCCAGAACATAACACGAATGGCTTCTACTCCAAATTCCAATGTGTTCCTACTTTTCTGAACCCTCTTGAGCCAGGTCTTCACTGATCACAGTCCTATTGCCATTTTGGTCTTCTGAGCTTCCACAAGAATCAGTCATTAATCTCTGATTACTACAATCTAAAGCATTTCCAGATTGCACTGCTATACATCTGAAAATTCCTCCCACCAATTCCAGGAAGCTCCAAAAGCCTCTGAGCAACATGGTCAGGTTAGTCATAGGAATGACCCCACTCCTGGTACCAATTTTCTGTCTTAGTTGGCTATTCCACTTCTGTGACTAAGCAATCTGAGCAGCACAATTATAGAGGAGAAAAAGTTAATTTTTGGGCTCACAGTTTCAGAGGTCTTAGTCCATAGAAGGCTGGCTCCATTCCTTGGGGTTCAAGGTGAGGCAGAACATCATAGGGGAAAAGCGTGGTAGAGGGATGTAGCTCACATCATCAGAAAGCAGAGAGAGAGAGAGAGAGAGAGAGAGCAGCTTTGGGAGGGACACACATGGAGTGATGAGGGAGGAAGGGGGCACCCACCTAGTCAGCCAGATCAGTCGAATAAACCCTGGCGATCAATGGAGTGACAGATGTCACAACCAGATCACCCTCACATCCAAACCATATGTGTGTGTGTGTGTGTGTGTATTTGTATATATATAATGGAGTTATTATGTCATTATGTCATTATGTTATTTATAGGAAAATAGATGGAACTTGAGAACATTACATTAAGCAAATAAGCCAAACTCAGGAAGTCAAGGATTATATGTTTTCTCTTATAGTGGAAGCTAAAGAGGAAAAAGAAAAAGAAAGGGACATGTGTGGTGGTGGGAATCTCATGAAAATCAAAGTGAGATGATTAGAGTAGGGCAAAGGTCTCAGGTGGTGGCAGGAGGGGAGGGAAAGGGGAAATACTGAGAAGTGATATTGGCTAAATTAGGTTATGTGTATGTATGAATTTATAACAATGAATCACACCATATTTACAATGACAGAGCACCAATAAAAAATATGGGGAAAAAAAGGGTTTGTCCTCTAAGTTGTCCTCATCAGTTATTTTGGTCACAGCAAAGAAAACCAGACTAACACAACTGTGGTGCCATCTCTTTTATGGATTTTTGCTGTTATTTTCTGAGTTATAGGAGTCCTGTTCAGGAAGTCATTGCCTCTATGTATATGTTGAAGTATTTCCCATATTGGTTCTTCTTACAGTTGCAAAGTTTCTGGTATTACATTTACATGTTTGATTAATTTTTAGTTGCCTTTTGTACAAGGTGAGAGATAGTGATCTAGTTTCATTCTTCTGCAGATATCCAGTTTTCTAAGCATCATTTGTTAAAGAAGCTGTCTTTTCTCTAAGGTATTTTTTTTTTTACCTTTGTTAATAAGCAGATAACTAGCTGAGTGGGTTTGTCTTTGTGTCTTATATTCTACCCTCATGGCTCTACTTGTCTGTTTTTATACCAGTGCTATGCTGCTTTTAATGCTACAGCTCCGTAGTATAATTCAAAATCAGATACTGGGATGCCTCCAGCATGGTTCTTTTTGTTAACTATTCCTACGGTTATTCTGGATCTTTTACTTTTCTATATAATTTTAGGATTTTTTTTCTAGTTTTATGAGTAATATAATTGATATTTTGATGGTCCTTGCATTAAACCTGTATCACTTACGGCAGTATGGGCATTAAAACATTAAATCTGCCTATGCATGAACAAGGAGGTCTTTTCCATCTTTTATTGTCTTCTTCAATTTCTTTCTTCAGTGTCCTATCATTTTCATTTCAGAAGTCTTTCACCTCCTTGGCTAGGTCTATTCCTAGATATTTTTTAAAAGCTATTATCAATGGAATTGTTTTCCTGATTTCTTTCTCAAAGGATTCATCATTAGTGTACAAAAAAGCTATTGACTTTTGTGTGTTGATTTTATATCCTGACACTTTGCTGAATTTGCTTATCAATTGGTAAGCAAATTGATAAGCAAATTTGTACACTATTTTAGACACTGGTAGAACACTAGTGTCTTCTAAGTATAGGATCATAACATTCACAAAGAGTGACAACTTTTATTTCTTCTTTTCCTATTTGTCCCCCTTTTCTTTCTCTTACCTCATGGCTCTGGCTAAAATTACAACTATTTTGAATAGGAGTAATAGACACAAACAGGCTGAATCCCAATCTTGGAGAACATGCTTTCAGTTTTTCCTCCATCAGTGTAATGTTGGCTTTGAGTTTCTCATATATAGGCTTTATTATGATGTGATAAGGTCCTTCTATTCCCTGTTTTCTTCAGGGTTGTTACCATGAAAGCGTGTTGAATTTTATTGAGGACCTGTTTCTGGATTTATTGAGATGATCATGTAACTTCTGTCCTTGATTCTATTTATGTGATGTATTATGCCCATTGATTTGCAAATGTCAACCATGCTTACTTACATCCCTGGGATGAAATTATCTTATGATGTGTGATCTTTTTAATGTATTGATGAATTTATTTGCAGATATTTTATTAAGGATCTTTGCACCCATTAGGGATCTTATTCACCAAGGATGTTGGTTTGCAATTTTCTTTTCCTGTTATGGTATTGTCCAGTTTGATATTAAAGTGATACTGGCTTTGTAAAATGAGTTTGGAATTATTCCCTCCTTTTCTATTTTATGTAATAAATTAAGGAGCATTGGTGTTAATTCTTCTTTAAAGATCTGGTAAAATCTAGCTGGGAATCCATCTGTTCCTGGGTTTTTCTTTATTGGGAAAGGTTTTATTACTGTTTCAATCTCATTGCTTGTTATTGCTCAGTTTATTTTCTATGTTCAGATTTGGTAGGTCATATGTGTCTTGAAAATTATCCATTTCTTCTAGATTTTCCAATTTAGTGGAATATAGGTTTTCAAAAGAGTTCCTAATAATCCTCTGAATTTCATTGATATCTGTTCTAATAACATCTTTTCATCTCTAATTTTATTAATTTGGGTCATCTCTTTTAGTTGGTTTGGCTAAAATTGATCAATCTTGGTCATCTTTTCAGAGAACTTACTCTGTTTCATTGATCCTATGTATCTTTTTATTCTCTCATTAATTCAGCTGTGATATTTAGTATTTTTCTTTCCACTGATTTTGAGATTTGTTTAATTCCTGTTTTTCTAAGGCTCTGAGATGCATCTTTGGCTATGTTTGGGATCTTTCTGAATTTTTCTTAAGGTAGACATTGATAGTTATTAACTTCCCTCATTGAATCCCACAGATTCTGGTATGTTGTGTTTCCATTTTAGTTTAATTCCAAGACTTTAAAAATTCTCCCCTCCCCACACTGATGTCTTCAATGATGCATTCATTAATCAAGAGAGTACCATTCATGATTGATCATTTCTAATCAGTGAACACTTTAGTTTTATCCCTCCATTATTTGAGATGATTCAAGTTAGAGTTTTCTGTTACATGTGTCCAAATACATAATTTTGGATGTGTTACTATGTTTATACAGCTTGCTGTATAAAATACAAGTCAAAATATTTTTCTTGAGAAATTTGTAGATTGCTTTCTTGCATGATTATTATTGCAGAGAATATACCTCACAAGTGACCCATTAATTTTTCTTCATCACAGTATTTTTCTTCATATTTAAAAAATGTAGTAACTGTACCAGTATATTTTTGTTGTCCATATAGGTTTTCAAGGATATGTGTGTTCTTTTATGAATAGATTCAATTCACTTAAGTTAGACAGTTTTTTTCTATAACACATCTAAATTCTTTTTGTTTCTTTTGTTCTCAATATTCATGTATTAGCTCTTTTTCCTAAGGTAGCTATAAATTATCCAATCCTTTTAAACTCAGAATATAAATTAAAAAAATCAATATTAAATATAGAAAAAGTCATTTTGGAATTTAAAAAAATCTTTAAGAACTCTTTTGATAAATGAGTTCAAATGCAAAGTATTTTTTAAATAATAGAAGTGACACTATATTTCAGAACCTCTGAGTTACCCAAAAGTGGAACAGAAAATTTATAACCTTAAATACATACTATAGGAATACATACTGAAATTAAAGGTAATAAAAGAAATCATGCAGATAATAGTGAGAAGTCATTCTTGCATATAACTTGTAGAATCATATTTTAAATGTAAGACTCCATCAAAACAAGCATTATAGTTATGAAACATACACATATTAAAAATAAAAAATATTAAAAGATATTAAAAAATCTTGAAAATTTTCAATTTTCTTGAAAATCACTAAAATCTAAAAAGCTAAGTACATATACAAAAATTCAAAGTGATAGTACATAAAGTTATGCAGTAAACTCATAAAAATTCAGAAGATTAAGCAAAATAATTAAGGGCTCAAAAGTTATCAAAATTATCTCTCTTTATGGTACATAAAATGTACAAGTGCTCTCTAACTAGTAACGTTTTCATGACATTTTTTTCATGACCTGCATAAAGGACTTTTCTGTCACCTGTTTATCTATTTTCTTTGTGATTCTAGAACTTCCAGACCATGAGAATATTTGTAAATTAAAGGACATGGTCTTCAAACACCTATGTCTTAGGAAATCCAGTCTGTGGGCTTGTTCTGAAGATTATAGCCTAAGCTTTTGCTGGGTTGTTCTGAGAAGCAGAGACTAATATTGTTAGCTGGTCATCAATAGTTAGAATCTCAGTGAAAAAACAATTTTCTTTCCTTGAAAATGTCTAAAGAATAACATACTTTCCAGATCCTCCATAACTATTTAAGGACTTCTGTAACAAGTAAGTTCAAACCCTTGTTTTTGTGGTATTTCCCTATTCTGCTTCTAGTAGTCTGAATGAGATTCATTAAAGGTGAATTAATTTTATTATATAATTATTAAAAGTATAAAGTAAATTTTGAATAATCTATGAGAGTAAGGGTAATGGAACTTGTGCTTTTAATATCTGTATCAACACATACCCTCTTTATTTGTACTTGTTTTTTTAACCTACCTATTATTTAGTATTTTCGACTACATTCCTTTTGGGAAAGTATAAATCCTCATCTTTATACTTTATATAATTCTTTCTTTCCTTCTCTTCTTCTCTTTTCTTCTGCCTCTCTGCCTCTCACTTTCCTTCTCTTTTTATTTTGTGAAAAACTTGATTTCATTTTATATTTCTACAAATTATCCCAATGAGGATCACTGTATCCAAACTTCTTTGTAAATATTTTCCTATTTCTTTTTAATTTGTTCTTATTAGTTATACATAACTGTAGAATATATTCTGGCATATTATACATATATGGAGTACAACTTCACATTTTTGTGGTTGTACATGATGTAGAATTACACTGATCATGTATTCATATATGCACATAATATTGATTTCCCTTTGTCTAATCCAAAGTATTTCTATTTCTTCTTGTCTGACACCTTATTATGTGTTAGCATCTGCATATCAAAGAGAACATTATTCAGCCTTGGTTTTAGGGATTGGTTTTTATCACTTAGTTTCTGGTTCTAGCCATTTACCAGTAAATGCCATAATTTAATTCTTCTGAGTAATAGTTCACTGTCTGGTCCAATATCTAAGTCCTTGATCCACTTTGACTTGAGTTTTGTGCAGGGTGAGTGATAGGGGTGTAATTTTATTTTGTACAGATGTATTTCCAGTTTTCTCAGCACCATTTGTTGAAGAGGCTATCTTCTCTCTAATGAATGTTTTTAGAGACTTTCTCTAGTATGAGGTAACTGTATTTATGTGGGTTTGTCTTTCTATCTTCTGTACCATTGGTCTAAATGCCTGTTTTGGTTCCAATACCATGCTGTTTTTGTTACTATATCTCTCTAGTATAATTTAAGGTCTGGTGTTGTGATGCCTCTTGCTTCATTTTTCTTGCTAAGGATTGCTTTGGCTATTCTGCATCTCTTATTTTTTCAATGAATTTCATGACTGCTTTTTATATTTCTATGAAGAATGTCATTGGGATTTTAATAGGAATTGCATTAGATCTGTATGGCACTTTTGGTAGTTTGACCTATTGACAATGTTAACTTTGCCTACACAAGAACATGAGAGATCTTTCCAGCTTCTAAGTTCTTCTTCAATTTTTTCTTTAGTGTTCTGTAGTTTTCATTGTAGAGAACTTTCACTTGTTTTGTTAGATTCCCAAATATTTTTTATTTTTGTTAGACTATTGAATGATAGTTTTCCTAATTTCTCTTTCACTTGCTTCATCACTGATATGTAGGAATACAATTGACTTATGGGTGTTAATTTTATATCCTGATACCTTGATGAATTCATTTATGAGCTCTAGAAGTTTTCTGGTGGAATTTTCTGGATCTTCTAAATATAGAACTATGTTATTGGCAAGTAGGGATAGTTCAAATTCTTTTATCTTCCTATTTCTGAGTTCTAATAGTTGATTCTTCACTCTGATTTTGTATATCTCTTTAAGGGGGGTTAGTTTCAAGAAGTATACTTCACTATTTTCCCTAAGACTTTCTATATCTTAAAATATCTCTTCCCTTCACATGTGAATATGTGTCTGTCTAGGTTAGGATTTCTAAGTTTCCACTTTTTCAAATCATTTCTTTGTGAAATTCTTGGTTTTGAGGATGAAAATTATGAAATTATCCTTTTTTCACATAGGTAACCTCTTTGTCTATGTATATGAGCATAATTATTTTTTAAGATTTAAGTAAGGATCCAAGACATATCTCCAACTGGGTCATCATAATAAGCTTTGACAGTAATATAATGAGCACTTGAGATCCTTGAGATCTCTGTGGTCAGACTGTTACTCATCAGTTCCTCCTCTCTGTGGTCTGCATCACGTATTTTATTTTCTCTCCCTTCAATTAAGGTCATCTAATGTGTTTTTCCACAAATTAATCCTCAACCCCCTTCATTTGATTTTCTGAAAATATACTGCTCTCCTTTCCTCTGACTTGGATGGCTTTTCTGGAATAGTTGTTGGACAGGTTCACTGTGGCCCCATTTCTGTCAGGTGACAGGTGGCAGACCCTAGACTCCAGTAATGCTGCCTGCCCCCTCTGTCTCTCCAGCATGTGGGTGGTACTACCTTCATGTTGTGACTATTCAGTTGCTTGCTTCATGAATCATATTATTTTAGTTCTCAGTAAGTTTGTCACTTGTGTATAAATCACTACACACCTTATTTTTTCTCAGACTTCTAACTTCAGACAGAAGTTGAGAAATTTCCCCTCAAATCTTTCTTGGCTCTAGACAAGGTGCTGGACCTCTGAACCAATAAGAAGGTCACGGGTAATAGTACCTTATAACTTTGAAGCCTATTGAGTAGAATATAGGAACAAGCTGCTCTACTTTCAACTTGCTCCAGGAGTTTGATCCTGTGCAGATCAGTGGGCATCTTAAGAAACAGAAGACAAGCTGTTTTCACTCTAAAAGCAGTTGAATTCCTCAGTAATGGGATGCTGGAGACAGAAAAGGGAGGCATTATGTGTACCTAAGAATAGCCATTCACAGACCTCTGAACATACCCTAGTATGATTGTATCACTTGTAAGTTCAGTCATATGCTTGTCCTCTTATGCTTATCGTGGAATCAACTTGCTTTATTTATGCAAAATTGTTTATCATACCTCCTTCATTTTAACAAGAGGATAACATTCCTTCATGTTGGGATATCTTAACCTGCTTACTAAATTACTGTTGGTGGGCATTTCAATTTATTTCTAAATGGTTTGTTTCTAAAAGCCTATGTGTATTATTTAGCATATTGTGTATTATTGTGTATTATTTAGCATATTGTGTGTGTGTGTGTGTGTGTGTGTGTGTGTGAGAGAGAGAGAGAGAGAGAGAAAGAGAGAGAGATTCTTACTTTAGAAATTCCTTACAGTAAAATTGTAAAATTCCTGGGTAAAAGTTTAATTTTAATTTTAAATAATTCTTACTATTAAATTTCCAGGTAAAATTATACCGATTTATTATACCTTCCAAAATGTATGACAGAAAATAACCTCATTGTCTTGTCATTGTAACTTACTTTCATGTTATCAATGAGATCAAAGTTATGTTCGAATGTTTCATGACCAATTGTCTTTTTACTCTGGGAACTGTCTATTCACATACTTTCTTCACTCTTTTATCAAATCTCAATACTTATCTTTATATATTACAAATGCTAATTAAATGTTATATAAGTTTATGTTGTTTATTAGGGTGCAAAATGATTTTGAAGTGAAGTTTTATAATGGCTGTGTATTCCTTTCTTTATCCTGTCCAGAATCATGAAACTGATAACTTCTAGAACTTCATGGCCTTCTATTTCAGAGCCCTTAGGGCATTGATATTTATATTCTGTTTGACCATCATTGAATGAAGAAAGTTACACCTAAATCTAGCATTGCAGGTGAGAAAGGAGTGCAAAGAATCATCTCCACCCATGATTGACAGCTGAAGGGAAGACAAAATTATACAAATATTACTTGGGTTGATGCTATTCAGACCAACAGTCATTAAGTGCTATTTGCCTTTGCAGCTGAGTGTGAGCATGAGTATATGTGTGTGTGTGTGTGTGTGTGTGTGTGTCTGTCTGTCTGTTTCTCTCTATGTCTTTATGTCTCTCTCTTGTTATGTCTCACTTCTGGTTGAGAAAACCAGAAGCTTGGAAGAAGACGTTCTAAAGTGTATATTGCTCTGGATGACAAGCACACTGGAAGACAGAATCCAAGAAAACAGGCTGACACACAGGTTAACCAATCCTGGCTTTTTGTTTCAGGAATGCTTTTTCTATCTCCAGGTTTGTCCCTTTGGGTGTGGGGCCTCTCCTGCCTTGTCACCTAGCAGTTCCCAATGAAACACCACCAGTATTGCTCGTTCTTTAATGCCTTTGTGTCTTTGTGTTTTATGATTTTGTTTTTAGTGGCACCAGAAGAGGTAAAAGGAGAATCCATAGAAAAAGAAGTACCCACTCACCTCCTCCACCCCTAATTCTTCTTTCCTTGTGGTCTGGTTTGGTATCTGTCAGTGGCCAACACTGGTGCAGTTTTTCTCTAACTTGTCCTGGGCCATGTTGCTTTGGCCCAGGAAGTACTGGATCCTAATACTGCTAGTGCAGTAGCTAATGCAAGACTCTCAAAATTCTTCATGTCATGGTTTTCTCCTAACTTCATATCTTTCTTTTTATTAGTTTTTATAGTGATTTAAATAATAGTACATCTCAGGCAATTTTGTTGTTAGCTAGAATTAATCTGCAATCAGTAATTCATCATTCAAAAAAATTGAGAACCTTCTGTGTGTAAGTAACTGTATCTCCCAACAAACCTAATATAATTCCCACCAAACTATATTTATAAAATTCATATTTATAAAATGAATTAACATATTGTGGTTCAAGAATTTTGCTCTGAAGATCTATGGATAGTACTATAAAAATTAAAAAAAAAACTAGTTTCTCTAGTTAAAATGATAATCCAAAGAAAAATAGGAGTTTGGGCTTAACTGGAAAAAAAAATGATACAATGAGTCATAGATTCTTATTTGTTAAGATTATGAAATTTGCAAAGATAATGAAGATAAAAGTCTAAAGAAATAAGTACCTTTGGTTGACTCCAAATGAAAATGCTTCTCAGAGGTGTAAAATTTTTTAAATTCTTAATAGTCATTTAATTGTCATTATGAACAAATAGTTGTTTTGTCCTCCCTAAATTCATAAATTGAAGCTCTAACCTTCCACTGTGACTATATTTTGAAATGGGTCAAAAGTAATTAAGGTTAAATGTGGTCAAAAGAATGGTGTCCTGCTCCACAGACCCAAGAGATCTCCATATCCACATGTGCACACCCACCAAGAAAGGCCATGTGAGGACATGGTGAGATGTGGCTGTCGGCAAGTCAGGAGGGAAGCCCACACCAGAAATTTAAAGGACCAGAAGTTTTTAAACATCCAGCCTCCAGAACCATAAGAAAGCAAATTCTTTTAAGCTGACCTGTGTATGGCATTTTAAGACAAATCAGACTAATACAATAATTAATAGTATTAAAACCAGTAAGTGCACAAAGTATACAAGTTAAACAGCTAAATCTTTTTGAAGAACAAAGTAAAAGTGTTCATTTTGCCAGATATCAAACTTATAAAGCTAGAGCAAATCAGTATTTATTTGTATACTGTGAAGATAAGACCTCAGAGGTCAATGACGATCTGTTATAAAGAAAATAGTGGTACAAAGCATTTTCCAGAAACTCTGTCCCTGCATCACTTAATGTCAGTGTCAAAATGGATTGAAAATACCAAAAGGAAAAACAAAAGCCAGCAGACCTTTGAATCTAGTACTATTTCAAACACTTCAGATTTTAGTATTAACAAAATTGGAAAAATGTTTCCATCATTAGCACTTACCTTCATTTCACTATGTTTCTGTCAGGATTTCCTCTTAGTGAACTAAATCACCCTCTATTGACTCAGTACAGAATTCTCTTTTACAATTATGTTCCCTCTACAAGTCTTTAGCCAAGAACTGCATATTTTATTTCTTTCCTCTCACTATATAAATCAATCCCTTTAGACTCTTGGTTGTGTTTGCTGTTCTTTTTTGAACTCTTTCCAGGTCCTCTGAGTTCTTAAACATAGAAAAAGAAAAAGAACACAATCTCAAAGGAAATTCCAGTTCAGGTGAACTTTCTTGCTTGGTAACATGATGTGGCCACCAAGATGATTTTTAGTTTTTTTCCTCCCTGATTTTCACAGTATTTCAGTCTCATCTAATTTATTGTTCCATTTGATTTGGTTTGACTGCTTTCCAATTGTCTCCTTTCCTCTGAATGTCTGTTTCTGATTATTTTCTACAGATACGTGATCTTACATTATTTCAAGTTGAATCTCATTTTCTTATTTTTTTTTAGGTTTCAAACTTCCTTAGGCTTCCCCCTCATAATTTTCCATCAGTATGAGTGCTCAGTGCACCTCATTATTTAGAAACCTCTGCACATTTTATTAAAGCTTCATTAATTCCAGCTATCCTATGAGAATGATTTAAGACTGAATACAAGGTGCATTACCATGTGCAGTCATTTTCAGTCATCATCCTCTCTTGTGGTCTGATGTTTGCCAGCATTCAATCACTCCACAATTTCAAGCTATTCTGAAACAACCTAATAAGAAATGTGAGACTATTCAATTCTCATCCCCTTCCTTTTAAATTTTTAGTGTATTCCTTTAGCCCCTAGGATTCTGTTCTTTCTGTGAATCTTGTGGTTGATCCAGAAAAGCTTAGTCCATGATGGTTTGTTAATAAACACATGAAGCTTCTGGTTTCATTGCTGGATATTAAGCCCTGCTCCAATGGTACCTGAGTAGATTTAGGCCACAGTGAAACAGAAAACTTTGCAAGAATCAAGGTGATCAGGGAGACATATCAGAGGTCTGGTATCAGTGATTTCATCATGCTCTCATGTGTCTTGTAAATTAACATAAGGTCCTTGAAATTTTCCCCACAGAAATCAGGGAACTCTCCTTTTCTAGAGAAATAATGCCTTATGTACATGAAGAATAAATTTATGCATGGACTCACATTCTCATAGAATTTCAAATATGTAGTTCAGACAACTATCTTAGGATAGACACTTACGTTTTTGATTCAATCATGTGAGTAGTTCTTTAGAAGGAAGTGTACTGGAACGTTAAAAAAGTAAAAATTCTACCCTCTAGGAACCTACAGAGAATCTCAAACAAAATATCTCAAACAAAGCCATAACAAACAAAGCCAAATGCTACCAGGTTTAGAGGTACAGACGGCAAGGCAGGAGAGAAGAGACCATACATCAGATGAACGTTCTTGTATCTGGTTGGTTGTCACAAAACACACTCTCCTGAGTTGAATATGTAAAATTAAAAATATCTGTTTTCTGTGCATGAAGATATTTTTAGTATTACAATATGGTAAAAGATAATAGAGGTCAGTGTTTCTTGATTTTGTGCATGTGTGTCATGTAGGAACTTGTAGGAATAGACTAATGAAATATGTCATATCTTTCTTGAGAGAAACGGTCATGCTGAAATATTGTGTGCGATTTTGGGATACCTCTCTGTCTTGTCTTCTGTTTATAACATGAAAGATTACCAAATTTGTAGTGGCTTAAAACAACTTGCATTTATGACTTTAAGTTCTTGGTGTAGAAGTACAGTATAAAAGTCTTACTGGACTCCCACCACAGTGGGCACAGAACTGTGTTCCATCCTTATAGGAAGAATCCCTTTCTTCACTCATTCAGGTGATGACAGAATTCAGTTCCACATGACTGTGGGCCAACTTGTGTCCTTTCTGGCTGTCAGCTGACTGCCCTCAGTTCTTTCAGGCCTCTCTGTGGTCCAGACAAGTTTCTCTTCCATCTCAGAACCACCAGCAGGACACTGAATCTTTCTTCTGCTCTGCTTCTCTGACCCACTTACCCACCTTCCTTTTCCACTTTTAAGAACTCATGTCATTAGACCCAGTTGAATAATCCAGGATAATCTCACCATTGTAAAGATTTCAGTCACATCTGCAAAGTCCCTTTTGCCATGTGTCATAACACTTTGACAGGTTCTTCAGATTGGGCCATGGCTACCTATTCTGAGAAAGCATCATTCTGCTTACATCATCAGCTTGTGATCTAGAATCCACCTACAGATCCCCAAGAAATACCTCAAATCTATTTTAAAATTCTTAAATTCCTTCATTGTTTTCTTCCCCATTTTAATTTTGTGTTTATTCCAAAGAAGTACCTGATTAACTGTACTTTTTTTATTTTTTTGGACCCGTTTACTAAACTCACGGCCTCACATTAGGCAGACACTCACTCTACCAATGAGCTACAACCCTAGTCCTGACTTTTTTTAACAGATTCTTAAAAATATTTCTTTCAATAATTAATGTTTAATCATGATATTAAACCCACATAAAATGCTATTTATATAAAGTAATTTCAATGTATGACACAACATGTATACATGATATACATACTGGTGCTAGAGATAATTTGTTATGGTTAACAGAAAAACCTTGTCAGTTTTCTTAACATTACTGGCAACTGCACACTACTGATGTCTCTGTACAATTCCTGCCTGGGCCCTACTCCAGAATGTTTTCCCTTTTGGGTTCTCATTGCTTCTTATTGTGAAGTAATGTAGGCAAGACAAAATAACTGCTGTTAATCTGTATTTCACCTCCGAATTCCCCTTTCCAAACTAACTCACCCCCTGACCAGAATCTCTCCATCACTGCTTCTGGATCTAATCCGAATCATCATTCCATTCCTGACCCACTGTAAAAGGTTCTGTGCCTTGTGAAAATTTAAAAAGCACTTAAAATACCAAACAATCGACACATACTTATGTCTTTGCTAAAACAGTCCTGAAATTATAAATAATTTAAAGAAGTTTGAAGACTACATGTGGAGTGACAAACTTACATCCTTATAAACTTTTTCTTGTTTAGTATATAAGAAAACAGAGATTGTCTATGTCTGAAAGTAAATGTGTAATGAAGTAGCTCTTTATTGTTTGCAAATAAAATTTAGAATGGATTATTAAAAAAAATCCACTGTTGGTATCTATTTGGCAAAATTTAATATAGATTAAAATTTTAAATGTAAATAATAGAGGAAAAGCCATTATGGAATTTAAAAGAGATATTAATTTAGTGAAAATTCAAAAGATTGACAAAATTATGAAAGTAAAACCATGCTTGAATAAACAGGAAGAATATTTTGCAATCTTTGTGGGATTAAATTTGAAATGTAGTTTATTTTTTCTGATACCATTAACAGTGATGTTTACTTTTTAAAAATAAAATCCCTCATGAAGAACCAAGAGTGGATTTACAGTCAGTTTTCAGTGCCAATTTTATTCTAGTAAATTGCTATTGCTATAAATCTTTCAGTTCTACAATAGCAAAGAAAAGAGTAAGGGACCAAATGAAGTTTGGCTAATGAGAGAAATGGAAGGGAAACTCAGGAGTCTGTGAAAAATAAAGTCTCTGATAAACATTTTTTTTTTTTTGGTAAACATTTTTTGTTAGTAAAAGTTAGTGCTTCTATGCATTTGACTATTTTGACATGACTGAGAATGGTTGCACCAAAATGACTGGTGACATCAAAATATTTTATTTGAATTCCTCCTTTTTCTCCACCCATTTTTCAATGTTGAGGATAGAACATGCAAATACTTATTTGGACACTGTTTTTTGAAGGATGGGTGTCTTTGTGGTCTACCTTTTTTCAAACTTTGACTGAAATACTGGTGTTGCCACTTGTCCTTAACACTGCCTCAAGTATTTCTTTAAAATTGCATCTTAATACATTTTAAAACTTTTGTTTTAGAGAAAACAAGTTTTCTCTAAAAGTGAGAATGACTACTTTGTGAAATAAATAAATAATGTACAGTTTACCAAAAAGTACATATGCATATTCTGTAATATACATATTCTGTAATACATATATACATATATATGTATATATATACACATATAAATATACATATATACATACATACATATATATATATATATAAATGCAAAATCTACTCTATATCTATGCCTGTGGCCTGAAGTTAATAAACATTACATTATATTAAGATTTCAGGAATAATATTAGGGTTTAAATTGTACATTTTTCTTATTTCATGCTTTCCTTTCATCTCTGCCCTGCAATAGACTTTTCAGGATGCATCCTGGTTATCAGAACTAATACATTAAATGCACTCATGTAATAATCTTGATCTAAAAGCTATAATTAATACCTCATAATTCCCAGTATTAGGAGCTTTTTCCTGTAGTTATCTTTTAAAAAGTTTTTTTCATTAGTTCATTTAAGTTGTACATAATATGAGGATTCTTTTTGACATAATTATACATGTCTGGAATATAGTTTGTTTTAATTCAGTCCCTAGTACTACTTCTTTCCCTCCCCTCCACTCTCTCCTATTGCTTTCCCTCAACTCTACTGATCTTCTATTTATTTACAGTGTTTTTTTTTTAAACCAGTGCCTTGGGGTATATATAAAGGTGGGATTTACTGTGGCATAAGGACATAAAGCCTAAGATTTTTGCATGTACTTGTGTGGTTGAAATATTTATTGATTGCAATAAATTGTGAATGCTCATTTAAAGAGTACTCTTAAACACTTTGTTGTTTCCACCACACATAAACACTCATATATTTACAGGAAAGTTAAGTCAGATTCATTTTACTGTCCTTCCCTTTTCTCATCCCTCCTCCCTCACCCTCAATCCCCTTCTCTGCTCCCCTGATCTCTCTTCTATTTTCACGGAATTCTGTCCCCCCACCTTTTCTTTTTCTTTTCCTTATTTTGGTCTAGCTTCAACATATCAGAGAAAACATTTGACCTTTGACTCTCTGGGTCTGACTTATTTCCCTTAGCATGCTGGTCTCTGGTTCCATACATTTGCCAGCAAATGCCATTGTTACATATTTCTTTATGGCTGAGTCATAGTGTATTGTGTATATATACCACATTTTCTTTATCCATTCTTCTGCTGATGGTCACCTAGTTTGGTTCCATAGTTTGGCTATTATGAATTGTGCTGCTGTGGACACTGATGTGGCTGCATCGCTATAATATGCTGATTTTAGGTCTTTTAGATATATACAGAGGAGTGGGATAGCTGGGTCATAAGATGGTTTCATTCCTATTCTTTTGAGGAATCTCCATAGTACTTTTCAGTGTGGTTGCATTAAAAGCGTTTTGTAATACTGAATTGATTAGTCTTTACATGCTAATTTAACATTTAAATATAATTTTAATTAAGTAAAGGAAAATTAATGCATAAAATTATGAAAACTCTGAAAAATACAAAGAAAAACATCTATTGCTACATCAAGGACATAAAGACTAAGATTTTTGCATGTACTTGTGTGGTTGAAATATTTATTGATTGCAATAAATTATAAATACTCATATAGTGTACTCTCAAACACTTTGTTGTTTCCACCACACATAAACACTCATGTACTTTCTATGTTTACCTTTCTACTAATGCACTAAAATAAAGTGAGATTTTAACATTACAATGATAATCTCCGCAAATTCCTAAAACTTGAGAAATCTTGAATTTCTTTTTTAAATGGTAGTGATCCAAGATATCTGAACATATATTTGTTAAAACCTTGAAGTAACAATATCTGCACTTCTTAATTACATTTAATTAACTCTTCTAGCCTTACCTACATTTAAGATAACTTATTTTGTCCATTTTAGTGGCAATAATGGCTATTTTTGTTTCCTTTACCCTCAACAAGATTATTACTTCACATAAGCTTGAAGTACAACTGTAATTCTATAGTGTAATTTATATTACCAAAACTTACACTAAGCAAAATAGAATCCTCAAGGTCATAACTTACCTTTAATGAAATTTTTAACAGACACCATGAAACCAAATGGTCAAATAAGATTATATATTTTGGCACCTGCTTAGATGTTTGCCAGCTGCATGCAGTTTAGATTTGGGAAAGATGAAGAGTTAATCCTGTCTTTAATAATGAAACACTACATTTGAAACAAGAGTTTGGCTCCTGCTCTTTTCTCTGTCTCACCATATGGTAACTGGAATTTGCAGTAAAATGTGATGAACAGGGATGGTCTCTGATGATTTTGTGGATGACAAGTCTCTTCTTAAGTCTCTTCCTATTATCATCATATCTGTGAAGTAATCTAGAAGGATCTCTGAGAGTTGTCTTCCCAAGGGCAAAAGAATATTTCTAATTTGTTTAACAAGAGCACTAGTGTGAATATATTCTACATCTTTTTTTTTCCCTGCAGTGCTGAAGAACCCAGGGCCTTTGTAGGACACTTGTAAGCCATTAAGCAGTCAGATACTTTAAAAGGAACATTTTAAGAATACCACATAACATTCTCTTCTCCCTTCAGTAGAACATTACAGAGTGCCTCCCAGAAGATGGGACACATTTTGACTCACTCTTCGTATGCCTCTACTTCCAAGAAACAGGGGCAGAACTTGACAACAAAGAGAGCAGTTGCCTTTGATCTGAACAAGTACAGAATAAAGTTGATGCCTTACTCTTTGCAAAAACAACAATAAGTGTATGTATGTGTATAAATTTCTAAATCTATCCTGACTCAGTACTAGGAATAAAACTAAAGAAGAAAGAATGATGGGAACACATGGAAACTTGTGTGCACAGTCAATGAATCAAAAGTATTATACAAAGTGTTGGCACAAAGAGTAATTTCTAGAAGCAGAGCATGATCTGAATAATTCTTCTAGGTACTATACTGCATAAGGAAAACAAGGATGTCTTAATTAGAGGAGCTACCTCTCTTAGCTGATGACCTCAGTGTAGTAGCTTTTCTCACACAAGTGACTACTTGGCATCTGAAAAGCTCATCAATGATGCTACTTTGACCTAAAATTCAAGGAACATTATAGAAACATTTGAGCCTTATCTTTTGAAACAGGTACACACCTATACATATTCTAAAATAGAAGAGCAAAGTATCATAATCAGAGAATAGCATAGAATAAAGGTAGAGAGGCAAAGATAATGACCAAAATAGCAAAGCAATCAGGAAAGAAGAAACATGCACATGAGTGTGTGTGTGCATGTGTGTGCACACAATCAAAATTCATATTGAGATCACCGAAGAATGAAATCTACACTGGAGAAAACAAAAAGAAAAATTATGAACAAGAAAGAACAAATAAACAGGACTTCATCAAACTAAAAAGCTGTCCCCCCAAAAAGAAATAATTAATAAAATGTAAAGGCAGCTTAGGGAATGGGAGAAAATATTTGCAAACCATATATCCAATAAGGGAATAATACGTGAAATACATGAAGAAATTCTACAACTCAATAGGAAAAATCAAATAGCAATTTATAATGGACAATTCTTAAACAAGGCATACAAATGGCCAGTAGGTATATAAAAAGATGCTCACCATCATTAATCATCAGGGAAATGCATTATCACAACCTGTTAGGATTCTTTTTTTGAGTAAGTGTTGGCAAGGCTAAGGAGAAATGGGAACCCTGGATTATTATCAGTTGGAATGTAAAATAGTACAGTCAGTATGGAAAACAGTATTGAGGATCATCAACACTTGATAAAAGAACTGCCATATGCTCCAGCGATCCCACTTCTGGGCATATATCCAAAAGAACCAAAATCAGTATAGCAGTGAGGTGTCTGTACTTCAACATTCACTGCTGCATTATTAACAATAGCTAAGATGTGGAAATAATCTGAAAGCCCATTAACAGATAAATAGATAAAGAAAATGTGGTTTATATACAATGGACTATTACTGAACCTTCAAAAAGAGTAAAATCTTGTGATTTGCAAGAACATGAATTAAAGTAGAGATCACTGTGTTAAATGAAGTATGTCAGGCATACGAGGACAAGTACCATACAATCTCACTCAAATGTGGAATCCAAAAACGTTGAAAAGTTGATCACATAAGAGTTGAGAGTAGAGAGTTGGTTACCAGAGCTGGGGAGAGTAAGAAACAGGGTGGCAAAGGTTGATCAATGAGTGCTAAGATACAAGTAGACAGGAACAAGAGGCTCAGGTGTGCTGTTTCACAATATGGTGACTACAGATAACGAAAAGATGCTCTGCACTTCCCAAAGGTAAAAGATTTTGAAAGTTTTCATCTCAAAGAAATAACAAATATATATATATGTTTAACCCAATTTAAACATCACACCATGTATACATATAGCAAACATTTACATGGTACTACATTAATATGTACAACTTTTATGGTTTTATGTATTGGTTAAGCATTTAAAAAAAAAAAACAGAAAGAAAAATCCCATCCTTTGTGACAAGATGGATGAACTTGGAGAACGTTATGCTGAGTGGAATGAGCTAGGCACAGAGGGACAAATCCTGCGTGATTCTACTTAGAGGAAGCGTCTAAAATAGTTGAATTCATAGTATAATGATGACTGGCTGCCAGGGACTGGGGAGATGGAGACCTGAAGAATTGTTCTTCAAATGGTATAAAGTTTCTTGCATGATTATAAGATCAAGAGATCTGCTATACTGTCATGAGTCTAACAATGTTAACAACACTACACTGCACACTTAAAAAGCTGTTGAGGGTAAAGAGCATGTTGTGTTCTTACCACAGCTAGGAAAACAAACACCAATCACACCAACTAAAACCTCCAATAAACTATGATAGGACAAATAAAAAAATATCCACCACAAACAAAGGCCAAACAGACTAAAACACTGAGGTAGAACATTAAATTTCTGGAATACAGAATAAATAACAAATCTAAAAGGATAGCTTTGCTCAAGGATGGAGCCAGAACAATAGAAGCAGAAAAATATAACAATAAGACACACTTCTAAAGTCCGTCCACCTTGCTGGCATCCCTGCCTCACTCAAGACCCACGTGCAGTTCTGTCATGTGTGTCTTTAGCTATAAAGAGGCTTCTTGAATCAAGCCACTTCCTTAACTCACAGAGGATGAAAGAAACACAATCCTTTTCACTCTGGGTCATTATGCTTTCTCATATTCTGGCAGCTGGTTGTATCCTATGGGTACCACCCACCACGTGCCAGAATTTCTTCTAAAATAAGTGTCATTTCTATTTTCTGTGCTACTGTGTGTGGTATTTTAAGTCTTATTGCATCCATTCTCAAGAAAGCACCACTGCTAAAGCTGCTAAACCTACTTCATGGCTACTTGGACACGTTGCTTTGTAACCAACGTACTGTAGTGTAACTTACTGGCAACCTTGTTTGTAAATCATTGTTATTTACTAAATGAAAATTTACAATAGAAAGCCAATTGTATGATTAAAGGATTTTTTTTTCTGCTACTGAAGTAATAAGGAAAAGTTCCTTAATTCCAGCATTGCCCTTATACTTGCAATATTTATAATTGAATTTCAATAACAGAATACCCTGGCATTCGCTTATTTTTCCAGAATTCATATATATTAATTGGGATATTCTTAAAAAAGCAAATAAAACAAGCAAATGCTTTATTTTTAGATCAACTGCTTTCTACTCTTATGAAGTAGTTGATGTTTCACATTTCAATGTTCTAAATACAAGGCTACCTTCTCCTGTCTTGTATTATATTTGTCGCTTAGTTTAAAAATGTTACTTAGTTTTAAAAATGAAATGAACAAGAACTTATATATATTCCTTGTTTAATAATGATATTGTTTATCATACTTTAAATAACATTTAAAATATTACATGTAAGCTTAAGTTTCTATAGTTTCCTCTTTAGATTCAGAAATAGATTTAAATTGATTTCCCCAATACACAAATTATAATGTTTCCATTTTTTTTTCATTTTTTTTATTTACTTATTGATTCATTGAACACAAATGGAGTACAGCTATTGTTTCACTGGTTGTACACAAAGTAGAGTCACACCATCTGAGCGTTCATACATGTACACAGGGCAATGGTATTTGTCACACATTCTGTTATTATTTTTACCCCCCACCCCGGCCCCACCCCTCCCTTCCCTCTATGCTATCTATCCTTCCTCCATTCTTGCCACCCTTCCCCCCCACATTGTGCATCATCAATTCATTTATCAGAGAGACCATTCGGCCTTTGGATTTTTGGGATTGGCTGATCTCACTTAGCATATCAGTCTCCAACATCATCCGTTTACCTACAAATGCCATAATTTTATTCTTCTTCATGGCTGAGTAATATTCCTTGTGTATATATACCACAGTTTCTTTATCCATTCATCTACTGAAGGCCATCTAGGTTAAATTCCACAATCTAGCTATTGTGAATTGAGCAGCTATGAACATTGATGTGGCTGTATCACTGTCGTAATCTGATTTTAAGTCCTTTGGGTATAGGCCAAGGAGTGGGATAGCAGGGTCAAATGGTGGATCCATTCCAAGTTTTCTAAGGAAACTCCACACTACTCTTCAGAGTGGCTGCACCAACTTGCACTCCCACCAGCAATGTATGAGTGTACCCTTTTCCCCACATCCTCGCCAACACCTGTTGTTGCCTGTATTCTTAATAAAAGACATTCTAATTGGGGTAAGATGAAATCTTAAGGTGGTTTTGATTTGCATTTTTGTTAAAGGGAGAGATCATTGCTTCAGCCATCAATTTCTTCAAAATTTGGACTAAAAAAATAATTGCACCAATGCATATCTAATTTTAATATTATGGATTTAGGACTCAACCTTAAACCATGTTTTCTCCTTGGTATTTCTATTTAACTATGAGTTTCCCATATATTTCAAGCATGGCCTGAATAATGCAACATTATTGTAACATCCCATCAATATTTGCCCTGTGGCCGTGGCAGCATACTTCTGCTAAAATAACATGAAATTAAAACAAAAGATGATAGTACAGGGAAAAAGTTAGATGACTGTTGGAAGAAGAGTTAGAGTTATGTGGAAGATGATGTTACTGCTTTTTTAGGTTCTGACAAATAAGCAATTAAATACTGTCCTCCCCTTCCTGATGCCTAACACTTGCCATGGCAGGCTTTCCTCTGGAGAGTGTTAATGATAACACTGAAATAAACAACCCAAATGCCTATTTACACAATCAATGGGGCTAAAGTTCATAGCTAGAATCAGACTTGACTTTACAACTTGACTAACAAGTAAAAGAAATATTTCATGATGTTTCTAAAGGTTTCTAGAAGTTTGCAATATGCTTTATTTTACTTGTTGCAAGCTCTTCTCTTTATAGACACATTTGAAATATATTTCCAAACTTAAACTTACCTTAAAAAAAAAGAAAAAAAGCATAAAATCTTTACTGGAAGCTGGTGGCACTGAATCTGCTTTTTGTATGAATGCTTTCTTGTGGAAATGAAGGTGCTGATAACCAGTTTTCAGAATAACATCAGCGAGATTCACTTAACAATGAGTCTGAGCAAATTTCCAAAGTGGCTGAGGTTTCGGAGTGACTTCTCTTCTTTGCTTTCAGGAAGCTAAACTTAATTCAAAGAACTCTCCAATTGTCTCTGTTCATGGTCTCCTGTGTGGAGAGTCTGTAACTTTTAACTTGTATAGACATCAGTTCTAACATGATGGAAAAGCAGTCAAGAACAGCTTCCTGCTCACTCTGGCAAACAAAACCAATTGGGATAAAGGTGCCTGGGTACATATTACAGCTTCCCAAAGGCACCATTTGTCACTTCTTTTCTTATGTAAATAGAATGGAGAAATATCAAGTCTATAAATCTTGGCTGAACTTGATAGATAACTTCTTTAGACCCCTGATTTACTTTTTCAGACATGCTCATCTCATCTTGCCTTTTAAATCTTCACTAATCAGTTATTCTTTTGTGAATTATTGTTTAAGCTTTTTCATTATTGTAAGTTCTTTGAGATTTTTATACTACTAAGCATATGTAGTTCTGATTCCATCTCTTAATATCACTTTCCTGGGCTTTAAAAAGTTTACTTGGTTGAGGTTTTTTGGTACATCTTCTCTTCAACTGTAACAACGTTTTCCAGCCATTGTTCAAAGTACTTTTCCTAAGTTAATACTTGCCCGAATGCAATTAATACTGTGCATAGAGATATTTGTACTGAATTTCAGGCCATGGCTTCTATATTTTCAAGGGTTTCCCGTGTCATTGCTGTCCTTTCCTGGGCTTCATAGTCTTTCACTTATTCTTCCTGCAATCTGTAAAACTGACAGCTTATTAGCTACAAATCATTTTACATGGTATAAAAATTAGTGAACTTTTAGAGTTCTGTTAGGAAGCATAAGAGCTTATTAATTTTTTTCATAATCAAAAATTTAGGTGCCAGCAAATTAGTTTAATTTTAGAAGTTTAAGGGTGCCTCCACTGAGCCTCATGGGACTAATTCTAACAAAATCTAACTAAAGAGTATCCACACAAATCTATAAGCTATCACCAGACTCAGGTAACATTGTAACATCTACATTAATCCATAAGCTATCACCAGGGTCAGGTAACACCTAGGTAAGGGGAAACTGAAGTGGAATTTCTATACAAATAAATAACACAGTAATTATCTACTAATTTGTGTATAAAAGGTGCAAGATTTTAAGAAAAGAACTAATGTTGGATAAAATGCAAAGAAAAAGAAAGATAAACAAAATAGGAAATCACACATTTTTCTCAAAATGCAACAACAGTAATCTATCACTAAGTCAACGGGAAATGCTATTGCTATTGTCCTTTTTAACTTTCAAATACAATTTATAATTATATAATATATAATGAAATTATAAATGATAGAATTTCTAATTATAGTAAATCCACAAAGGCACACATATGTAAAAATTCATTATGCCACACACTTAATATTTATGCCCTTTACTATCTATGTAACACATAGTGAAGGAAACAAAGTCTTCAATGCAACATGCAAATGTAAACTAATTTGTGTAAAAAGAATGGCTTTATCAGTGTCATGTGTAATGCCAAAGTACATAGAAACATTTCAATGTCTGATATGAAATCGACTTTGTTTTTCCATATAATGGAATACAATGAAGCTATAAAGTTAAATATTTCAGACAGGAATATTTAATGACACAAAAATATGTTTACAGCATAGTATTAACTAAAGCAAATCACAAAATATGAGTACAGTATAATCTAATTTTTGTAATTAAGTTTATGAGTATATTAGGAAGAAGCAAACAAATTTCCTGGAAAGAATTAAAATAATTAATTGAAAAGTCAATAAGCTAAGATTATTACCCAACCCAATGCCAGACTGCACAGAAGTTCTTGTTTTTTCAAAATGCATAAAGGGACTAAACAGTTGCATGAAAAAAATGACATAGCAGCCAAATACAACTAAAGGAAACCTATGTTCCTCTGTTAAAGCCAGATGAAATAAACAAACAATAAATATTATTAGTGGTGGGGAGGCTCATCACCTAATGATAATAATAGGTCCTAATAACTAAAGATGTACCAATTTTAAGCTTATGTATCTAAAATAACCTGAAAATATGAGGCTGAAGTTGATAGAACCACAGGAGATTCCTTTAAATCATAGCGAATATATTTTCCTTCATAGTTATTGACAGATAAAACAAATAAGGAATAAAAAGTCTGAAAGGTAAGAATTAACAAGAGTGACCTAGTATATAGAGTTCTACAACTAACAGTGTTTAGAAAAAAGATGTTTTTTCCCTCTAATTCTCAGAGCATTTGCAAAAACTGATCAATACTAGACGAAGAATTCTCAGAGTTAAGAAATAGATTGTTGTACAGTATGTTAGTTTAGAAGTAGAAATTAAGAGTAAACAGAAAAATAGCTGCTTTTTCAGCTGTTTAGAATCCAAGGAAAATGCAGTCATAACTTCAGCATCAACTGCCTTCATTTTGTTTCCTTTGTTTTATTGTTGTTTTACTATCACATTTTTACATAAACGATGACAAATTTTTTGTTTATTTTTTGGTTGTTTGTGAATCATGGGCTCTGTTATTTTACTATTTACATCCTCAAAGTTTCTCATATTGCTTTTCGTATTTTAAAAGGTAGAATAAGCATTTATGTTATTTTCATGTGACATAAACTTCTAAGTTTAGCTGTTCTATGGTTATAACATCAAAAAAAAAAAGAGAAAGAAAACAAAAAACAAGGCAAAATCTTGTTGAGTTAGGGGAATTACCTGAGACTGTTAATTTCGTAACATAAATAGAGCATCAGCATACTTAGAATCAAAACTTATACTAGATTTATGAGCGTTGATTTATATCCTGCTACTTTGTTGAAATCAACACTCAGAAATCTAATGCATTTCTTCTATTCATAAGTGATGAATTCTCTGGAAGAGAAATTAGGAACTCCATTCACTATAGCCTCAAAAAAAAAATAAAATAAAATACTTGTGAATCAATCGAAAAAAGAAATGAAAGACCTCTATAAAGAGAACTACAGAACACTAAAGAAAGAAATTAAAGAAAACATTCGAAGATGGAAAGACCTCCCATGTTCTTGGATAGGCAGAATTAATATTGTCAAAATGCCATACTACCAAAAGCACTCTACAGATTCAATGCAATTCCAATTAAAATCCCAATCATGTACCTCATAGAAATAGAGAAGGAAATCAATGAAATTCACTTGGAAGAATAAATAAATGAATAAATAAATAAAATTTTTAAAAAGATAATAAAAAAAGAATAAGAGACCCAGAGTAGCCAAAGCAGTCCAGAGCAGGAAGAGTGAAGCAGGAGGTATCACAATACCAGACCTTAAACTATATTACAGAGCAACAGTAACAAAAATGGCATGGTATTGGCACCAAAATAGACAGGTAGACCAATGGTACAGAATAGAGGACACAGAGACAATCCACATAATTACAGTTATCCCATATTAGACAAAGGTGCCAAAAACATACAATGGAAAAAAAGATAGCCTCATCAACAAATGGTGGTGGGAAACTGGAAATCCATATGCAGTAAAATGAAATTAAACCCCTATCTCTCACCCTGCACAAAACTCAACTCAACATGGATCAAGGACCTAGGAATTAGACCAGAGACCCTGCACCAAATAGAAGAAAAGTAGGCCCAAATCTTCATCATGTTGACTTTCGACCAGATTTTCTTAACAACACTCTCAGAGAGTAAGAAATGAAAGCAAGAATCAATAAATGGGATGGATTCAAACTAAAAAGATTTTTTCTCAGCAACAGATACAATCAGCAATGTGAAAAGAGGGCCTACAGAGTGGGAGAAAATCTTTTGCACACACACTTCAGATAGAGAATTAGCCTACATAATTTATAAAGAACTTAAAAAACTTTAAGTTTTTTAAAATAACCCAATCAATAAATGTGCTAAGGAACTGAGAAGACACTTCACAGAAGATGTATGAGTGATCAACAAGTATATAAAAAATGTTCAATATCTCTAGTAATTAGAAAAATGAAAATCAAAACTACCCTAAGATTTCATCTCACTCCAATTAGAATGTCCATTATCAAGAACACAAGCAATGATAGGTGTTGGTGAGGATGTGAGGAAAAAGGTACACTCATATATTGCTGGTGAGTTGCAAATTGGTGCAGCTACTCTGGAAAGCAGTATGGAGATTCTTCAGAAAACTTGAAATGGACCCACCATTTGACCCCATTATCCCACTCCTTGTTCTATACCCAAAGGATTTAAAATCAGAATACTACAGTGATGCAACCATACCAATGTATATATCAGCTCAATTCACAATAGCTAGACTGTGGAACCAACCTAGATGCCCTTCAATAGATGAATGGATAAAGAAACTGTGGTGTATTTGCACAATGGAATATTACTCAGTCATAAAGATGAATAAAATTATGGCATTTGCAGGTAAATGGATGGAGTTGTACCATATCATGCTAAGTGAAATAAGTCAATATCCCAAAAAATCAAAGGCAAATGTTTTCTCTGATAAGTGAATGCTGATACATAACTGTGGTGGGGAGGGAAGAATGGAGGAATGTTGGATTGTGTAGAGGGAAATGAGGGGAGGGGAGGGGACAGGGGAAGGAAAGATGGTGGAATGAGACAAACATCATTACCCTGTGTACATATATGATTACATGTATGGTGTGACTCTACATCATATACAACCAGAGAAATGAAAATTTGTACCCCATTTGTGTTCAATGAATCAAAATGCATTCTGTAAAAATAAAAATAAATCAATAAATTCAATTTAAAAAAACAAAACTAATAATAGGAATTGAAAAGTTCATAAGAACTAGATTTACAATCTATACTTACAAAAATTTAGTTTCAGATTCTGCAGAAATGACAAAACAAAAAAATTGTGTGAGCATGATAATTGTTTACATGATGAAAACTAACATATATTCTAGGATTTAGTCAACAAAATTGCTTTACCAAGATAGAGTTTTTAAGTGGCACTGAAGAGGAGTCATTCACACTGCTTCGCCTCACTGGAATTACTCAAAATTGCTCTTCTTATCCTTTGTTGTTAACAGTTTTCACTTTACTTATCCATTGCCAGCTGGAAGGGAATTTGGTCTATAGAAGTAAATGAGAATTCACTGAGGGAATTCAGAGAGTTCCTGGCTGGTAATTTGTGTGATTAGTTGCATATAGCATATGTGCTCATGTTATTCTTAGGTTTCTGTTGTGCGGACTTTCAGATCATGTATCTTTTATTCCATGTGTTTCCTATTCTTATCCATTTTTCCCCTTGGAAGGAATAGGTTGCCTATGACAACTGAAGTTATATTTTTAGTTCATTTATATTATTTGCTCAACATCCTTTTTTCTTCCAGAGAAGTGGAGTGTAACCAAAATATATTCCTGTATCAGCCAAATGTCATCCTTACTTCTCTCCTTAAACGCTATAGTTCACCTTTTAAGCATCTACGCTAGAGGCCAGAGAAAATTCAAGCTAGAGTTCTGTGAAGATAATCATATTTTTACTCAGTCCAAAATATCAATCAAGATGTTACTTTTTAAAATATATATTAAAAATATTTTACATATACACACACACAGTGAACACACATATTTATAAAGGAAATATTTTTCAAGCAAAACCTTCCTTTTAAAAATTAAGCCTCTAGAAATGGAGTGTAGGTTCATGGTAGAACCTGTGTTTAGCATACAGGAGGTCCGGGTCAATCTCCAGCATCACCAAAACAAACACAACAATAGCAATAAAATAAAATTGAAAATCCAAGACATGTTTATTCACCTGTGTTCACAAAAAAAGTAGTTTGATTTTCTATGCCTATTTTCTATTTTGACTTTTCTCATTTTTAATCTCAGTTTTTCATAATGAGAGTGGACACCCACTTGAAATGTAGGGGACATGATTTCAAATTAATTTTATTTTCCATATTTAATTATATTAATACTGTGCTTCATTTAAATGGAATCCTACAGAGTGGATATTGTCTACAAATTAGTCTACAATCCAGTGACTCATTTGCTATAATATGTTAATCTTTGTGCTGTTATCAAACTATTTCTCTCAGTTTCAAGCCCTGCCTTCTATGCTGAGGGTTGGCACTCCACAAACCATGCTTCTCTTTTGCCTGATGGCTCTGGTCATGCCAACAGGGGATGGTAGAAAGAGAGTGACAGACTGAAGAAGAGAGCCATACATTCCTGTCCACTTTCTGTCCTGTCAGTTTACTCTGCTGCGTTCTCTTTCCCCTGGCAGTGGCAATTTCATGGATTTCCTCATGTTGAGAATTTACCTTGATGTGATTCCTAAAGAGCACCAGCATCAGTTGGATGGCTCCTCTTACATCTCAATCCCAGCTCTCTGTGGCTTCTTCTTTAAGCTTCTAAGGGACCCATATCAGTCTAGCATGTTGTCACCTGATAGACTTGAGTCCAGCTCTGCAGGACCCCTTCTGAAAATTTCCAATGTTCCCACCTCTTCCTTTTATTTCTTCTCCAGACCTAGCGATGGTAGCTGGTGGTTGTGTTCAAAGTTACTTCCTGTATGATACCTTAATATTTCCTGTATTGCCATTTGTTTACTTGGTTAATAATTCTTTTCATTATCTGTAGTTAAGACATGTGACCTCACTTATATAAGTGGAATCTAAAAAATACAGATAGAAATGGAGAGCAGAGTGGTAGTTTCCAGAGGCTAGGGACAAGAGCAGGATGGAAAAGGGGAGACATTGATCAGTGGGTACAGAGTTATAATTAAATAGGAGGAATATGTTTGGATATTCTTTTGCATAGCAAGGTAACTATTAATAATAATTCATTCGGCATTTCAATATAGCTAAAAGAGAAACAAAAACAAAGAAGTGATAAATACTTGATGTGGCATGCTAATTAGCCTGATTTCATAATGCCACAATTAATATATGTATTAAACCATACCATGGTACCCCCATAAATACATACTTTTTATTTTAATAAAAATTAATATTTAAATAAATCAATAATTTATTATTTTAATAAAATAAATTCTCTCTAGCAAAATAAATGTTGTATTCCATCTCCTAACAGGACACTGACAAAGCATTTTATTCTTACGTTAGATCAGAACTTCCACTTTTCAGGGAGGAGGGTTTCTGAGGATTGAACCCAGGGCCTCATGTGTGCTAAACAGGCATTCTACCACTGAGCTACATCCCAGTTAGAAATTACATTTTCATTGAGAAATAGATATTGTAACAACTACATATACTTTGTCCACAAACAGAAAATATTATATATTTTAAATTATTATATATTTTAAAAATTATATTTAAAAATATTATATATTTTAAGGGAATAACAAATGATTTGGAAATTATTCATAGTGTATCTTGTAAGTGTAAGAGTTAAAATAGAAAACAATATTGTAGTTAAATTTACTAACAAACTCATCAATCAATTCTATTAGATATGTGTCTATTATAAATAAAACTCATTAAAATATGCAATTATAGGATTTACAAATTATTATGTACATTTTGGTCATTAACACCAAAAAGCATTAGACATTTATATGTATATATTCTATATATATACACATATATAAAACAGTATTTATAAATATATAAAACAGTTTTTTTCTATCAGCAAGGCATATAAATAAAAAATATTAAGCTGCAATTATTAGAAAATAACTATTTGAAATTGAGATTATTATCAAACAATTTTTGTTATCTTCTTTTGGAGCAGACTACATAATGAGGAAAAAATCAATTTGAAAAATCAAAGCTAGACTTTTTCAGGACACATTAACCAATGTAACATTTAGCCATACAGTATTTATAAAATGGAAGAAATACATTGACTTAATCCAGTATACCTCTAATTTGCAAGGCATACACCTGTCCCTCACAGTGAACATTTTTATAGGTTTTGAATATTTATTTTTGTTTAATTTTTGCTTTTTTTATTAAGGCATAGTTAACAAATTGTGAATATTTATACAATTGACAAATAAAATTATACATATGCAAGGTGAACAAGATGATGTTTCAATATATGTATACTTTGTTCAATGATCATCATAAATTAATCAACATAACCATCACCATACATGGTTGCCTTAAAATCTACTCTTTTAGCAAATTTCAAGATAATAATGTAGTATTACTACCTATCACCATGCTGTGCATTAGATCCTCAAAACTTATACTTCTCTGTTTTTAGTAACCTGAAATCACTAGTATTGATCATTTACAACTGCCTCATCTCTGGCCATGTCACCAGCTGTGTGTACCTGAAGAACTTTAGGTGCATAGATATTCAACATAACTTGCATAATCACTTTAGTCAGGGTTAGACATACAGGAGAGCATGCAGAGAGGCAAGTGGAAAAGGCAACATGAAACCAGAGCAGAAATGTGCATACGTGGAAGAGACTATTAATTGTCTGCCTTAATATCATTTCCCTCTTGTCCTGGTGCAGACCCTAATATGACCATGCTCTCAGTAATAGGACTATACATTTCTCAGACACACTTGAAGCTAGTTTTAACAACCAAGCAATAATCAAAGTTGATTTATGAAGTGTAGTCTGAAGTGTGAAGTGAACTTTTAAGGTGTTTAATTGAAAGGCAGTGGGTAGAAATTACACTTCTGGATAGGATTGATAAGATAGCTATAGAACAGCACTTCTGGAATAAAAATAAACCTTTAGAATCAGAAACCAAATGCTGAAGAAAAATCTTTAGCAGTAGTCAAGAGCTACTGAGACAACAAGAATCAGGCTAAGGCTCCAAAGATAAGGGAGTTGAAGTAAGGTCGTCAGGATCTTTGGTGAATTGGGGAGACAGTTGAGCTGCCCAGTGTCAAAGTAGCCCATTATAACAACAATTGAAAGTGAAAGAATTAAGCCTTAATTACTTAAAGAAATGGCATAAACAGGAAGCTTAAACCAGGGGAAAAAAATTCTGACTCTCCCTATTTCATTTAAATCCACGGAATGTGTTCAAGGAGCGGGTGGATAAACACAGGTCATCTCACCACTGAGGGAGCCTCAAGCCAAAGGCCCCCAGTTCTATGAGTTTGGAGACAGGGAAGGAGAAGGAAGAAGTAAGCGTGGAAAAGTACTGTGTACTAAGTCAAAACTGGATTAAAGAGCCTTTGAAGTTTCCTCTTCTTCCTCCTCTTAGGAGACTTCCATAAAAGTACCTGAAGAGGACCTGGGTTCAAGGCCTCAGATGGAAAGACCTAAGGTGCCAAGGCTAAATATATAAGTAAATAGGCGAACAGCCTACGTACAATTCCTTTCAGAGACAGCAATTCAGGCATCATGTATTTTGTGGAAAGGGCAGACTTTCCCTTGAAGTCTGCCAGGAGAAGTCTTTGCCACTGCCTGTGGTCTGTTTGAAAATGACACACAGGTCTTGGACCCAGACGTCTCAAAGGCAAAATAATTTCTGCCTTTGCCTTTACCTGGGGTCAATTGATGACTCTGGGCAGGAACAGGAGGATCAGAATCTCAACTTGGAGCCCACAGAGGATGCTGCTAGAAGACAGAAACCAGCAGAGTTATAGTGAAATTTGGTGCAGGAGATTAAAAGGCTAAGGTAGAAGTTTCTGGAAAGCATAACAGAGCTACCAACAGTCACAAAAGATGCTAATTATAGTTTAGCACCTGAAACTGGCAGATGCCATACTCAAAACTCTCGGCTGAGTCAGGAAAACTCAGAAGTAGAATAAATGTGAAAAGCCTTCAATTCCCAGTTCCAGTGATGGGAACAGTACTAGACAAGCCTCTGTTATTTCAGACTCGAGGAAAAGACAAATACTGTCTGCAGGAATATGGCATCCCTTGAAGCCACTACAAGTGTTTTAACTACACAAAAATGAACATTTAATAAACATTACTAGGCATAATAAGAAGACTAAAATTAAGATAATAAAATAAAATAGAATAGAATAAACAGACTCATGGATGAATGAGATACTGCAAAAGTTCTTCAGAATAACTGTTTAGAATCCTGGAATCATAGAAACTAGATAAAAAGATGAAGATTTTGGTAGAGAATTGACATCTATAACAGGAAAGAAACAGCTTTCTGGAACTGAAAATAGTGATCATAAATTGTTATATAAGCAGAATGAACATAGCAGAAGATAAGATTACTGATGTAACAGGTCAATATGAAATTCATAGCTGATGTAAAAGTAGTAAAACAGAGGAATTGTAGGAGATTTGTGTGACAAATTAAATGTTTAATACACATTTGACTGGAGTCTCAATGGGAGAGAAGAAAAAAATAAGGTAGAGGTTATACTTTAAGAGATAAATGCAAGAATTTCGCAAAACTGATACAAACATCAAACAAAAGATGAAAGAAGTTCTAACACACAGACAAAATAAATACAGGGAAGACCCACATCCTAATAAAACCACAGAAAAGAAAAGACAGGAAAACTGTGAAATAACCTGTGGAAAAGAAATACTACCTTGAAAGGAACAAGAATGAGGGTTAAAGCTGACTTCTCAGGAAGAAGAATGAAAATCATAAGACAATGGAATGGTACAGCCCATACATTCAAGATGTGTGCGATAATCGTTATGATTACTCCTAAATGACAAGTAAAAGTAACATTTTAATAGAGTAAAATGTGGTAATAAAATACTTCATTACAAAAAAGGTATTAAAAACAAATTATAGAAAGAAGATATCTACCAAAATATATTAGTGAACATATTAAAAGTAAATTAAATTCTCCAGTTCGAAAACTAAGGATCCAAGGCATACATGTCCACATACACCTGCTTGAGTATGATGGAGAACTAAGGGAAAGGATGAAATTTTTATTTATTTGTTGTATTCAGGGCACCAATATACAATTCTACATGGTTCCATGGGGAAAAGAGACACTCAAATTCAACTGATGAAATTTGGTCAATATTTCACAGGGAGAAAGGAAGCAAAGGTAACATGTGGTTGAGGCCTTTTGGGCTAATAAGTGTCCTGTTGCTTCTGTATCTTAAATGGACATATGATATGGTCATATTTCTCTGTCCCGTGTATGTTAGGGATTCTCCTAATCAGGAGGGGCACCATGTAGAGAAGTGTTAGTGGGGGACACATTCTGTTATCATCTGCCATCAGGGGACTGTCCCACTGGACAATGGGAGCCCTTCTATCCTCTTATCTTAAATGTTTAGCTATATTGATGATGTCCTGATAGTGGGCAAGTCAGAAGCCTCAGTCACAATGGTCCTGACTTTGGAGATATTATACCTTTGTTCTCTGGGTTGGCCAATATACTCAAAAGAGTTCAGAAACTTTCCCTATGAATAAAATTGGGTGGTGGGGGGTTACCCTATAAGTTTCAGAGAAAAATTATTTCTGACTTTTACTATCATAAGGAAGGTGTGAAACTTAATGAACTCGGAGTACTGGGTAGAGCATTGCCTCCTTTGGACCATCTATTTGGTTGTTTAAGTTGGCTAACATCATATTAACAACCTTTGAGTGACTCCCAAACCAACAAGCTAAATTGGAAGCTATCCAGTAAGCCAAAGCTTTGAAGCCCCACAATTTTAGTAATCTATTTGAGCTGTAAATCTTTTGTGACAAATGATTTTTCTTGTTGGACCCTCTGGTCAAAACAGGCTATGCCAAACCACAGGATCTCGGAGTTTAGAAGTTGTCATATGCATTAATCAAATTATAAGGAGAAAAGGTTTATTCTGACTCACAGTTGTGGAAGTTTTAATCCTTGAAACATTAGCTCCATTGCTTTTGGGTGTGTGGCAAGACAGCCCATCATGGTAGGAATAAGTGGCAGTGTAAAACTGTCCACCTCAGCTCTGGGAAGAGAAAAAGAAGAGGAAGGGGCTGAGGTACTACTATCCCCTTCAAGAGTAGACCACCAATGACTTGATGACCTCTCTCTGTGCCCTATCTCCTAAAGGTCCCACCGCCTCAGAACAGAACCCTGCTGGGTACTAAGCCACTAACACTTGGCCATTGTGGGACATTCCAGATACACCTTCCAAACAATTACCAGGCACACTCCATTTGCAAAGAAGATAAAGCATGCTTCTTGGCTCTTTCGACATTGAATATCTGAGCTACAGATGCCTGTGACTCTCCAGACTGACATTCCCATTTTAGTCTCAGTGACTAACATGATGAAGTACCCCACAAGCCACACTTACAAGATTGAAAAGGTACACTTTGGCATTACAGATTGCCTGACCCTTATGCCATCTTGCCTTTATGTTTAAAAAAGTCAAGTACCTACTAGGGAGAAACTTATCACCCATTCTGCCCCCAATCATAAATAAAGCCACTCTCTCAAGGAGTCCCTTAATTTACACATTCCACTAAATACTGGGTCTTATGCAATAATATTTGTCAAAACTGAAACCTGATGTTTTCCACTGAACTGTTTAAGAACTGAAAATTGACATGATTCCTCCCCTTAGCAGAATTCAAGGCCTTTCTCATTGCTGATGTTAGCCTTGGAGAGCATGATATTTACCCATGAAGTTACTACTTTTGGTGCCTTTATTCCTTTTTGTAAGCCAACATTTCCACCTTGTATCATTTTCTTCTACATAAAAGACTTCATCTAACATTTCTTCTGTGAAGACATGCTAGTGACAGGGTCTGGGAAGGTAGCTCAGTGGTAGATCACTTGCCTTGCACATGGGAGGCACTGAGTTTGATCCTCAGCACCATATAAAAATAAATAAATAAAATTTGAAAAGGTATTGTGTCTATCTACAACTAAAAAAAAAAGAATTGCTAATGATAAGTTCCTTGTGTTTTTGCATTTCTGAAAAAAAAATTATTTTCCCTCCTGTTTTGAAAGGTATTTACTCTGTATAAATAATTTTAAGTTGATGTTTCTTTTTCTTGTATTTTAAAGATATTGCTTCATTTTCTTCTAGCTTACAGTATTTCTGATGACAAATCTAATATCACACTTTAGTTTTTTCCCTGTATAAACTCCTCTTTGACATTGACTGGGACTCATTGCTATTACAGTAAATCAAGAAAAAAGAAATAAAATACATAAAGATCATGAAGAAAGAAGTAAAATTATCCTTTTTTTAAACTTCAGTTGATGGTATTGTTTAGGCAGGAAATCAAGCCCAATATATTCAATAATTAGTAAAACTAACAAATGGATTTAGGATGGCTTAGTTAATATAAAAATACATTTATATTAGCACCAAAATTCATATTAATAAATTTAATAAAAGACATAACACTTTTACATTGAAAATACCAAATATAAATGAGATAAATGGAAGAATGTCTGAATAAATATAGTATACTCATGGATCAAAAGGCTCAATAAAAACATTCATGCTCTTCATAGACATAGAAAAGGCAGTCAGGAAATTCATTTGGAAAAATAACAGGCCCAGAATAGCCAAAGTAATCTTTGCAAGAAAAATGAAGCAAGAAGCATCACAATATTAGAACTTAAATTATACTACAGAGATGTAGTAACAAAAACAGCATGGTATTGGCACCAAAACAGGCACATAGACCGATGGTACAGAATAGAAGACACAGAGACAAACCCACATAGATACAGTTATCTCATACTAGACAATGGCACCACAAACATACATGGAGAAAAGACAGCCTCTTCAACAAACAGTGCTGAGAAAACTGGAAATACCTCTGTAAAAAATAAAATTACACCTCTACCCCTCACCCTGCACAAAACTCAAGTCAAAGTGAATCAAGGACTTAGACATTAGATCAGAGACCCCCGCATCTAACTGAAGAAAAAATAGGCCCCAATCTCCATTATGTCAGCCTAGGAAACAACTTCCTTAACAAGACTCAGAAAGTGCAAGAAGTAAAATCAAGAATCAACAAATGGGATAGAATCAAACTAAAAAGTTTCTTCACAGAAAAGGAAAAACTCAAGAATGTGAAGAGAGAGCCTACAGAATGGGAGAAAATCTTTGCCACCTGCACCTCAGATCATTAGATCATAGAGCATTAATTTCCAGGATATATTAAGAAATGATGATGCATAATGCGGTGGGGGGGGAAGGGTGGCAAGAATGGAGGAAGGATAGATAGCATAGAGGGAAGGGAGGGGTGGGGTTGGGGTGGGGGGGTAAGAATAATAACAGAATGTGTGACAGATACCATTGCCCTGTGTACATGCATGAACGCACAGATGGTGTGACTCTACTTTGTGTACAACCAGTGAAACAATAGCTGTACTCCATTTGTGTTCAATGAATCAATAAGTAAATAAAAAAAATTAACATCCAAAAACAAATAACTGAATTAATAAATGGGCAATGGATAGGCACTTGACAGAAGAAGAAATATGATTGGTCAAAAAATATGTGAAAAAATGTTCAACATCTCTAGCAGTTAGAGAAATACAAATTAAAACTACACTGAGATTTCATCTCACTCTAGTCAGAACAGCAATTATCAAGAATACAAGTAACAGTATCTGTTAGTGAGGATGTAGGGAAAAAGGTACACTCATACATTGCTGGTGGGACTACAAATTGGTACAATCACTCTAGAAAGCATTATGGAGATAGCTCAGAAAATTTGGAATGGAACCAACATTTGACCCAGTTATCCCATTTCTTGCTTTGTACCCAAAGGACTTAAAATTAACATACTACAGTGACACAGCCACATCAATGTTTATAGCAGCTTAATTTGCAATAGCGAAACTATGGAACCAACCTAGATGCCCTTGAACAGATGAATGGATAAAGAAAATGTGGTAAATATACACAATGGAATATTACTCAGCCATAAAGAAGAATAAAATAATGGCATTTTCTGGTAAATGAATGGAACGAAAGATTATCATGCTGAGTGATATAAGCCAATGCCCCCAAACCAAAGGCTGAATGTCCTCTCTGATATGTGATGCTGACTCACAATAGACCAGGATGGGATGGGAGTGCAGGTTCACTGGATTGGACAGGGGAAATTCAGGGGAAGGGAAGGAGGAGGGGAATTGGAAAGACAGTAGAAAGAATCAGAAATAACTTTCTTATGTTCATATATGAATACAGGACTAGTGTAACTACATATCATGTACAACCATAAAAATGGAAAGTTATACTCCATGTAGTATGATACGTCAAAATACATTCTACTGCCATGTATAACTAAAAAGAACAAATAAAAAATCTTAAAATAATGAAAATTTGTGGGCTGGGGTTATAGTTCAGCGGTAGAGTGCTTTCCTAGCATGTGTGAAACACTGGGTTTGATTCTCAGCACTGAATATAAATAAGTAAAATAAAGGGCCATTGACAACTAAAAAAAATTAAAAATTTATTTAAAAAAATGAAAATTCAAATTACTATATAGTGACCAAAAGTAGATTAGTGATTGTCTGAAGTTGAGGGTTCAGAGAAGGGCAGACAGCAAGGGGAAATAAAGAAATTTTCTGGTATAATTAAAATATTCAACATCCAAAGTGTGGTGGTAGTCTTATGGGTGTGTACAATATGTAAAAGAGGATCAAACTTTATAACTTAAATATGCAAAGCTTATTATACTTTTCTTTATATCTTGATAAAATTACAAAAATCTATCATTAATTTTCATTTAAGTAATCTTGCAATTGGTAATCCATGCGATATTAAATTTCAAAATGAAAATATTAACATTCAATAAAAATTTCCTATCCTTACTTTTTAGTACTTTCTACTCTTATGCATTATGCAATTTTACATAAATTTTGGCAGATTTAAATTGCGTATGACTTGGTACACTGGAATTGTCCATCATTTTTATACCCTCAGGCATACATATAAATTAGTGGTTCTCAATCAGCAGTGGAGGGTATTTTTTCCTTTTCTCTTTGGAAGATATTTGGCAATGTCTGGAGACAGTTTTGATTGTCAAAAATATTTATGAAGGTGCTTCTGGCTTCTAAGGGGTATTGAACAAAGAGTTGCTAAATTTTTATAATCTGCAGAAGAGTCCTTTATAAAAAGAGAATCATCCAGAGCAGATGTCAATAATGCATGTTGAGAATCCTTGATATAAACAATAATGCATTTATTTCTTAATTGGATGGGAAAGAAAAATGACCAAATATAGACAAAATCCAGTTTAAATATATAAAAGCACAATTTATGCCAAATTAGTTTTGTTGATTAGAATCAGAATTAAGTGAGAGTTTATAATTTAAGCTACTTTGGCAAGTCTACCCACAAAATAAGACTTGTTTATTCCAAATAACAGTTACAATAATTCCCAAAGAAATTAGAATAACCCTAAAAATGTTTCCAATTAACACTTTTGTTTGCATAAGTATTTAATTGCATTCTGTGGCAATTAGGAAGTTGATAGTGTCCTAAAACAATGGAAATTTTAATATCAAGTATTTCTTCTCCTTCCCTCAACAGTTTTCTGAGTACATATTATTGATATGTGGAGATATGTGTTAGAAAAATTATGGCATAAAAAATAATAATAATTACAATTTATTATGCAGTATTAGGATATTTTCTGTAATTTTAAAAAGTATATTGTTAACATGCATTTCACAGGATCAATTTGGTAAATAATTTTATGAAGATAAAGAATTCAGTTATACTGGTTACATTTAGGCTTATTTTATGTTGTAATTTAAAAATATATATCCATAAGACAATTTGAACCTTCCAAAATATCCTCTGTTTAATTCCATTACTCTCAATGTATATATTTGCCTTTTTCATTATTTTTCATCCTTTTGTTATCAATTTGGAATAGTCATTTCGGGGAATGTCAGAGTTTTCACTCTGTTGATATATTTTAAATCCACTCTAAAGTTTAGACATAAACATAGTAACATAAGACTAATTTAAGATTAGATATGGGGTATCTTTCTAACAGTTGTTTTAGTTTGCCCAGTGGGAAAGAAGAAACTACGCAGCTTAATCTTGTTAATTAGCTTTTGGCAAACACAGCTACAAACATTCGAAAATCCTATCTCACTCTAGTTTATGAAGGTTTAATAAAACGTGCAGATAACCGTAGCTTGCTTTTACTGTTCTCATTTAATTACCATCCCCCAACTCATTATGGCTATGGCTTCCATTCTGCAAAGTACAACATAAAAGAAAAGGTGGGGTTGAAGCTGACATTTTTAGTTTTAACTTAAAGTGTTTCTTCAATGTATGAGCTCTAAAACATGTTAGGTAAATTTCTTGCTTCAACATTTTGTGGAACCTGAAGCAAATTTATGAATAAAATTCCCAATGCTTATTCCTAGTTATGGCATCACGATGGGCTGTGTAGCTTTTATGCTATTATCAGGAGAGATTAACTCACCAGACATCTGGGCAAGATTCTTAAATGGAACCTAGATCCATATAATCAACCCCAGAGGTCTGTAGTTCACTCAGTATGTTTAACCCAAAGATTAGCTCATAGAAAACCCTACAATAAAAGAAATATAAAAGAGACAAACCTAGGACTACATTGCAGTGTGAAGGAATATCAAGGAATGCAATTTCCATAAGCACTGTCTGTGCTCTATAAATATTTTTAGGCAGTGAAAAAACAATACTTTACTATGAGAATTTGGATGAATATCCCCAATGGAAGAATTTATTACATGTTGTAAATGAAACCACTAGGTCTCTGATACCGGTGTTAATTTTCTTAAATAATAGAATATCACTAATATGTTGTGGGCAGCAAATTCCCCATTATGATTTTTCTAAATTCAAGATTTTATATCAATGAAGTATATTAAAAATAGCTCTCTATATGCATTTCTGTAACCAACTGTGTCTCTGGTGCTTCTTCAATTTTCTTTTCTCTCACTTTTTTATTAATTGTTCTCTTTTTTTGTTGCTTCTTGGTTGTTTTGGTCTCTTCTGGATTTTACTAATGTTTATTGAGAACTTATCATACTTTAGTCATTGTGTTAAGCACTTAAAATATTATTTCCTTCATCTGTACAAAAATCCTATGGGAAAGTACTATTACACATCATAGAGTTATGAGAAATGAGGCTTTCAAGATTAAATAATTACTGAATCATTCAGCTAGTAAGTGATAGCACTGAAATTTAGATTTGCATGTCCCCAGAGCCTAATCTCTGCCTCCCCCATTTCTTTCTACATCATCTCTCGTAAACTACTTGCTCTCTCTCTTTTTTGCCTGAATAAAGTTTGTGTTCCCCAAGTCAGAGTTCATATATATATATATATGTATACTCCCACACTGAACTTCATCTTTGACAAACCCAAACTTTTTATATCAAGTACAACTTGAAGAAGATCTTGAGCAGAAAATTTAGCTGAATTATGTTTAGCCATATAGCAAAGCATGATAAAATGTTAACACTATCTTAATTATAAGCATGTTTTAAATTATTTTGGCTTTGCTTAAATTGCCTAAATCATTTTAATTTTTGAAAGGATGACTTATTGTTATATCAAGGGGTAGCAAAATTTATTCCAGGAGTTTTCGAAACTCTTGTCTATTTGATAGTGGCCTTCTCATCCAAGAGAAATGCCAGCATTGAAACTAAAGCAGATACACTTAACAGGAAGAAAATGGTCATATTCAGCACATATTCAGCACATCTGTTAAATTCTGGGAAAATACAGTTATCAAGGAGGATGTTAGAGAACTAACTTAGAGGTATGTACATCTAGGGAGGATATGTTTTATTCACTACACATTTTCTGAATCGTTAGATTCTATGCTATTTATTCCTCTTCTCAAGGAGTTCACTGTATGCTGTGATTTTAATGTTTTTTTTCCATATTTATATATTTGCCAGTACAATATACTCAGCTGTCAATTACCCTTTCTTGCCTTTCTCTAACTCAAAGTCACATGGTAACCACTATCCTAACTTTAAATTAAAATAGACTGAAATCTTGAAGAAAGGAATCCTAACTATGCAGGGCTGTAGTAACTCTGTTTCAGTTTTATCTCTGAACTTTATTAATGGTCAAAATATCTTAAGATTTAGATAAGCCAGAGACCTGTGAAGTAATCGGGAAGTGCTATCTTAGCACCCTGTACTTATAAGAATGATATAATTGGTAACTAAAAATTGTAAGATAAATTGTTACTCTCTTCCGTGTCACAGATAATTTCAATACTGTGAAAAATCGTTGCTTGTGACAGTCATATACAACAATAAATAGTGTAGTTGGCAGCCAAGTAATTTGAAATACTTTATGTGAAAAGAAGGAACTCGTTGAAGGAGAAGACCATTTACATAATTGAAGAGAAGACTAATTTGCAGCTAAATCTCAGGAACTATGGGAAAAAAAGAAAAAAAATTCTCTTCATTTATTATATTGTCCGTATTCTTTACTACAACATCTCCCAGTAAATGGCAAGAAACATGACTCCCACCAGCTATTATCCTCAGAGCATAACCTCACAACCATAATAGGATTGTCTCCAGTCTCATGATCCAGAGAAGGACTCAGACTCATCAGCTTAGGTGTGTGCCCACAACTGGATAAAGTAATTGTGACCATTATTAGAACTTGTGCCCTATGATCTTAGCAAAGAGTTTATTGTTTTTGGATGAGCATAATAATAACACCAATCCATCACTTATATGCCATATGCTGGAAGAAATTTTAAATTTCACCTCTATAGTAGCACATTTAGTCTCACAACCATCCAGTAAGTATTATTTTTTTTGTATTCATTGTGCAAATGAAAAACTGTGACACAAAAAGTCCAGGAAAGTTGTTCAAAGTTTTAGTGAACTGTACCCCTCCCAACTGTACAGCAGAATTCCAAACCTTAGCAATCTCTCAACTTCAGTTTCATTGGAAAGTGAATTGAAGTGGGATTTTTGCAATCTTTAGTATATTGTAATCTGTCACTATTTTGCATTGGCACTTGGTAGGACAGAGTTTTTTCCTACTTCATCCTTTTACTGAATGCTGCCTTTCAGGCTTCTGGCTCTATTTAGAGTTTAATAAGACTTCCAAACTTGTATTAGCCCTAGGTTTTGTTTTCAGTTCATTTTTACCATTGTGTGTAGGCACCATTAGATTCAAAACCTCCAGGCTACAGGGGATGGACAGATATTATTAGAGAAATAATTGGTTTTAGGCATAGTTGCTTTTGTGGATTATACTTTCTCATAATTTTTGATATCTGTGGATTTCTTCTTCTATTCCAGCCTAGATGTGCCGTTAAAAAATTTGTTATCCTTTGGATGTTAAATAGCCGAAAAGGCTCAAATGTTAAAGGCTTGGCCTGAGGATATTAGCTAAAGGTATAAAGTGAGAACTTCCCAGAACTGGAAAGATATCAAATTCAGATTCACGAAGTCCAATAATTTTTTAATAAGAATAAATATAAAAATAAAATCTGAAAAATTTAAGAAATCTACAATTAAGTACACAATAGTGAAATTACAATATGCCAAAGACAAGGGCCAAATATTTAAAAGCAGTAAAAGAGAAATTCTGATAATTGACAAAAGAACAATAATTAGATTGAAAACTGAGTCCTTACAGAAACCATGTAAGCTTTGACATAGTGGAGTATCTCTGATATGGTGAAAGAAGATAACACTCTAGAATTCTATAGCCAATAAAAATTGTCTTTTACAAGAATAAAGGAAAAAATAAAGCTAAATTTAAATAATCAAACCGAGCTTGCTCTTAGAAAATCCACATTAAATTCTATGTAGAAAAATATTTTTAGGTAGGTGGGATGTAATATTTGATGTTAGAAGGCTAAGAAATTTGCCAATAATTGGGGGAAACCTAGGAAACATTCATGGGCAGAAGTCCTACAGAGTAATTGTGAGTTAGTACTCTGGAATCAACAGCTGCACTGAAGACCTGATCGTCATTTAGTTGATACGACCACCAGCAAATTAATTAACCTCAGTTTGCTCTTGTTTTCACCTTCATAAATTGGTAATGTTAATGTTATTCTTTTTAAAGGAGAATGATATGAAAGAATATGGGAAAGTACTTGGAAAATTACCTGGAATATATTGTGTGTGTTATGATTATCATTACTACTGTATAAAAAATAATGACAAAGGTGTGTGAGGTTTAAAAGATCTTAAATTATATAAAAGCAATAGCACTATAGCCAGGAGGGGTTAAACATAATTGTGTTGTTTGGGAGGAGGGTAAAAATATTAACTAATTTATTTTGATAAATTAAGTATGTATATTAAAATGTATAGCAACCAAGAGAATAGAGAAACCACTAAATTAATAGAAATAAATACCTTCCAAATAGCAAAGAAAAAATATAATGAGAATCAAAGCAAACATTAACTTGTGGGTGTGTTAATAAGACACATTGTGAGCAGATTGCAAGGTGAAAAGAGATGGCAGTGTTCTTATTTCCTCCCCTTTTCTCCTGGAATCTTTTTTCAGGCAATGGTTGCTCTTCATGGCTCTTGCTTCCACTGTTTAGATTCACTATGGCTCCAATTTTTGCTAGCTGACCAAGTAGGCTGGATAAATTTGCATTCTCCTTTGGTCTCTCCTAGCCTAGGGAAAGTAATAGCTTCCTACTATTGCTAATATTGTCTGCTGGTTTGTCAGTCTTCCCATTACCTGTGCAACCATGCATTAAATTATATCTACTCAAATATTCAGAATGGTTTCTATTACCCTTGTTGGTCCCTCTAGAATATGATGATAGATCCTTCAAGATATCACAGAAAAGACAATAAAGTTTTAAATAGTTTCTTAATTCACCTTGCTCTGATTCTCTGCCCACTGAGTAACTCCTCATCATAATGAGATTTTCCCAAAGACTTCCTTGGGGGAGAAAGTATACTAGTCATTTCTGAGCAAGTATTTCACTGTTTTGTTGACAATTATATTCTTGAGCTCCTCTAAGCTTTGGAAACTGACTTCTCCTCTAGAAAGGCAAATCTACTAAAGGAGCATTGAGATTTATATATTTGATCTTAAAATATCAAAGACATGGGCCAGGAGAGCAGTGAATTCCATAAGTTAGGAGTTTTAACTGATAGCTTCTTATTCTTTTCTGTGAAACAGCTTTCAATACATGTATCTGGATTTCTTTATGTGGTTAATTTAATTTTTTTGTATCTTAAAGAGTACTACTTTCTACATATATTATTAGATAAGTACATTTACTTTTCTGGTAGAAAATGCAAGGGGCATTAATTTTCTGGCACAAATGAAAGTACATCTCTTGTAGATATTAAATGTTCTTTTTATCATTTTAGGGAACAAAAAAATAGAAAACTTTTAAAGTCTTAAACGACATATCTATTAATATTTTGGGAAGATCAACTCTTATCTTCTTATTAGGCAATCTTAAAATTTCCAACACCAGCTTTTTTATTTGTATAAACAAATGGAAAAAATAATTTCACAATTACAACTGAACATTGTTAAGACATTTGTAACTGTTACTTGGTGTGTAAAACCTGTATGGCAAAGCTTTCCTTTGCTCAAAATATTCTCAATACATCACAGTCCATAGTGGATGAATGGGTGACAATCAGTATGGGCGACAATCAGAATGGGCCAGATAAGAAGTATTGGGGATGAGGACACTCAAGGGAAAATTTTCATGAGCTTCTCTTTTGAAATTTAATTTTTTTAAACTGGTATACAAATAGAGAAAAATTATACATAGTTCTGGGATATCATGTGGTATTTTACACATGTACAAATTGTATGTTTAAATTACATCTGTTTCCTCAAACCGTCATCATTTCCTTATGGTGAAAACATTCAAAATCCTTTCTTCTAGCTTTTTGAAATACAGACAAATACATACTATATTATCTATAGTCCCCCATGGTTTGTTAAAACACATGAACTTCTTACTTCTAATTATAACTTAGAACCCATTTATTGAATGATGTATTCCTATCTTCATGACCAAGAATTCTTAGCACAAGGTTATATAATGTGAACAACTCTTTCTAGTGAAATAGTAAATGAAAAATGTTTGTCTTTGAGTTCAAAACTGCAGGATTTTGTTTATTCAGCACTTTATGGGATATTAGTTCCTGTTTTAAAATAATAAAATATTAGAGATTCCATTGTAGATAAAAACATTCTTTTAGACAAAATGAGAGTATAAAAGAAGAAAATGCAAAGGTGATGCTCACAGAATATATGAATATTTAAAGTGGAAAAATTTTATGCAATAATCTTATAATTGTTTAAATGATGGAATAAACTAGGTAAGTAGGGGAGCCACTAATTTAGAAAGCAGGATGGTTAACTCATCTGCCTTTTCCACTATTACAAAATTCAACCAGTATTGACTTTCATAAACCTTGAATGAGGAAACAGATGTTGAAAGAGAAAAATACACCAGTATATACTCAAAGAGGATCAGTAGAATTGTAAGGAGCAGTAGAGACTTGTTTGTTTTGTTGCATTCTTCCACATTTAATAAATACAAGCCAGGGAGATGAAATGACAAGTTGAACTTGCTGGTGGAAGGGCCTCCTTTAGACCTTGTGGTGTCCTTACTACTCAGTGTGGAGCAGCTGACAGCAGCATCCATACCTGGGAACTTAGATTCCCTTCCCCAGCTCTATGGAACCTGCATCTGCATTTGAACAAGATCCCATAGTGATTCTATGAACATTAAAATCTGAGAAGCATTGTACTCCTAGTCTCACATTGCTTTTTAGTTGTTTTCCATAGCTGTCTTGTTGCCTGAGAATGTAATGTCCCCAAGGGCAAGAATTTGTTCTCTGCTTGTTTGTGAATCTCCTGGAAAGAAGCAATAATAGAAGCAGAACAACATCTTCTATTCTTTTGTCACTTATTTTCAGTACGTAATAGAAAATTTGGTTTAAAATATAAAGTTTTCAGCAAATGTTGGTTGATTTGAAAGCAAGGTTGTTTACTTAATTTATTAATCAGAATGATCATTGAATACTACATTCCTGGAGACCAAAGCTTTTTGAAAAAAAAAATGAAGGCCACCAATAGACCTACTTGATCATATGGATTCTATAAAGTCCTGATGAATTGTAGTGGGTTGAAAAGTCAAATCGAGAAAGTCAACTCAAATATCTTTTGGAAATAGGCAAGAAAAAAATCAATCAATCAATCAAAAAATTACTTCCTGAGCTTGTCAGAGTACACACTCATGAAATACTTGTTGAATGGATAAAACTGACAAACATGTTTTTTAGTAAGCATGTATCTCCATAACATGAAAATCCTAACTAAAATGAAGGAAAAATGAATGCAATGATTGGTTGTTTTCATGCCCATTCAAGCTATCTTTTCTGACACCAAAAGATTCTGCTTTTCTTAAAAAAGCAAAGTTTACATGACAAATTTCCTCCAGTTTCAATATCATATCTTCAGAGTAATGGGTTCCTAAGTGATGCTAACTGGCCAGTACATAAAATGCAGTGAAGAAAACATGGCGTAGGATCCTGCTTATGCAATTACAGATTTAATGAGAAAAATGCAAGTTTCAGAAACTAAAGGCATTTGATTTGTTATAGCAGCTCTAATGACTTACACAGAAATTAGTACTGTAAAAGGGAGTAATCTATAACAAATACCCAAAGAGGTTAGAAATGGCTTTGGTGCTGGGTAATGAATGGAGACTGGAAAAGTTTTGAGGTGTAAGCATGCTAGGAAAAAGGCCTGCAGTGCTGTCAGTGGATCATAAAGGGAAATTCTGGAGAGAGTACAGGAGTGAAGGGAAAGTATAAAGAAAGGCTCTGTCTTTTTAGGACACGTCTAAGTGATCATCAAGAGAATGATGGTAGCAATATGGGTAGTGAAGGCCATTCTAATGTTTCAGACAGAAATGAGCAATGTGTTTTTGGAAACTGGAGGAGAGGCTATTCTTGTTATAAAGTTGCAAGGAACTTGGTTGTATTGTGTTTGTGTCCTAGTGTTTTGTGGAAAATAGAAGTAATAAGACATGAAAGTATTGAAGGAGTGGTCTGGCTCCTCCTCACTGCTTATTTTAGAATGCCAGAAGAATAAAATCATTTCATGACAGAAATTTTCATCAAAAGAGAAGTAGAATTAAAAAATTTAGAAAATTATCAGCCTATCTGTATTGGAAAAAATGAGAAAGTGTCTTTGGGCAAGAATGAGGGTGTGACCAAGCAAACTTTTCATAAAGAGATTTGTATGGATTGGTCAAGTTGATGAAAATCAGGGTGACATTTATCAAGACAATGGAGAGATTACTCAGCCATCTTAACAGAAGCCATAAATTTTGGGGGGTCAGACAATGTTATATCCAGAATGACTGTGTTACCCCCAAATTCACATGTTGAAATCCAGACCCCAAAATGATGGCATTAGGAGTTGGGGCTCATGGGAGGATATTATAATCAATACTTTAGAAAGGAGGCCCCAGAGAGTTAACCCTTTCTTCCATGTGAGAACACAGGTAGAAGTTCCCATTTATGAACCAGAAAGAATGTAGGACCTCACCAGGCACCAAATCTGCAAGCAGTTTGATCTTGGACTTTCCAGCTTCCAGACCTGTGAAGCATAAATTTCTGTTCCTTAAAAGTTACCCAATCTACTCTAGTTGGCTGTAGCAGCCTGAATGCCCTGAGACAGAGAAGTCATTAACTGATCAGCCATTTCAAGTACACACATAGGAACTCCTGCTTACTGTCTCTAGGTGGAGGTTGCTTTTTAAAACTCCCCTGGATCTGCTTCTCCTCTCAGTATCTCTGAGCTTCCTTGAGCTGAATAGATACGATTCATGCACAGCATTACTTTTTCCTTAATCCGCCTTTCTCCTAACTAGAGGGGCTTGGAAGAGGAATCATAGGGAGAATAAATGTTTTATGCTCAAAAACTGTTACTAGTGTGTTTTTCTCAACAATGGATCTATTCTTTTCCAAAGAGAAATCCCCATCTCCACCAATTTAAGAAACAGAAATTATAACAAATTTCCAAATCTGTTCATATAATGAGGGCTAAGTTTGTGCTACAATAATTGCTAGTACATAGCCCCTAGCCTCACAGAAATTAAAATAATTTAATGTAAACAAGACTGTGCATTCTATCCTATGGTTATGTAGGAATAAGTAAGTTGGGTAACAGAAAAAAAATAATGTAGAATGGAACAGTTAGTGATTTGTAAAAGGAAAACTTGAGCTCAGCTTTAGATTTGAGCAAGAGAAGTGAGAGTTAGACTAGTACAGGTGGATGCTGACAACCAAAAGAAAGAAAAAGAACAGATTATCATGCCTTCTTGTCAAAAAATCTGTATATGTATAATAGAGATTGTAGATTTATAGAGAGAGATTGTAGTTTCGACAAGAAGCACAAGATCTTTTATATCAGTTGTGTGCAGATAGGTCATAGTTATGCTTTTGATCATGTATTTTTATTTATTTTATGTGCATATGCATGTATATGTGTGGTGCTAGGGATCAAATCAAGGGCCTTGAGCATGCTATGCAAGAGCTCCATCACTGAGTTCTATCCTTAGTACTTCTTCAATAATTTTAAATATTTGAAATACTCCTTTTATTTTATTCACTGTTTTACAAATTGAACTTAAAATCTTTCACTCACAAGAATTCTGCCTACCACAAATTTCCCCTGTTTACTAAGACTGAAACAATTAGCACCATACTACTTCTTATGTTGCATGTTTGAGAACATTCTGACCAGTTATGGGGGTGCAGCTCAGTGTAAAGCACTTACCTAGCATGCAAGACAACCTGGGTTCACTCCCCAGCACAGAGGTAAACAAGAAAAGAGAGAAAACCTTTTTACAATCTCTCATGCTAAAGTTGAGTTTAGCATGTCTTTCTATCTTACACAGTGTCTCCTACTCTTCATTGCCTTAAAAGTTAACGATTTTAATTGATCCTAAAGAAACAGCAAAGGAAGGGGAAAATAAAGATAAGGACAAAGGAAACTTTGAAAGGAAACTTTTACCATAACCTAAGAATTAGTTATTAAAATATCACCTGTGGGTCAGGTTTATGGCATGACCCACTGACATTTAGATAGACTGGACATTGGAGGAATGACAGAAACCAGGCAATATTCGACTGACTGGGAATGCACTCTATTTTTCAAGGTCGTAGTCAGCGATATCTTTTCTATCATGGGTACATAGGAGAAAGATCCTAAGACTGAAGAAGACTGTTTCTAAAAGGAAGTTTGGTCTTATCTTAAATACTTTGCTCATCAAGTAATTACAAATGAATCTGAAGCAATGCCAGTTTTAGATGAAGACTTAAGGCTTTGATGACAAGAGGAAAAAGAATTCTGGCTGTCACCAGTTTGGTATTGTTACTAACAACAAAAATAGAAAAAGAAATATGTGAAGTCATGCCTCTTAACTGGAAAGGTTAAACAGAAATTTTATTAAATTAACATAGCCAAAGATTCCAAGCTTCTCTTAACTTTGAAATTTATTTCTACTGCAATGACACACATTTTCAAAGCAAGCAATCAGAAACTCTTTTAAGTCAATACAGTTTATGAGGAATTATCTAGAAAAAATGGATTTTTAAAATGTGTCTTTAAAGTGTGCCTGTGAATAGTTACTTTCAAAAACTTTCCAAGATTTCAGAGAGAAGGAAATTTTTGCTATTGGAAAATTATCTTTCTTTGAGTTCGCTTTAATAAAAACAGTAATAAGTATTATTCAATCCATTTTCTAAGGAATTTTGGCAAAATTCTACAGATGTGTTCATGTGATTTAATGGTAATACTCAGCTGAGATGTTTTTCTTTGACTTCAATGTTTATTGGCACTGAAATTCCTTATATATCCCAAAGAATTTATTTTCATGACACAAATTTATGAATATGTAAGCTTTTTAGATACTGGAGTTGTGTCTGTCAGATGAAAGCAATGAATGAGAAGGTGAAACTTTACTAAAATTTGTTCTTAGTATTTCTTTATTTCTACCAGTCTAAATGGTCCATTTTTTTTTCCTGTTTCACGAATGTATTTATATGAGGATGGTCAACTGCACAGCTCTTCTACCATGTGGAATCACATCCATACCAGTGTGAGGGTCCTCGGTGCTAAGGGACCCACATTCCGATGTAACTGTGCAGGAAATGGGCAAGTTGGGTCATAAGGAAGGTCAGCAAAACACTTGAAGACACTGGAGCTGCAGCGCCATCAGATCAACTTTTCCATCTGTCCCAATTTGGCAGCCATGTGAGTATCTTTGTTTTGCCAAAACATGACTAAAAACTAAACAGGAACTTTTCTGGGGCTAAATCTTGGGCAGACCAAAATGCTAAAAGCATTTTGGGGAGATGACACAGTAGATTTCTAATTAGTGTAAATGCACTAGTAGTTAAGATTTTGTTTCTAGAATTTATAAAAATAATTATTGCTAAGGGATTTGAAAATTCAACAATTTCTATGATCAAAAGCAAATATCTGATTTTAAGTCCTTTGGGTATAGGCCAAGGAGTGGGATAGCAGGGTCAAATGGTGGATCCATTCCAAGTTTTCTAAGGAATCTCCACACTGCTTTCCAGAGTGGCTGCACCAACTTGCACTCCCACCAGCAATGTATGAGTGTACCCTTTTCCCCACATCCTCGCCAACACCTGTTGTTGCCTGTGTTCTTAATAAAAGACATTCTAATTGGGGTAAGATGAAATCTTAAGGTGGTTTTGATTTGCATTTCTCTTCCCAAAGGACTTAAAATCAGATTGCTACAGTGATGCAGCCACATCAATGTTCACAGCTGCTCAATTCACAATAGCTAGGTTATGGAATCAACCTAGATGCCCTTCAGTAGATGAATGGATAAAGAAACTGTGGTATATATACACAATGGAATATTACTCAGCCATAAAGAAGAATAAAATTATGGCATTTGTAGGTAAATGGATGATGTTGGAGACTGTTATGCTAAGTGAGATCAGCCAATCCCAAAAATCCAAAGGCCGAATGGTCTCTCTGATAAATGAATGATGATGCATAATGCGGGGGGGAAGGGTGTCAAGAATGGAGGAAGGATAGATAGCATAGAGGGAAAGAAGGGGTGGGGGCGGGGTGGGGGGTAAAAATAATAACAGAATGTGTGACAGATACCATTGCCCTGTGTACATGCATGAACGCACAGATGGTGTGACTCTACTTTGTGTACAATCAGTGAAACAATAGCTGTACTCCATTGTGTTCAATGAATCAATAAGTAAATAAAAAAAAGCAAATATCTTATCTTTGACAAAATAATAGGTAAGATAGATGAGTATCTTATCTCTGATAAAATAAAGACTATAGATTCCCCCACATGGCCTCATTTGTTGGACCATTATTTTTGAGAGATGCCTTTATAAATCATTTCAGAGTGATGAGTATTTTTTAAAAGGCTGTTTGTTTGAAAACACATTTAGACCTTTCAACTTTGTTATTCCTCAACAGCATAGTAGAATTAATTGACTTTAAATTTTTCCCAAGTTATTATTTAAATAAAATTATGCCTTGTTTTATTAATACCAATTATCAAATGATAGTGTGTGGGCATGAACGGTCTTGTAAAGAATACAAGAGTCATAATTTCTGCATAAACTCAGGAAAAATTTCAGATAATTTAATATGATTAAAGCTAAAACTTCTTTGCCTGCTCTTTCATGTCCGGTCCCCACCATATAGAGTACATGCAGACCTACATACCTAGTAACCTAAATAAATAGAAGTAAATTTCCTCCTTAAACACACTTCATTGGTTTGTGAATATTTTCCATTCTGCTGGTTATCTTTGTTTATTTGCCTTTGATTGTTTTCTTTACTGTGCAGATTTTTAGTTTGATATAATTCCATTTATCTATTTTTACTTTTATTGCTTGTGCTTTGAAGTTATATTCAAAGACTCATTTTCTTTATATTTTCTTGAGTAGTCTTAGGGTTTCAGGTCTTACACTTACATTTTTAATCCGTTTTGACATTTTTCTTTTATATATACTATGTGAGAGAGAGATCAAGTTTTATTCTTCTGCATGTAGGTAGCTGTTTCCCCAGTACCATTTATTGAAGAGATTATTCCTTCCTCCTTTTGTGCCCATGGAACCCTTGTTGAAGATCAAGTCACCCAAAGTTATGTGGATTTATTTCAGCTGATTGATTGAGACTCTGGGTAGCTTCTTCCAAAACCTCCCTTTTTCTCTGCTATAGTGGTAAGATAAAGGTGAAATAATGCAAGTGATGAAGGGGCAAACTGCTCAGAGATGTCACAAATGCAATGATCAGCCATTAGTGCTGATAGTTCATTTAAATCATGGCTTCCTCAAGATGGGGTAAAATAAATTAAAAGAAGCTTTGACATCTTTGCTGATGATGTACCTCCTCTTCCTTCAAATGATCTACCAGAAAGATTACCAGTTTCCGTATAGATTTATGCCTTACAATCTCCATTCTCTTAAGTCTGTGGAAAAATGGACTGTTCATGAGATTCTAGAGAATTTCAAGACAATTCAATATTTTATTCCATACCCAAACAGTCCTCCATGACCCAGGGTCTTCAACAGATTATTAAAAATGCAAAGGGAAAATACAATTTAATTATAAGTTTCCTAAGTGGTAACAATTTACTGTATGACTGACAAATGAAATGCTGATGCACAAGCACAAAGACAAGGAGGTCCCCATATTTCTGGGAAAACAATCAATTTTCTCCCAGCAAGTAAAGAAAGCATCTATCGCAATGGCCAAGAACCTGCTGAAGGGTAAAAGCTTCTTGTCATGAATGTAGAAGGTGATAATGCTTACTTTCCAGAAAGTTAATTTCTTCCTCTTTCATTCGCACTGTGTCTTTCTGTCTCTTTGTCTCATTTTCTTTGAGAACATTATCATCTAAAAAATTATCAAAATGAAACTAAAACTTGTGCAATTTCACAGGCTGTGGATGATATTTAACCTATGCTGAACCATTAGGATATTTTCCAAATTAATCGGAACATTGAAAATGCTTTTAAATTTTCTTGTCATTAAAAACTCCCTAAACCGCTATATTTTAGAAAGGCCAGAGGCATCAGTATCAAGCAATTCTGAAGGCAAAACAAGGCAAACCAAATCGAAACTTTGAATCAATTATCTAACCAACCTCATCCTTACTGCAAAGCAGGCAGTTAAAGCATTTTTTCAACTTTTCAATGGTGTTCGTTGGTTCCAGAGAAGGACTGTATATGTACACACAACCAACAGAACACTCTTTTACAGACTCCATTTGGAAAAAAGGTCCCAAGTTATTCTGTGTACAGAGTTATCACCTTTACCACATTCTCTCGTTTTTAAAAAATTTTACAGACTTCATTTTGATTCATTGTACACATATGGGGTACAAATTTTCATTTCTATGGTTGTGCATGATGTGCATTCATACCATTCTTGTTAATCATACAAGTACATAGGGCAATGATGTCTGTCTCAATTCCACCATTTTTCATACCCCCACTCCCTCCCCCTCTCATTTTCCTCTACATAATCTAAAGTTCCTCCCTTCTTCTCTCACCCCTCACACCACCCCCAGCCCAATTCTATATCATCATCCACTTATCAGGGAAAACATTTGGCCTTTGTTTTTTTGGGATGGGCTTATTTCACTTAGCATGATAATCTCCAATTCCATCCATTTATCTGCAAATGCCATAATATTATTCTTCTTTGTGACTGAGTAGTACTCCGTCGTGTATATATATCATAGTTTCTTTACCCATTCATCTGTTGAAGGGCATCTAGGTTGATTCCATAGTATAGATATTGTGAATTGAGCTGCTATAAACATTGATGTGGCTTTTTTACTGTAGTATGCTAGTTTTGAGTCCTTTGGGTATAAATCAGGGAGTGGGATCACTGGGTCAAAAGGTGTGTCCATTCCAAGTTTTCTGAGGAATCTCCACACTGCTTTCCAGAGTGGCTGTACCAATTTGTAACTCCACCAGCAATGTAAAAGTATGCCTTTTTCCCCACAGCCACACCAACGTCTATTATTGTTTGTGTTCTTGATAATAGCCATTCTAATTGGAGTAAGATGAAATCTTAGAGTTGTTTAAATTTGCATTTCTCTAATTACTAGACATGTTGAACATTTTTTCATATATTTATTGATTGCCTGTACATCCTCTTCTGTAAAACGTCTGTCTAGATCCTTGGCCCATTTATTGATTGGGTTCTTTGTATTTTTGGTGTAACGCTTTGTAAGTTCTTTATAACTTTTCGAGATTCGTGCTCTATCTGAAGTGCATGTGGTAAAGATTTTCTCCCACTCTGTAGTCTCTCTTTTCACATTATTGATTGTATCCTTTGCTGAGAAAAAGCTGCATTTCTTTTCATAAGTGATGAATCCTCTGAAAGAGAAATTAGGAAAACTACTCCATTCACAATAGCCTCAAAAAATAAAAATAAAATACTTGGGAATTAATCTAACAAAAGAGGTGAAAGACCTCTATGATGAAAACTACAGAACACTAAAAAAAGAAATTGTAGAAAACCTTAGAATATGGAAAGATCTCCCATGTTCTTGGATAGGCAGAATTAATATTGTCAAAATGACCATTGTACCAAAAGCAATATACAGATTCAGTGTAATTCCAATTAAAATTCCAATGACATTCCTCATAGAAATAGAGAAGGCAACCATGAACTTCATCTGGAAGAATAAGAGACCTCGAATAGCCAAAATAATCCTGAGCAGAAAGAGTGAAGTGGGAGGTATCACAATACCAGACCTTCAACTATACTACAGAGCAATAGTAACAAAAACAGCATGATATTGGCACCAAAATAGACAGGTAGACCAATGGTACAGAACAGGAGACACAGAGACAAACATACATAAATACCTTACCTCATACTAGACAAAGGAGCCAAAAACAAACAGTGGAGAAAAGATAGTCTTTTCAACAAATGGTGCTGGGAAAACTGGAAATCCATATGCAATAAAGTGAAATTAAACATCTATCTTTCACCCTACACAAAACTCAACTCAAAATGGATCAAGGACTTAGGAATTAGACCAGAGGCCCTGTACCAAATAGAAGACAAAGTAGGCCTGAATCTTCATCATGTTGACTTAGGATCAGACTTCCTTAACAAGACTTCCAAAGCACAAGAAATCAAAGCAAGACTCAATAAATGGGATGGACTCCAACTAAAAAGCTTTTTCTCAGCAAAGGACACATTCTCTTTCTGACAGAAGAATTTTAATTATTATTTAAAGGTAAAAAAAAGTATTGACATTTACAAAGATCATTTCAAGATTGAACTAAATGAATTGAAGCCCTAAATAAAGGGCTTAAAGTCACAGTTGGTGTCATGATTATCCTCACTTTCATTAATGCTCTGAAATAACTGTGCTACATTAAGTGTGGAAGAAAATAAATAGTATCTTAGTGATGAATTTGGGAGAACATTGAGAAAGGAGAGTTAATGAGAACATTTTGTTTCTATAATTAACCACTAAGGTAAGTTTGAAAAGATCTTTGTGTTTCCACACCAAAATTTTGGCAACTATAAATAAATGAGCAAAGAACATTCCTTAATTATTATTCATTTTGTTCATGAAGGTAGAAAAAATGGTTGATGTCAGATTCCCCAAGTGACATAAGAAGATAATATTCTGTTAAAGTTTTGAAAGTTCATGTCAATTTTAATTTTTAAATATAACATCCAGAAGTTGATATAGAATATTATCACTTACTTTATAAAAATCAATGAGGAAAATATATTGGTTACTTCTTACCAAAAGTTTCTGTTTTATAAACTAGGAAATACCTCAGATGCATCATGAATTAATTATATTTACAAGTTAATTACTGCCAAGAACATTGAAGGATTCCAGATATTAAACTAATTACAGCTCATCAATTATTCTGAAACATTTTCATCAATGCTAGCAAAAGACATAATACTCTGAATTAGAAATATTATTCACATCAGAAAAAGCAACATGAGTATAGCATATTTGTATTTACACCTTTGGTCCCCAAGTTACATGGAGATGATACAGATTGATCCATGCCAGGTCACACATTCAGAATTTTGGATCAGAGCTGAGAATGTACACAAAATCTAGACCTTTTATAAAGGACAAAAGTGCCCCTGTCCTTTATTCTGGAAGAATAAATCATCTTTATGGTAATGAATGGTAAGCAAATGTCTATGCTCCAGATGTAGACACCTTATTTTTCAAGAATGTTCACTCTACAGACATCTTTGTAAAGATAGTCTGGAACAAAAAGGCAGTTATTGCCTTGCTTATAAAATGTTTGTGAACGTGAAAGTCTCATGGAAAATGTCCTCTGAAAAATCAGGAGGAGGCTAATCTTGAAAATAATTGCATAGGTAACTCACAATTGCATTAAATATAACATTAGACTTTCTTGATACATTTTAACCCTCTTTAAATCACATCCTTAGCTAATGGAACTTCATTTTGTAACTTTGTCACTAGTAAAAGTAAGATCACACATTTCTTTGTAAATTTATTGCACTTATGACTAATTTTTATTTGGTTGTAAATATAAAATATATTGGATCAGTAAGTTAAAAAAATTGTTAAGATTAAACTAGTGTTTAATGCCAGGATAATTTCCAAAATCTCTTGGTGGTTTTTACCATTAGAAGACCTTTGATGGCAGTGTATTGATCTAAAAGACAGCTAATTTATGGTCTCCAAGCATAATTTTTGAATAGGTTGTCCCATAGAATCTATTTTAAGGTCATCAGTCTTGAACCTTAATTGTACCTATAAAATCTTTTCATAGCAACATCTAAATTAGTTAACAAATAACTAGAAGAAAATGTACTTGAGGGGTGGGCAGTTTTGGGAGCCATCAAAGAATTCTGTCTATTATACCTAAGTCATTTGCAGCTCTCTGAAAGTGCATACCTCTCCCTATCAGGCTTCTTATTTACATACTTACCACTCATATATTTACTTTCTCCTTTTCCCATGGATTCTTCCCTTCCTAGGAGGGGAAGTGATTCCAGTACCAGAGATACAGGAGTCTACAACTGTTGTGTGATCCATATCCTGCAGCCTAAACCTCAGCAAGTCAGCTATATCTTGGTTATCAAAATCATAGTACTGCTAACAATGTATATCACAAACTCTATAATGCTACATCTGAATCTTATGACCAGGATTTGAAATAACAATCCTAGGGACTATTCAATCCTAATGACTATGTCAATAGGGCAACAGACAAGGAAAAAAGTGGTTTATTTTCTGAATCTTGAATGAATGAGCACAACTAATGGAAACTCTACGCACTGAGTCTCACAAATCCTCCTAGTCGCCTCTGCCCCTTGGAGTCCATCAAGTCAGGGTCCCATAGAACTTACAATTAAAGGACAAAGATTTTCTCAGAGGAAACCATGAGTAGTTGTAGTAAACTGACCTAAGCCAGTTGTTTATGATGGAAGTAATGGTAACAAACAAAAATTTGGTATGGGTGAGAATCAGCAAACAGCTCCACAGAATTGAAAGATAAAGGGTTGTAATGAAATCAAGTCTCTGATCACTTCTGCCATGCATACATATGTATCGAATTTTATCAATATGAGAAAACAATTCATATAACATGTTCTGTAATCTTTGATGAAGCACAAACTCTCTATCTTTGTAAGTGATACAATTTCATATTGTACAGATATCAGAATGCAAAACCATTTGGCAATCATGCCTTGAGTTCCCTTGCCATGATTATAGACTAAAAAATTTACGAAAGTCCCATATCCTGTTCAAACAAGGTACATATTTTCTTAAATATTTAAGGCAATCTGCATTTATTGAATGCTGGTATCACCAAAAAAGAATTCAGCTTCAACTTTCATCTATGGAAGTTACCAAAATATAAGTAATTGTTAATTTATCTATTACACAGATAAGTGGTTTTCAGTTTTGTATTCATAATTTGTATTTCAATATCTAGCTTGCAATATGCACTGGAAATGTGTTTAATAAATAAATGCTTGGCCAATGGAAAAGGTTCATGATTAGATAGATAGAAATAAGCATACAGGCAGACAAACACTTTCCCGGGGTTAGGGAAGAACATATTTTTTTCTAAAACCAGTAATAAAAGGGATTCAAAAGTAGATACAACTAAGCTCATAGGATGGTATGGAAAATTAAAGAAATTAATTTTTTTACATTGAAAAATTATAAAAGATACAATGGACAGAGTTTAGTATAGGTTTAAGGCATAGTATAGGTTTAAAATAGTGAGAAATCAACAACAGAGCTAGAAACAAAAAATAATGTCTCAATAATATTGAGAATCTAACTGCAAAGGGATACTAGTAATATAAAAACTGATAATGTAGTATTTCTGACCTCTTGGGGCAAACACAGATACTGAACACTAGGTAAATTGAACTCTTAAGAAGAGGTCACAACCTAAATCCTTTAATATACTTATCATATGATAATTTCCTATATTGTCTATTCAAAGTTCATGGATAGCTTCTAAGCAAAGAATGTAAGTAATTAATCCTTAAGAGTTTCTCCATGAACAAGCAGCCATGATTTTTGAAAAATAAAATAGAACAGAATGAGACTATTCTAATAGTGAAACAGGAAACTATCCATATAGGTGAAAAAGTACCGCTTCTAGAGAAAGGACCCTCCAAAGTATGGTAAACAAAATTACATTGGGTCTAAATGTGTGGCATGAATTAAAATTGCATACCAAATACAATATTGGATCATTATCACATTTATTTTTTATAAAATTGGATAAGCATAGTGTTATCTTGCATAGCTTTGGAATAAAATTTTACTTTACAAATGCAAAATTTTTATCAAGAAATAAATGTTTTTCACACCTCTTCATGCTTGAAAAATATGATTGATAAGAGTTACTAAATACTTACATTTTTCTTTTTACTTAAGGGGAAGTAACTAAGGAAATTCATTTTTAGAATTGCAAACAGCTGGATAATCAAGTCCAAGTTACTATCTCTTGCGTAGGTTGCAATTTGAGAAATGAAATCTTGTTGCCTTGTTTTCACATCCCTACAAAGGGTCTGAAGTGATTTATAGTTTCATCACTGGATATTTATGAAAATTGATTAAACTCTACCAAGAACTCACAGAAATATTAGCAGCTTCCAAATTAAAACAAGAGCTTTCTTCCATTACTATGTTCCAGAAAATTTTAAAACACGCTACAATCCACATATTTTTGGGAACATTCCTAATTGAACAAAAAAAAATCATCAATGAATTAAATTATTTTCCATGACCTACTCCTTATTTCCTTTATTTTAGCCTCATGTTATCTACTACTGAGTTATATTTATAATACATACAGTAGAGATTTCATGCTGGTGAATGCATAGTATATTTCAGTTTACTAAGAAAGGTACTAGGGGAGGGAAAACCATTAAATCTCTTGGTTATTCATTATTAATGTGTTTTTCCACTCACAGTATTTTACTGTAAACAAGGACTTAATACAAGGTGAAGCCTATATTCATGTTTCCATTTTTTGTAGGAAGCGATTTACTGGTCTCATGGCTTAACACGAACAAGATAAAAAGAGACTCTGTGACACATTTCTAATTAGTTTTGCAACTTTGGGATTGTGGGTAAGTTTTTATCCACACAGAATTTCTAATTCACCCATGATTATATGAAGGAAATATGAGAAATCATTTCAATTAAATCTTAATAAAAGAAGTATGGTACTCCCCTAACCACCCTGGTATTCAGTATTCTTCCAATTTGGAAAGCAATTCAATGTAGAATTAATAGAGTATGGCCCATTTCCAGGCATCGGCAGTCATATTCCAAAGCTATCCACAGTCAAGCTCTCATACACACTGAAAAGACTTCTTTCCTTCCCGAATCTCAACCACAGTAAAACCATCTTTCTCCCATATCTCTTCTCCACTTCCCCAGCTTGTGCCAAATTAATTCCCACTTTCACGGGGTATGTGATAAACAGATGACAAGACCCAAAAGCTCTGCCTCTTCCCACACCCATGGTTAGTTGTCCACCTCCAAGACTCTAGACTCAAAAACATGTCTCCAAATACCTCAAAGAGGATTTTGTAAGAGTACAACCTCCCAGCCTGGGCAACACTGTGAGGCAGAACAGACCAGTATAAAGCCACACTATCCTTAATAAATTATTTAGGACTTAAGTTGTGCCTTTGTCCCTGCCTGTTCCCCCCTTCCCCCGCTTTTCCCCTAATGTCAGTTTGTCCAATTCACCAGTGTAAACTTGTCTACATAGTGAGCAGGACTTGGTATTTAAGTCCTTATATTGCTTATGGAGCAATATAATGAGCAACAAGTTTGTAGACTGTCAGACCAAAGGACCAGAATCACAGACCATGGTAATTTAATAGCAAAATTAATGATTGTCATGATGGGAAGTTACAATTAATTCACAAGTAATTATATACACTTGTAGTCAGAGGACATAATAGTTGTAGGAAAATCATATGAACAGAGATATGTTGCTAGTTTTAATAATTGCCAACATTTATCAGTGGTCTTCTATGCATTAGGAATGTGTTGGACCATTTTGTACATAATTCCCTATCAATAACTTAACCTAGGTTACTAGGCTAGTAATTGACCAAGGTTCCTTACCTAGTAAATATCCTAAACTAAGATATTAACCTATGTCTCTGTGATTCTAAAACCTATGCACTCACTCCAATAGACCCTCAGTCTTAAGACTCAGGTCACCATGAACTTTTAAAAGTTATTGGGAATCTCAAAGAGGTTTTGTTCATATAGCATAAAACTCTAAATATTTATTATATTGGGTTAAAAGGAGATAATTATAAAATATTATATATGAATTAAATAATTTTAATATAGAAGGTTATCCCCTCAGTATGTTCACATAAATAAAATATTTTATGGAAAGTTTTGTGTTTTCCAAAACAACAAAAAAGTGAGAAGAATGGTATTACTTTGTTTTTGCAATTCTCTTTAATGTGCAGCTTAATAGAAGACAGATGTACTCTGAAATGTACTTCTGTATTTAATCTTTTGAAAAGGGTTGTTTTCATAGAAATACATGAAGAAAATATGAGCTCACATAAATATACAAGAGGAAAATGAAAATATTACATTATAATTTTCAGATAATTATAAATATTATTCTTGGATACTGTACAAATATATAATTAATGGTTTTTTATAGATTAATATAACACGATCGCTGAAGCTATGTTAATAAACTTAGTATGCTTTGCTGTTTCAAACTGCTTTAATCCTTGATTCACTTTGATGAATTTTAACCCATAAATACTTTAATATCATGCACTGGTTATTGGGAAACTTATTTCAATGAATTACATAGGTCTTCCAAATGTTGACAATTTTATTTATATAAGACTAAAAGTAGTGTTAATGGCTCTATCTAACCTTTGTTTATATACTAGAGGTTTTATTCTTGTGGTTACCATGGAGTTTATATAAAATATATCATTGTTTTAAATTGATAATTTAATTTCACATAAAAACTATATTTTCACTTCACATTTTAAGCTGCTAGTGTGATGCTTTTTATCTTTTTATGCCATGCATCCATTTTAAAATTATTGTATCTATAGTTACTTTGAGCACTTTTTAAAAACATATACTTTTTAGTTGTAGGTGGACACAATACCTCTATTTTATTTTTATGTGGTTCTGAGGATTGAACCTAGTGCCTCACCCATGCTAGGGGAGCACTCTACCACTGAGCCACAACCCCATCACACTTTTTTATCCTTTATACAGAAGTTAAAATAATTTTCACATCACCAATACATTTTTACAGGATTTGGAATTTGACTATGTACCAGTGAGTTTTTTATACTTTCATATATTTTCATGTTCTACTTAGTGTCCTTCAAATTGAGGAACTAACCTTAGCATTTCTCATATGGCATATCCTATTGTGATTAATTCCCTCAGCTTTTGTTTTCTGTGATTATCTTAATCTGGTCTTCACTTCTAAAAGACAGATTTGTTTGGTATAGTACACTTGGTTGGTAGTTTTTTGTGAATTTCTTTTTTTGTCTTATCTTTTCTTCCTTTTTTCCCTCTTTCAACATTTTGAGTATACCATCCAACTCATTCCTGACTTGGAACATTGCTGCTCATAGCCTAGTGAAGTTTTCCTTCTATGCAAAAAGTATTTTTCCCTTGCTTCTAGATACTCTGGTTCAGCATTTGACAATTTGATTTTAATGTGTCTTTGAGAATTAGTCTTTGATATTATCTTGCTTAGGATCAGTCAAGTTTCATGAATCCAAATACACAAATCCCTCTCAAGACAGGGGAAGTTTTTCAGGTAGTATTTCTTTTAATAAGCTTTCTGCTGCTTTCTCTCTTCTCCTTCTAGGTCTCCCATAATTTCTATATTCATACATCTGATTGTGTTCTACAGATTCCTTGTTTTCTTCACTGTTTTTAATTCTTTTTTATTTTTTTCTTTTAACTGATCAATTTCAAATGACTTGTCCTTGTATTTGCCAATTCTTTCTTCACATGTTTAAATTAGTTTCTGTAGTTCTCATTTGAATTTTCCAATTCTATCACTGCATTCTTCAGTTCCAAAATTTGTTTGGTTCTTTTTATGGTTTCTATTTCTTCTTTAAAACTTCTCTTTTTTCATGCATTCTCTTCCTAGTATGATTTGATTGTTTGTCTCTATTTTCTTGAATCTCACTGAGTTGATTTAAGGAGATTGTATTATATTCTTTTTTGGGAAATGCATAAATATTCACTTATTTAGGGTCAGTTACTACAACTTTATCAGTTTCCTTTGGTGGTGTCATGTGTTTCTGATTCTTCATTGTAGGATCCCAACTGGGAAGATCAATCCAGGTCATGTGACTACAGCTCAGTCCACAGGCCTATTGTTGATAGGCCTGCTACCAGGGGCATGAGTCAATAGAGATCCTGTCTGGTCCCTAGGTGGACTAAATTGCCTCTAGCACCTTAATCAATAGACATGGCACTGGGATAAAGGTCTACTTCAGCATCCACAGACAGAGCCTGTTACCAAGTGTGCAGACAGGAATGGTTTCTTCCAAGTTCCTAGGAGGGTTGCAACAGGTCACTGGGTGGGCCTCTGTGCTGGTGGTATTTGCCCAGACTTAAGCCAGGAGACCCAGAACCACATCACTGGGCAACTTCAAGATACAAAGCTAAGACCAAGGTCTGCAAACCTGTCCCTGAATCCATAGATTCATGGATTCCATGATTCCTTTTTTATACCTCAGTAGACATGACTCCTTTCAGACCAGAGCCAAAGGGCTAGAACTGAATTATAGGACTGGTTCAGGATCCACAGACAACTAAGTTCAGCACACCTGCTGGTATCTCTCACTGGGTCCCTCTGAAGGCAGGGGCCTCTCAGCCTGCAACTAAAAGGGTCTGGAGCTGAATTACAGGGCCATTTTAGGATCCACTATAGTACTGATATCAGCTGGCTCACTTATGGGGGCATAGATAGATGTATCTCCTGGTGGATTCTTGGGCAGACACAACTACCTTCATTCAGACTGCTGTTGAAAGAAGCTGACATTGAGTTAAAAGTTCATTTCAGGATCCACACCTACAGTTGAGACTGAGAGCTCTCTCATCTGAGACTTGAATGGGCATCTACCCAGGTCCCAGATGAAGGTTAAATGGGACTGCAGCTGAGGTTTATCTAGTGTAGGGCCATTTCAGAATTTGAAGTCTGGACCATATTTGATGAGCCTGCCACCTGAGTGAAGATATGTTCTCTCAAAACAGTTCTTATAGTTCTTGGGCTCCACTGGGGTTTTGCAACCTTGTATGTAAACCCAAAATCTCTTACAAAGAAATTTTTTGCCCATGGATAGCTGCAAAGTTGTTGTTGCTATTGACAGACACAAATTCATGACCTCTTATTCTGTGACCTTGCTGATATACACACACACACACACACACACACACACACACACTCCCAGCCTCTCTCTCCTCTCCCTCTCTCCTCCAGATTATTTGTATTTGAATTAGACATGGAAAAATGTTTAAATTCCTGGTGGTTTTAGGCCTAAAGAAGTTATATATTTACTACCTGTGTGATCCTAGCTGGTATAACAAGAGAAACAAAGCTGATAAAGGGTTGGTGCTCAGTCTTTGACATATCAGGAAGCACTTGTCTCCCAGTTCTCAGGTTTTCACAAAGGCTGCAATTTTAGACATACCTATGCTGGAAGTCACTAGGTACAAGAGTCTATGAGTATTTGAAATGGGAATAGTTTGATTTAAAATATGTGATAAGTATAAAATAATCACCAGATTTTGAAGATGAAAAAGTATACAAAATATTTCAATGCTGTATATTGATTATATGTTGAAATGATCATATCTTGGATATGTGGGTTATAACAGGATATATATTAAAATTGATTTTACCTAGTTCTTTTTACTTATCTAAATGTGTCTAAAGTTTAAAATTTCATATGTGGCTTGAATTTGTGGCTGCATTGTATTTCTATTGAATCATGATGTTTTACCACTGGAAAGAATGAGACTAAATCAACTCCATATTAGCCAAGAATTATAATTAATTCTATAATTTTTTAAGTATACTAAAGTTCTCTCACTTCTTCACTTTTATGGGAAATAAAACCATGGCTTTATATCTTCTGTTAACATGATTTATTTTTTAAGACATAAACAAGCATACTTGTACACACATACACTCAACTTCCAGTAAGTATAGCATAGAAGGAGAGACAAAGAAACACTGAAAACATAAGAAACAATGTCAGAAATGTCTGATGAATATAAATTCATTTTTCATTCAATTCTTTTCATTAATCACAGAATTCTGACATTTTTATCAAGAGATAAATTCTCACATAGGATTATTTTATAGCAAAGATTATAAGAAGCAACATATTTGGAAATCATATTTTCCTTAATATATTTTTCCTTTAGCATATGTTGTTTGAATAGGACATGTTTTCAAAATGTCTATCATACATAATTTAAAACAAATGCTGAGAATACACGTGTACCTTAGAAATTAATAATAAATATTTTTTAATGTATGCATGTATCCCACCATGCAAGGTTTTTAAGATCTTATGGTAAATGTAGTCATCTACTTACAGCATCTAATCTAACACCAAAAGCACCTGAAGTCACTTGGAAAAGGTTGTTTCCTTTCTTCACTTCATTTTTCCGAAGTAATACAATAAATATCTTTCCTAACAAAATTTCTCATTTCTACATTTAATCCATATCTATCTTTTGATGTCTGGAAGCTCTTTAATTCTCTCTCACTCTGCTTTTTTTCTGATTAAAGTTTCTGTTTTGTTTTGTTTGTGCGTGCGTGTGTGTGTGTGTGTGTGTGTATGTTTTCTTATTCATTCTCCCTCACTGAAGCATACCTTCTGTTCTTTTGATAAATAGAAACTTTTAATTCTAGCCCTCAGCTCAGCGTTTAGTGTTCCTGTTCTCTGATGTGAACTGTCCCTTAATTGTGTGTCATAGTAACCAAGAACATTTGTGAAAATAGCTTTCCAGAAGGAACATAAAAATCAAAGACAATCTCGAAATTTTGTTTTATTATGATTTGTAATGACTAGAAAATGTTTGGATGGCTGCAAATGGCATGATAAATTTTCAATAGTTTTAAAATTGTTTGGAATAAACATGTAGCAAGTTTAGAATTTTGTCATTTTTGAACAGGATGTAAATTACATCAACCACATTAACAAACAACCATATGGTCAGGGCTTCAGAAGAATTAGACAGGAGCCAAAGACCCCAGGCAGAGTAGGCATCAAGGAAATGAGAGATGGAAAGCCTCAGATAAATTCTGCATCTCATTATATCATGAATTATCAGACTTGATGAGGCACACTGACTTTCCTTACATACTTAAGAACTTAAGTACATCTTACATACTTAAGAGCTTAACTGATCTTTCATACAAGAGGATCAAAGAACAGTCGCTTTCCTGGCATTTTCCCCACCCCCAACATGCCAATTAATAGGTATACAGAGAGAAAAATAACCCAAAAGCTATTTGGAAGAGGTAGAAGAATTTTGTATCTAACATATTCAATAAGAGTTCTCATTGTAGTTTTAGATACATTATTCTAGTCTTTGGGAGAGTTTTAATTTTAACTGTTAGGATTTAGTAACTTACATGGTTTGGAATGTAATAAGAAACATTATGACCAAACATTTGGGGTCTTTTACAAGTCTAGATAGGTGTATATGCTCAGAGAGATAACTGATGTTCAGACTAAATTAAGGAGAATAATATGGGCATCAGAAAAGATGGGTAAAGCCAATACAAAGATAAGAGCCATAGAAAGTGTTTAAATGAGTTGGAAATATTTTTGTTGATTGTTTGTGATTATATTGTAGAATATCATACCTTTAAATTTACTTATATGACTTCTCTGAAAATGTCATATATCTCACATGTTCAAATTTGAAATAAGATGTATATGTATTCCATATCACACACTTTCCCAGCTTTTCATATTAATCCTGGTTTGTGCTCAAAATAGTGCTGTCCTGACATTGCTAGACATATTATTTTCTTCCCCAATCCTTTATCATAAATATATGCATTCCTCTCTACTTAATGCTATGGGAATTTTCTGAGGGCTCTATTCTGTGAAGTCTCTCAAGCATTTAACTGGATAAGAAACTGTCTATGTCAGCAGCAGAAGCAAATATTTCAATCTATTAATATTTACCAAATGCTCACAGGATGCCTGGCTTTGTATGAAAATTATTGCAAATACCCCTGCTCTGCTGTGTATCATGTATCTTCACCAAGCTTTAGGTTCTGTGGGCTACGTTGTTTTAGAAGTGGCTCCTCATCAAATGAAAAAGGTGACAATGAAGTTAGTTCTGTGCTTTTCGGTTCCTTAAGACCTGATTATTATAAGGGTATGCCTTAAATTAAGAGTTATTTTTTCAGATGATAAACTCTTAAATTTGACACTAAATTATGTTTATATGCTTTCATGTGCTACAAATTAAAATATTAGTTTATTTTTTCTATTAAGCATTTGTTTCAAAGATAAGTTTTTGATTATTTAATTACAAACATAATATAGTAAATAGAGAACTTCAGTGATATCAAGAACCAGAAACATAGAAATTTTGCTGGGATAAGTAAATCCTTCCAACTATCTATTAACTGCATTCTTGGCATGCTTTCATCTCATTTATAGACTGAAAATATTTTAATTTTGGTAAGAAAGGAAAAAAATGTACTTTATTTTTCAAATGGACTTAGAAATGCCTGTGACATTGAGCTGGTGTTTAAGATAAAATATTTCCCTTTATTAATATATGCAAAGGAGTTTGAAAAATTATTCAGTTATGAAATTTCATGCAATGTACAGATATTTGGATTATCTGTGTCCACCATTACTTTGGCCATTTAACAATTGTCCTTTCTTCTCAATCATCCCTCTTCGCACTGATCTTTCTTACAAGAAGATCAAAGACCATTTGGTCTCTAGCACTTTCCTTACCCACTTCACAAATAGGTATATATAGGAAAAATAACTCAAAAGTTATTTGGAAGGAATAGCAGAAGAATTTAGTATCTTACATTTTCAATAATAGTTCATATTGCAGTTTTAGCTATATTATTCTAGTCTTCAGGAGAGTTTTGATTTTAACTGCTAGTATTTAATAATTTAGAGGGATGGTTATACAATAAGGAATATTATGACCAAGCCTTTTGATTATATTCTGCTGTATAATGAATGACTCTAAAATTGGATAGATCAAAAAAATAATTTACTTTGTCCATAAATACATATTTTGGGCAGTACTCATAGGTAATTCCATCACTTGGAGAGGCTGGAGAGAAGCTAAAGGATCTGTGTCTAACAAAGCTCAGATACATGTTCTTCTCAGTCACATGGTGCTAACAATTGGCTGGGTCCTGAGCTAGGGCTGCTGGTAGGGATATCATTTCCTTTCTATATGGGTTCCCCTGCCATCTTTCTCATAGTATGGCAGGTAGTTTTCAGAAATGAGTATTGCAAGGGCTGGGGCAGAAACCACAAAGCTTTTTGTGACCTAGCCTCACATATAATGTGTTTTATTGATTAAACCAGTGACTAAAGCCAGCCTGGATTCCAAAAAATGGGAATAGATCTCCGTCTCTTAATGGAAGGAGTAGTGAGGAATCTGTAGCTGTATTCCATCTACACATCAACCATTATGATGTCATTATTTACCCTTATACCTGAAATACAATACATTTTGGGCTCTGGTAGTTGTTGGATTCCATGATATTCCCTATTCTCTCAAGGTTAACTTCCTCTGTCTTTAACTGCTCTGTGACATTTGAAATGGTCAAAAGTTTAGCTCCTGAATGAGCTGAAGAGTTTCATGGGCATAATACAGTGAAATGGAGTTTAGTTTAAGCTAATTATAATCAGTGCTGCTATCTCCCACCATTCCAGAAAGAGAAAGGGGAGAGATTATCCAAAAGAGTCCATATCAAGACATTCTTACCAGGAAATCTTGGAAATAAGATGAAGAAGATGGCAAGAGAATTTCAAAAGCTTCCTATTTTCACAATATATGATGTCTTCAAACTAGTCTGAGAGGTAGATTCAAATAATGAGAACATTCCTCACACAGCAAAGGCCAACAAAATGGAGATAAGATTCCCTCAAATCCTTACAGATAGGCAATCAGTCTTAAGGGGTAGGATTGTGGTCAGGTCACATCAGAGACTTTGCTGAGATATTTGAGCACACAGGCCTTGGGATTTTATCATGGACAGGTGCTAGGAGAAGAATTTTCCTTATATCTCAACCAGTGAACTAGGCACACCTTTTGCCTTTAATAAGAGACAGAACTATGTCAATTTTGGAAATTTCTCCATTTTATCTAACATTCAGGTTTTTTTCACATGAAAATAATCTAAATTTATTTTTTACCTAGCTATTACTCTAAAATTATCTCTTCTTAGGAGAAGGTATAGGCAACCCTAAGGTTATCATGGGATTTCTCCCCATAAGCTACATAAAAGATACTGCTTCTTCATCCTCCTTAGTCCCTTAAAGATGAGAAATCCTCAAGGTTCCAGCCTCTTTTCTTACACTACACACTTACACTAAATGGTTCATTTATTCCAGTAACTTTAATTATCACTTCTATGTCCACTGCTTGAGAACTGTACCTCATGCTCTATCTTCTTCCTCATATCTTCTAGCAGAATAATTTTCATGTGCATTCCCCTTATATAATAATGTCTTTGAGCATTTCAAAGTAAATAGGTCCAAAACTGAACTCATTGCTTATTTTCGTCTCTTGAAAAAACCATTGAAAGTCACTGAAACTTTCCTGGCTAGGTTATTGGCATATTTATTCATAAACTTGGAATTGCTATGGAAGAGTGCCCTGTGACTTCTCCTTTTCTATCATACTTACTTTTGATGGTAAACTATGTCCTGTAATTTACTTCAAAACTTACTTCAGTTTAGTCGTCTTGATTCTCCTACAATTGATACTTAGCTTCAATCCTCATTTGTCACACTTGGCTCATTATAATATTCTTAAATATTTCTACTGTCCCTTGACATTTCTAGTCCATTCTCAACACTGAAAGTGTCATTATTTTACTATTGTACACATGTGATTGTACAATATCCCTTTCTTAAAATTCTCTGTAAGTCAAATTACCATGGCATATTTGTACGTTCAACCATGACATGGCCCCAGGATAACTTTAAGCTTCATCATCATCATCTTGCTCTGCCCTTCTCCAAAACTGTAGCCAAAGTAATCATCTCACAGTTCCCTTAAAGATACATATATTTTCACAATTGGAATTCACATATTTTTTCTCCTCTTTCATGTAATTCCTTTCTTCCTGCCAACTCTAAAAATCCCCTCTCATCCCCAAAGACCAAACTCAAAATATCATGGACTTTATGAACCATGACCTGTCAGACAGAATTAATCATTTTCTGTTCTTGTTCCCATAGTACAAATAGTACTAAATAATAGTTTCCATATATAAATTTTCATTAAATTAGATAAGTACAATACTTTACTAACTTTATATTTTCATACAATAAAAGATATGACATATAGTATGCACTAAATGTTCAATAAATAAGTTAGAAAATACTTCAAGATTATTTATTCCAACCTCTTTTCCAAGGGTTAAGTATCACCACTAGCCTGGACAGAAGTTTAATCAACACCTATCAGTGTGAGATAGCCTAAACCTTAGAGAAATGTACCATTTCACTATTAGATAGTCTAACATTTTAAATGTTTCTTGTGATGGGTTTAAATTTATCTTGAATCTTACTCTCTCCAATCCCTCATTAGTCCTATTTCTACCCTCAGAAACAATCTTAATAAGTAAATTATTTTTTGGTACGGCAACATTTCAATATTTGAAGACATTTGGTGTACCATTCCTATGCTTTTTCTTCATTAATTTATTCCAGAATTCTAATAATTTCTCCTTTACTTCTATGTATTTCAGTTTGCAAATGTTCTCCTTAAAATGCAATGTCAGAAATAGATCCAGTTGCTGTTATAGTAAAGCATGTACAGTTGAAATATGTTATACTGCTTTGAATGCTGCACTCTTTGTACAGTTGATGGTTATATATTTTCAAAAGCTTCTTGTCTATTTCTAGTCTCAATCTCCTCAATATTTCATAATTGATGTTGAACTACAGAACAAAGCATTCACTCCACCCTTACAGTTTATAGAAAGCTGGACTGCCCATAAATTATGCTCCAGTGTGAAGTTCATGCAAGAATCAAAACCTAAGTCATGTATTTACCCAGCCTAACTTGCAAGTTACCTCATCTTCCTACTTGTTCTCATCCCCACAGTATGTTTTCTCTGGGATTTTTATATTATTTCTCAAGTCTACTATAGATCATATTTTTTGAAGGTCATTTTTCTAATTAACTGAAAATAAATATCCTATTACTGATACTAACAGAATTACCCATAATAGACAACACACACTGGATACCCTCTATGTGAAAGATCTTATGCTAAATTAAATCAATTTAAATAAATCATCCATATGTGCAAAGAAATTTTTATAAAAGATATTTAAGCAGAATTGAGGTGAACACACCCTATTTAGCATGTAGGAGATGGGAGTCATGACTTTCTTGGTATTTATCTGTATTTTATTGTTCACCAGGATTAGGGACTCAATTCTTGTTCATCTTCTAGTATATCACCCTATAATAATTTGAAGTCCTCTTATATGAAGTTTTGCATTCATTATTGCCTTCCTTTGATACGTAGGACTTGTGCAATTTTACCATTTCCAGGTCTGTTGGTGCTTGACATGAGTGGGATCCAACTCTGTGTGCTTGGGTGCTTAGAATCCCTGCATTAAATATCTATAATTTCTTTAGGGTTCACTAGCAGATTGGTCTTGTATGTCATCATATACAGAACTTCCCTAAGGAAGATGATATTATAGCTGCATAAGAGCAATCTGCATCTTTCTAAATTTTGAACGATAATAATATTAGATTATTTCCTTTTATTTATTTCCTGACAGAGAGTTCACTTCTTGTATTGAAATTTATTACAGTATTAATGTCAAGAGGAAGGCTAAACTATGAAAGAGATCATGGAATGTTCTAGCACAAGTGTTAGGTTTTTAAAACAATATTTACCTTTCATTTATATTTTCATTTTCATCCTTTTTCACATGTATAGCTTATTTTTTATTTTTCATTTGTACTTTTATTCCATTTATATTTCTTTTGACAACATTTATCCTTATGGATAGGTTTATGACATTCTCATACTTATTTCTTTCTACAAAAGAGGTTCATGTCACTATGTGGTAGTAATCAATCCCAAATTATTCAAACAGAACCAATATTTATCCTTCTCTCTCTAACCCAATACATGCAAAGTTACAGCAAAGCACAGAAACAGAAAAAAAAATGCCAGTGTTTTAGGTTTGCCTCTGATCTAAGATTAAAATTCTGGTAAAGATCCTTTCACTAAGCACTTTGTATCCTACAGAGAAGAGCTGAGCCTTTATTTTCCCAAACCTAGGAAGTTAGAGTGCTTTAAGCAGGGATAATGAAATTTGTATTTTAGGAGTTTAACTCGCATTAAGATGTGAAAGAAATATACCTGAGGCAAGACCAGAGCGGATTAGCTGGCTAGAAATTTTTATAGTAATGCAGGTGGGTGACAAAGTGTTCTGAACCCTTGTGGAAGTAGAGTTAGAAGTGGATATATCTGAGATATCAAAGAAATGGGTCCTATAGGTCCTTGAATCAATTAGGTCTTAGGTCAAGGAAGAAAGTAGAAAAGTAGCTCCTAGTTTTCTGCCTTAAGCAAGTTATGCTATGAGAAATAGAGGTGTAATCAAGGCAGCCAGGAAAAAAACACAGAGGTGTTCAGGAGCTGAGATTCTAACAACACTGGAAGCAATGCTCATGGGGTTGTAGAATAAAGAGGGGAGGAAGCAAAGATAGGAGGGAACAGAGAGAGTAGAAAGGTCAAGATAATGGAAATCTCAATGAGCACAGGGAATGAACTAAGAATAAAGGATTGTGATGAAAGAATAAGTTGGAACTTTACATTTCAAGAGTACAACTGCTCTTGGTGATGACAAGGTTCAAGGCATTGCCATTGGAAGGACTGCTGACAGAGCTGATATAAAAACAACTGGAATCCAAATAAAGTCACTGAGAGGTTGCAGTGATTATTCAGGGCCCCAAGTTTTCAGCAACTGAACAGAATTTTGGGAAAGTCAGTGGATGCATATTATAAAATGAGGGAAAAGATGTTATAGACACATAGGAGGATTGAAAAGGAGCAGATTTGGGGGGTAGGTACAGAAAGCTGTATGTGCTTTTCTTAATCCCCAAAATGGACTGCTAATATTAAAAAAACTACTGGGAGAGAGGAGAATGTGAAACACACTGATGGTTCTCACCTCCTGGTCCTGATCTTTGTGATATATGGAGGAAAGAGCAGCCAATATTTATAAGAACTACAGGGGCAACTCTATCCTTAGGACCAGCCAGGTTTTACTTGTACCACTGAGTGGCATATTCAGCTGTGAGATAGATACTGTTGGGTAGATTTTTTGTTTGTTGGTTTGCATTGGATTACCTTGGGGTTTCAGCAGCCATAGTGAAAGGTTGAGTATGAAAGCAGTGGAGGAGGCTTGTGTCAAGGGAAAACTTACTACAGTACAGAAAAGAAAACACAGGTAATCACAGGAGCCTACACATTTGTTTTGAAAAGAGAAAAGTTATCTTGAATATCTTAATATCTTGAACATCATGGTATAATTAACTGTCTTCAGTGTTTCTTTTACTCAGAAGGCATGGTCTGAATGGATTGTTTCCAAAGAGTAATCATGAGGTAGATATAACAGCAGTCTCAGGTGGTGATAAAATAAGGCAAGGAACTGTCTGGAAGAAGTCAGAATTTGAATATGTTGTTTTAAGACAGCTGCTAAGTAGTAGAGAAAGGATTCAAATCCATCCATCTCAAGTGAAAGTCATGTTATTTCCGTAATGTTTCACTGTGTGTTTTTTTTCATATTTTAAAGACAAGAAATGTACATACCACCAACCCTTCCTTAGTACAGGAGAAAAAATAAACTTGACCCAAGGTAACAAGACATGGGAGATGTTGAAATAAGAGCAATCACAGACAGATCTGACAGGAGTCAGCAACCTAAATATGAGAAACCAAGGCACAGGACAGGGAAATAAATCCTACTCACACGACTGTCCTTTAGAGGAAATATGGGATTTCAAAGATCAGAAGATAATCGCCATTGATTTGCCTCAAACTGATCTTGAGGTTAGAGGGATATTGGTTCAGAATGTGGAAAGAATTTTTAAGTTGGAATCTAAAATTAGGGTTTCAACTTTCAGTTATTCTTGACACACACTGTGTGATCCTGTATTAAGTTTCTCTGAGCTGTAATTTATTCTACAGCTTAACTGTAGAGTAAGGGTAATATCTGTTGCAAAAATGTGTCTTGAAGAATAAATGAGAAACTACTTTTTCTCATTGCAAATGTCAAATTAGTAAAATTGACAAATTAGAGGCTTGACCTGAAAATGATGTTCTCATTCTCCAGTGCTCATCTATTCTTCATGGACACAGTTACTAATCTCAGTTGAGTAAACACCTACTGCAATTCTCTTTTTCAGTCTGTTTCTCAAGAAGCAATTAGTTTCCAACTTCATCAGAGCCTGTCTTTCTAGCATAATTTCCTATTTGTCAACATAATTACTCAAGTCCAGTCAAGTTGGTTTATTTGATATCACTAAACAAACTGATTTTCATCTCTAATCTTTTTCTCACATCAGTTTTGTAACAGGTAAAGATCTTAGTCCACAATCTCAACTTTAAGAAATTTCAGCTTGATCACACCCAGATTTAATCTTAAAGTGAAGAGTTAGAAATTTACTCTCAGTCACATTGTCCCTCTCTACCCTCCAAAGTATTAAAAATATTGTCCCTCCTTCCCACTCCCGAAGGTCTTTTCTTTTGTTCAATTTCAGGTTTCATCTGATCATCCATGTAAGCAAAAGCTTCCTGACCTCCTCATTGTCCATCTGGTACTAGCCCTGGGAGATTCTTTCCTATTTCATGGCACTTCAGGAAATTAGAAGTTCAGTCCTATCAAGAGCACTGAGCATACTATGCAGGTTCCCCAGCCTCATCAGCCTAAATGCCCAAACCCTTTCTACACTGTGATTCTGTTCCCTTTCCAGAAAATTCCTGTGACTATAAACACAGGATCTGTTTTCAAATACCTGAACATTTCAGCCTATCTTCTTGTAGGTTGATTCAACCTTTTTGTCAGAGTTATGAATTGAGGAAATGCACAACTAAGTTGATAGTATGATATTATTCTGGGTAAAGTGATTTGCTCAGAAAAAACTTGACCTAAATCATACCTGTATCTTCTGGACAAGAAGTTTCCTCCCTTTCCTGGCAGAGCCAGTAGAAGTCAGTGCTATGCAGTAAGACATAAGGTAAGACTACCTACCTTAGGGTGAAACTCACACCATAAAGGTAAAATATCAGGAAGGAAAGACATAATGTCTTTGGTTCTATCATTAAGTCTTTATAGCTAGGAAGCTTTATTACCTTCCATTATGTGATCTAATTACTTAGCTTACTGTTTATACTAAATTTGGTTTTGTGTTATGTATTAGAGAAGAAGTCACAATGGTTATAATTGCTTTCATTAATACTAAATGCATTTTTCATGTGTTTCTTCCTTTTATCCACTTCAAGTTTATATTCCTTGAAGACAGAGGCCATGTGTTGCAGATTCCTAGCATATTGCCTAACACACATTAATGCCTTATGAATATTTGTTAACTGGTTCATCAAGGTATCTGACATGACTAGATAAGTTTGGCTTCTAATGTAGTCTGTTTTTAGATGTTATGAATTCATCTAAAAATAATTTTGAAAACAATCTTTTTTTGTCAAATAATGGTTTATATCTGACTATTTCAAAATACATAGATCCCTGGTCAGTTTTATAAGGTGACCCGTTTCTGTGTAGACACTATCTTCAGATGACTTCCTCAAGGACTTGTCTCACTATCTTGTTGACTCTTTGGAATGAGCAGACTTAGAAGTATTCATTTACTAACAACAGATATTCTATGAAAACTGTAAAACAAAAGTCAGTCATTTAAGATAGAGACTTTTTAACTTGATCTGTTTCTTTAAAATTTCCTAGAATTAGAAAGTATTCTTTAAAATACGTTTTCCATTTAGAACTGCAGAATATGAAAAATGCATTGTATGGTCAAATTAACTATTGCAAAAAAAATGTTTAGGGAATTTTATCTATGCATAATTTATTTTTGCTATAATAATAAACTTTTACTTGTTTTACTAAGGGTTCCAACATGTGCTTTTATCATTAATTTTACATGTAACAAAATAGGTAGTTGTGTTGGTCAATGAGTTTTGACAAATTCATGTACTGTGTAACATACATCTGTATCAAAAATAGCACATTCCCATTTCCCAGAAAGTCCCTAAACCATCCATGTAGCTGTTTTCTTTTATCATTATGACCACGGATTAATTTTGCCTATTCTAGAGTTTCTATATGAATTCAGTGTAAATAAAGCACTTTCATAGTCATTTGTATCTGGCTTCTTTCACTCAAGATAATGTCTTTGAGATTCAGCCATGTAGACACTAGTAGTGTCTTCCTTTTATTTTTGTGTTATGTCAAACACAACAAACCAACAAAACCAACAAAAGAATGTCTATTATCAAGAATACAAGCAACAAGAAGTGTTGGCAAGGATGTGGGGAAGAAGGTACACTCATACATTGCTGGTGGTGTTGTAAATTAGTGCAGCCACTCTGGAAAGCAGTGTGGAGATTCCTTAGAAAACTTGAAATGGATCTACCATTTGACCCAGCTATCCCACTCCTTGGCCTATACCCAAAGGACTTAAAATCAGCATACTACAGTGATTCAGCCACATCAATGTTTATAACTGCTCAATTCACAATAACTAGATTGTGGAACCAACCTAGATACCCTTCAATAGATGAATGGATAAAGATATTTGGTTATTTGGATATATAAATATACAGATATTTGTATATAAAGATATATTGTATATATACACAATGGAATATTATTCAACCATAAAGAAGAATAAAATCATGGCATTTGCAGGTAAATGGATGAAGTTGGAGAATATCATGCTAAGCAAGATAAACCAATCCCAAAAAAACAAAGGTCAAATGATTTCCCTGAAAAGTGGATAATGGGGGGTGGGAGGGAGGCAAGAATAGAGGAAGGATGGATTGTATAGAGGAAAATGAGGGGTGGGGAGGAGATGGGGGAAAGAAAGAATAACAGAATGAACAAAGATCATTACTCTATGTACATGTATGATTAAGCAAATGGTGTGACTCTACTTTGTGTACAACCAGAGAAACAATATTTGTACCCCTTTTGTGTACAATGAATCAAAATTTTAAAAAAAAAGAAATTACATAATCTTGAAGTACTTACATCATGGGAACAGAAAACAACTGCCATTCAGAGCTTTGTTGGTTATGTATAAATGTTGATCTCACGTTTTTGCTGTCTAGCAAGAGCATATAGAGTTATGAACCAGTTGCAAACCATTTGGTTCAGCGCAACCTCATAACTAATTGCTCATCAGAAATTCCTAATTTAAAATTTATCATTATTTTAAAAAGATATTTGAAAAAAAATGTTAAATAATTTCACCACATCTTACAGGTTGTATATTTTTCTTTGCCCTAAAATACAAACACTATACCATGGGTCTAGCCAAATATCTCTACAAAGTCTTAATGCCTGTAGTTTGGTAACTGAATTTCATGTAAATAAGCTCTCATTGGATTGAAGTGTACATTTTTTTTAGAGAATACCTAATCAGAACACTGCCAATATTTCTTAAACTCTTCCAAGGTTATTTGGTCTTTCCTATTTTTAGTCTATAATTTCATGGGGAGTTAGCATCTGTTATACTACAATTCTGGCTCATTACAGAGGTTTTGAATATCACCTGTTCTCTGCTGTTTTTCACAAATCCCTGGTTAATTTTCAAGACAACTGACTTCTCAATCTAGCTCTATCATACTGGTATCTGAAGGGCATCAAATGGATAAGCATGAATGAGTTCCAGTTTTTAGTTATACTGATGCTTTTGTGTTTTTTTATTTTCTCTTTCTGAATATTAGGTTTTTCATAAAAGTTCATAGGTGGCCAAAATTTACCAACATCACAACAAAAATGATTTTAAAACAATATTTTTGTAAATTCCTGTCTGGAACTTCTGATCTTGGAATTTTAAGCCATTAATAAGTGTATCTGTTTATTACAGAGTTTTATAAACTTAAGGAATGTTTTTTCCATAGTTGTCTGCTACCAACGAGGCATGATTAACTGTTAAATACTGATTTTCTAAAGATCTGATCTCTTTGTGCATATTGTTTCCCTTCTTTTATATTTATCCTTTTGTTCTCCTCCCTCTTATTTTCCACTTATAGAAACAAATGAAAGCCTATTCCAGAAGGTTTTGGTAAGAATACAATTACATAACACTATCATCCTGTTTGAATAGTTAATAAGAGAAAGCCCACTCGAGGAAGGAATTAGGAAGTTTAGAGTGTCATAGTAAATGGAACTGACTTGAAAGTTCAGAAACTAGATGATCAGTCTTCCAGTAACTTGTGATATTAACCAAGTATGTGATAGTCATCCATGTTTTCTAGTTTTTCTCAATGCTATAATGAATATTTGCTGTGACTACTTGCTAGATAGACCACCATGTTTCACCACATAATTGTCACAGATTTTGTGACACATTTTTTGCAAAAAAAGGTGGGGTGAGACCATTATGTGAAGCTTTTAAAAATGTATTGGTATTATTTAAAAAACATTTATTACTAAACTCTCTGTGGTGCAAGATTAGGATGCAAGGAATACTCGTGAGAATAGGTTCCTGTGGTGGCGATGGTTATGCAGTGAAATATGGCACAGATATAATATCTGAGCTGACATTCTTATGGGGAAAGTACCTGAGAAGTACACAGGACAACCAACCTCATTTTAGGGATCAAGGAAGGCTTTTTTTTTTTTGGAAGCAATGTCCTCCTTGAAAATTCAATAATGAGCTGGGTAAATATGGATAGAGAAAGAACAGTCTAAAAGCAAGAGTGCAGAAAGAAACTCAGTTTGGGAATGTTATAGAGCAAATATTTGCCCTGAGGTCAGGGAGCAAAGGAACAACATGGTAGGCATTGACTAAGTGCAATAAAGCTGGACAAGTGGCTAGGGAAGTAGCTCAGTACACATGCGCGCACACGCGCGCACACACACACACACACACACACTTGTGCAAGTAAGAGTAGGAAGGAGTAGATATTACAAAGAAGAGGAGAGGAAACAACTGGGAAAACATAGAAGAAATTCCCAGTCAGCATTGTGAGACTAGTTAGACCAGAGAACACAAAAGTGATGGGCATCATTCCTGATAATTTGAGTAAAGTAAAAGAATCTCATCCAAAAAAAATCCCACATTACATTCTTCCTGGTCTCTGTGGCAATTTCTGTTTGTTTGCTTTCCCAAGTGCAGGAAAGATCCAGGAACAATTAAAAACAACAACAATGAAGTACAAGCACCTTGTGAAGATAATTCAATTTTTTCTCCTCTTTCCTTGAATTTTGGTATAAATTTTCACTATCTGCAAAACCAATGAAATTCATGGAAACCATATTTTAGTGGTTCTTTGAATCATTAGTTGATAGAATTGAAAAGACCATGAGCAAATAGTTGAACTCAGGTATTTTTAGGTGTTTCTTTTTTTCACAATATTCAAATAGTCACACATTGTCATGCTTGTACATTTTGATAATCAGAAAAGTGTAACAAAGATAAAACTACCATCTTCCACTATCATTTAGGAGTAAACCTCTGGAATATGTCTTTAATAAAATAGGCATGCACAAGTTTTATACATAAGCTTCATAGATATGCTTGTGCTTTATATATAAACTTCTAAACTTCTTTCCCTAATGTTATGTCATACTTAGTTTTCCCTGATATTATGAATCTTTAATATCTTTTTGACCATATAAAATAAATTATAAAGTATATGAAGGTGAAAATTTACCATTTATCTAATGATATGTACATTTAGGTTTTTATAAGTTATGACTTAAATTCCTTTTGGTAGATTTAATTGGTTGCTTGATCTAGAAATAATTTATGCTCAACAATGCGCATAGTGCTGCACAATGTACAATGGCAGATAAGAAATAATGATTGGAAGCCCACCCCCTCCCGCGGGGACACGGCGCTTTGGCTCCAGTGAGATTTAACCGGGAGCAGAGCTGTTTGCCGGCTCCAGTGGGGAATTTGGGCCCATCAGTGCCATTCTACAGCTTCCCTGGCGGAGAGATGCCATCTTCAGCTGTCTGAGCCCTCGGACCTAAGCCCACCCCTTCCCGCGGGAACACAGCTCTGCGGCTCCAGGTGAGATTTAGCCAGGAGCGGAGCTGCTTGCCGGCTCCAGCGGGGAATTTGGGCCCCTCAGCACCATTCTACAGCTTCCCTGGCAGAGAGACGCCATCTTCAGCTGTCTGAGCCCTCGGACCTAAGCTCAGCCCTCCCCGCGGGACATGGCGCTGCGGCTCTAGGGCCACAGTGCTACATCTCCTGGTTGCCTCTGCCCAGAAGCATTGATCATTCCCAACCTGGAGGTTGTGAGACAGCAGCTATCTTGGGTCACCACTTGATCAAGCACCTCTCAAACATCTGGTGAGTTACTGGAAATCTGCAGGGACACCCTAAGTCTTTACAGGGAAATTGCAGTCCCTCTGATTTGCACTACTAAAGGGGAAGATACATGAGCAGCATGAGAAACCACGGGAAGAAAGTGTCCCAAACAAACCTAGATGATACATCAAGAGATCCCAAAGACAGCATGGTAGAAGGAATGACAGAAATGGAGTTCAGAATGTTCATAATTAAAATGATCCGAGTACAACCAGTGAAACAATAGCTGTACTCCATTTGTGTTCAATAAAAAAAATAAATTAAAAAAAAAAAATGATCCGAGAAGAGAATGAGGTGACGAGAGTGCAGATTCAGGCTATGAATAACCAGCTACTAGAGCAATTTCAGGAAGCAAAAAATCATTTCAATAAAGAGATAGAAGTTCTGAGAAAAAAACAAACAGAAATCCTTGAAGGAAACAAGGAAATGAAGGAAACAATCAACCAAGTTAAAAACTCAATAGAAAGCATAATTAACAGAATAGATCACTTGGAAGACAGAACCTCAGACAATGAAGACAAAATATTTAATCTTGAAAACAAAGTCGAACAAACAGAGAAGATGGTTAGGAATCATGAACGAA
>JAJEJO010003208.1:25868-38116 GCA_020662805.1 Glaucomys volans | reverse complement strand
GGGGGGTAAAAATAACAGAATGTGTGACAGATACCATTGCCCTGTGTACATGTATGAACGCAAAGATGGTGTGACTCTACTTTGTGTACAACCAGTGAAACGATAGCTGTACTCCATTTGTGTTCAATGAATCAATAAGTAAATTAAAAAAAAAAGAAATAATGATTGATTCCAAGGTGTTTACTATCTTCTTTGTCACATAGAATCTTCCATAACCAGGCTGATTACTTTGGATGGACTTCTAAATGTGAAAAAATAAGTATAAGAACATAGTGCAAGCTCTTGGTAGTTATAGCTAAATTGACCTTTTAAAATGATCTACCAATATGGAATCCTTTCAGAAAAATGTGAAATAAATTCATATTTTGCCATCATTTAATCCCAACTAATTATGACTAACATAAAACTAACTCAATCTGGAATAAGTGGGAAAAATTGGAATTGACGGAACTGGGGCATTGATTTCAGTTCAACTCACTGAATCAAGAAGGAATATTGTTGGTTTCAGGTGTTGAGAGATCTAGGAGCTCAAGCAAGGGCATCTTCATAGCTCTGGTTTTTTCTTTGGTATGATGATTTTACTCAGGCAAACTTTGTCTATTTGGGAACAAAGATATCAAGGTTACATCCTTATATCAAGTCTAGCAAAAAGGAAATCTGAATCTTAATATTCCCTTATTTTAATTCAAAATTCCAAAGCTACAATGCAAATTTTCTTTCTAGGAGAGTCTGTTGACTCAAGTCAGATCCCTTTTCTTTCCTTTTTTCATAAGCTCTACAAAATTTAAGTATAAAAATTTTGTTTATAATATACTCTTTTTAAAAAAATAAGCTTCACTTAGATTGTCAATGTCTTATGTGAAAGAAATGTTTTTTCAAGTGGTATAAAATTTTGCCTCTGTGCCTAGAAGAAGATGAAGTTAGTTCTCAAAAACCATAATGGCAATTGCATTTCAAATGAGTTTCATACAAATATTTTGCATATACATGTCTTCCAATAACCTACATTCAAATTAGCTAAATCCTTATCTTTCTGTATATGAAACTATCACAAATGATCACAAAAATATCAGGGTTTCCCAGAGATCATCTCTGAGCAGTGATGTGTTGCTCAGCCTGAGGTGAGTGTGTGGAAGCACTCTATCCACATGAGGGATGTGCGAACTAACATTCTATGTTTCCTCTATCTTTCCACCAAACAACTTGGTTTACAGGCTAAGTTGATTTAAATAAATATCAAAGGCAGACATGATGAACAACAATAACAGCAACAAAAGCAAAATTATAGAAAGGAAGCCACAATGATGTAAGTGGTATGGAAAAAGCATCCATAAGTCTACTTTGGCCAATAAAATAAAAAGGAATTTGGGGATTATTGCATGAATAGCAAAACAAAGTTACCTCTTTATTCAGTCAGTGCCCATGTATCACAACTTTCCTCAACTTTTTTCCCAATAGGAAATTAAGAGGAGAATGAAAACATTGGATTTACCTGTTCATGAAATAAATGTTTGCTGAGTAATTATTGTGCCAGCCACAGTGCCAAGCAAATGAGATTGCAGTTATAAAAAAGAACAATGATTCCTTGGTTTCAGAAAACATACTCTTCTGGAGGGAGATTCACACACAGGAACATGGGACAGGATTTGGTGTTGTAAGTGCAATAATAGTAGTTTAGAGTCTTGAAGAAGACCAAAGACCGCATAATCCAAGAAGTTGAGGAAACTTCCTATAGAAAGTAACATTTTTACTACAAATATTTAGGTGAAGAAGGTGGAGGGGGGCTGAAGGATGGCCTGAGAAAATGGAACTGTACTCCCAAAGACCTAGGAACTAGAGAGATCCAGGAAGACAAGTGGATCTGAAGTTATCAGTATGCATAGACCTGAAGGGTGAAGTTAGCAATCATAAGAAATCAGGCTGTTGTGGGAAACTAGACCCAAATAAAAAAGGAAGTAGAGAGTTTCACAAGCCAAGCTAATTATATTTACTTCATAGGAGAGATTCAAGGAGGGTAGTAACATAGTATGTACTTATAAAGGCTGACTCTTAAAGTAGATTGGAGAAGATACTGGAATGAGGAAAAGCAGGAGGAGAAAAAGTATAGACTAGTTTGTAGACATTAGCCCAGGCTAAAATCTGCAAAAGCTGAAACTAGACTACAGTGGAGGTAAAGCACAATAGATAAATTTACATCAGAGACTCTGCAAATACCTTTCTAAAGAGCCTTATACATTTCTTTTAGCATCCCTACTTAGGATTCTGACACAGGAAACCATGTCACTGGATTACAGCAAAGTCATGCTTTCATCTTACAAGTTACTCAGCTAGAACACAGATCTGCGGTGATCTGTCTCCTTTATCCCTTCTTCCTCACTAAAAGAAAGATAAAGTTTTCATGGAGGCATGTGCCTATAAAGCCATTTCTAGCATGTGGCCTGCACTCACTGTGGCCAATGAGAGGTGAAGTCTACTAATAAAGCTAAAAAAAGTTAAAAGAGACAGATTTAACTGCTGCATGGCTTGTTTCCTCTGCTCTTATCCCTTCTTGTCTGTGATGGTAGACAGTTACCTAAAGGTAGAACAGCTGCCTGTGACTATGGGAACAAACCAACAAAACACCGTGCTAAGGGTAGTGCAGAAGGAAGTGACGAGAAACCAAGTCACTGATAACTGATAGAACTGCTGCACCAACCCTAGTCTGCCTTCCTCCAAGGTTCCCACTGTGCGAGAAAAATAAACCTTTGTTTGATTAAACCCCAGTAGTCCATTTCTTTTAAGTTCAGCTGAAAGCAGTCATAACTGGACCAGCCATTTTCTTTTCCATTTAACAGAGCCCTCTGGTATTTCTTTTTTCTCTCTCTTTCTTTCTTTCTTTCTTTCTTTCTTTCTTTCTTTCTTTCTTTCTTTATTGATGTAGTAAAATAAGTGTTCTTTAAAGGAACTAAACAACAACAAAAAGTTATCCACCTCAATCTTCCAAGCTGGCTTTTTAAGGCAGAGCTTTGCGGGATAAACATTCAAGGTTACACCCTTACTGTCTTCTACAAAGATGAGATAATATATCTCCAAACGAATTTATAGGAATGTCTGGTTCCCTTTCTGGCCACTTATAATTTTCACAGTCACAAAGACAAATCAAATAATTTGATTGATTAAAAAACAGACTCTCATTTTCACAAAATAACAGTAAAGAAGGAGGGAAGAGCCGGATGTGGTGGCGCACGCCTATAATCCCAGCATCTGGGAGGCTGAGGCAGGAGGATCGCGAGTTCAAAGTCAGCCTCAGCAACTTAGTGAGGCCCTAAGCAACTCAGTGAGACCCCGTCTCTATATAGTATACAAAATAGGGCTGGGGATGTGGCTTCAGTGGTGGAGTGCCCCTGGGTTCAATCCCCAGTACCAAAAAAAAAAAAAAAAAAAAAAAAAGGAGGGAAGATAAGGCTTAACTCATCAATTAAACTTGATGTTGTTCATTGCCTCAACAGGCCATCTGTGTCAGAAACTCTGTCCTATCCTCCTGGTATTACAAACCTTTCCTGAAGCCTTGGCTCCTCACCTATCTTATCCCAGCACAAAGTGATAAGCTCTTTTATTTATTCTTTCAGTAAACACTTACAGAGTGCTCCTACTAATTGTTAACATTTTTCTGGCTGTTAGAAATCAAAGACAAACAAAATTCCCATCCCTGATTTCAAGGAAGAGGCAACATGCCAGGATGAGGGGTGCTTAACAAACAACAGCCAGGATCCTGGTGCTGTGCTTCAGGCCTCCACAGGGCAGTGGGGCATAGCTCTGATAGACAGCAACATGCGCATACAGGAGAGAGCATTTGAACAAGTCTTGAGTCACTGCTGGCATTTGCAGTGAAGTATTCACGTTAGGCATAGCAAGTAGGATCATCAAGGCAATGACGTATACAGGAAATGAAATAGGGTACATGAAGTTGCAAAGAAGAATCTCAGGCAGGCATAAAGAACCATGGCCATATTGGAAACAGTGATATAATCAAATATAAGATCATTCTGGAAGCATTAGCATGGATACAATCATGAGATGTAATCACTGTACTTAGAGAAATGATCTATTTTTGCCAAGTAAGTTTATAACACTACACCTAGTTTCCTAAGGTAGAAGTTGTGTGTTTGAGGATGAGAGAGCAAATTTTTAAAAACATGAAGAGCATAAATAAAATAAATAGCTGGCACCATGGCACTAAGCAACTCAGTGAGACTCTGTCTCTGAATAAAAATACCAAAAAAGGGCTGGGTATGTGGCTAGGTGGTTAAGTGCCCCTGAGTTCAATCCCCTGTACCAAAACAAAACAAAGAAGCAAACAACAAAAACAAAAACAAAAAACCTTAGCGATTAAAGAAGAAAGATAAGACGAAAGCAGTTCCAAGGACAATTTCCAAATTTCCTTTGAGGGTGACTAAATGAATTATGATTTAATTATCCAAAATAGGAAATAGAGAAAAAATATGTTCAAGAAAGAAATGGGGGAGGGCCAGGAATTGAACTCAGTGGCACATTCAACCACTGAGCCACATCTCCAGTCCTATTTTGTGTTTTATTTAGAGACAGGGTCTCACTGAGTTGCTCAGCAGCTCAGTTTTCCTGAGGCTGGCTTTGAACTCATGATGCTTCTGCCTCAGGCTCCAGAGCTACTGGGATTACAGGCATGCATCACCATGCCAGGTTCTAGAAAGAAATATTTCAGTCTTTACACTAGGCATTGTTGTGGCCCAGTGAAAACATGTTTTGAAAGAAGATGGATTTGGGTTCAAATCTCAGCTCTGCAGTGCAGCATATTTGTGGCCAGGGTTCTCATTTATATCTCTGAGCCATGACTCCACTTTTAGGTAGAAGGTCATAACTTTTTTCTTGGAGCATCATTTCACTAACAATATTCCAAGATGCCTAACAGGGTCTCATTGAATTAAAGCTGTTGTCATTACTAACTTGACAGTGAAATCCAGGTGAAATTCTTTGGTTGTTGTTGGAGAACTGAGAAATTAGACATTGGTGTATGTATGTTAGTTTATAGTAGGATCACATAAAGTATTTGTTACATTTAAGTTAAGCTAATGATAAGAAGATGCAGTGAAGGACATAAAAGGATGACCATCTTCAGCAAAGACAAGAAAGGAAACATTAATTTGTCAGTTGCTTTGTGCTAAGCAAATTTACACAAATTAGCTTATTTCAATTTTACTCTAACCCAGTGAAGTATTTGATGTCATGTCAGATTTTACTACTATGCAAACTGAAATTTGGGAATATTAAGTAGATTCTCAAGACCACACAGCCAGTAAATCTTTGTTAGGAATTGAGCCTTGATTACCAGCAATGCCAAAATGATGTCACCAGACTACTATTTGTGTAGTGAAAGGATTACTCTTCCTTTCACCATATTTTACAGAACCATTAGAGGGGCAAAGAGACAATTGCATTAAGTTTTGATTGTGTACAGTAGCATAATGAGTAGGGGTGTATATATATATATATATATATATATATATATATATGTGTGTGTATATATATATTATATATATCATATATATATATATCTGACTTAATACAAGGCTGCAGCAGAATTCATAGAAGGATTGACACCAAGTCACAGGCACTTTTTACAACAATTACTATTGTCAACATTTACTATTAGAGGACCTGAAAAAAACTGTACATTTTTCCTGTAAAGTCAATAAGATTTTAAAAGCAGAGTGTTTCCTTTATACAGTAATAAGTGCTGTACAGCAAATGTGCATATGTCTATCACCAGGGAATTCAATCCTGAATATTTTTGTCCCCTTGTTTTAGCAGGAGCAGCAAGAGGGATGCACACTGCCCTCTGCTGAACAGTGTGCATAAATGCACTGCTCACAATGCAAAGGTTTTATCAGAGAAGCTATTTTCGTTCTGGTTTGCTTACTTTATTTCCACATTTTTCCCGTGAATATCACAGATTGGTAAATGGCAGAACCTTTACACTTCCTTTAAAGATATGAGATCTGAGATGTCAATGCAACATTCAAAGACATACAAATATTCAATCATCAGGGCCAGATGGTCTGACTCATTCACTTTAACATTCCCTATAAAAAAGCAACTCATGATTTTTCGAGTGCACATGAATCACTTGGGAATTTGTTAAAAAAAAAAAATATGGGCCCTTTCCCAGTGACTCTGATTTAGTTACTTGGGTGAAGCCCAGGAATTTGCATTCTAAACAAATAGCCACATAGTCTGAGTCAGGTCTTCCACAGACCATGTTTTGAAAATCACTGATCTACAGTCCTCTATCTCCCAAAGTTTTTATTAAAATCGGAGATGCAGAGAACTTTAGGATTTTATTTGCATCTCTGCATCCCTAAACAATTTTATTTAACATCACAAATCTATTTCTTCATCTGTAAACCCTACGCTTTGCCCACCTAAAATCTGACCCTTTGTTACTTCTCAAAGTTTATGAGCAAAAATATGAAACATGTGTATTCAGTATTTAGATTACAATGTATTCTTAAAATGCATTACTATTTTTAATCATTACCAAAGATAAGCAAATTTTCAGGTTGTTTTCCACAGGACACACAGAGGAAAATAAGTCTTACGGACTTAGTAACAGCTGGTACAGGCAATCTTGAATCTTCTGATTTCAAATCCAATTCTCGCTTTGCTACATAATCTGTCACCAGAAGCTTTTCTCAAAATTCTTATCCCATGTGTTTTTCACTAAGAAATAAAGGCATGTTGAGTTCTCTTAATGCCCCAGAAAGCTTTGGTCAAACTCAAGGGAAAACTCTGGAATGTTTTCTCTGTTCTTCATTGTAAACCACCTGACTTCTTCAGAGTGCTCTGTCGACATTATCAGGTTTATTGTTTGGGTATCATGGGACTCACACTTTGACCAAAGTAAAACTGTTGCTCTAATTCCAATCAATCTTGTTCACGATATCTCTTGAATGAGGAGTCCCATGACAGAATAAATTTAAGAGGTTTCTTGGCTAGAAACACATTTATTTTTAGTTTGATATAGAATCCTAAAGATTGCCTTTGACCAAAACAGCATCATAATCCTCTTTTCCCTGCCTTATAAATCACAAAAATGTAAAGATTATCCTGCATGATTTAATGCTAAAATAAATTATTTGGATTACTTTCACAGATACAGGAATATTTGTTAACAATTCTGTTCTATACTTTATCTGTTGAGAAAACACACTTCCCAGGCCTTTTACACTTCAACATCTCTGAAAACTATAGCATGTGGTTAGGGGATATTAATAAAAATATTCTTTATTTTAAGAATTCTGTGAACTCAAGCTTATTCTTGCACAGCTGAAGTAGGAAAAAATGGAGATAGTTAAGAGGAAAGGGATATTCAGCTATAATAAAAAATAAGCAAATTAAAAAAGAGTTTTGATAGTTGAAAAAAAGACAATCATTCCTAGAGTATTGCTTTTGCTGTACTTTTTCTTTTCCATAAGAGAATACTTAGAAAAGTTTAATCAAAAAGTTATTAGCTAAATCTAACCAAGAAGAGAAAGAAATTATACTCAAGCATAATTACTTATATTAGATCACCAGATTTTGCAAATCAAAATGATGGTCATGGGGCTGGAGGTGTAGTTTAGTTGTAGAGTATGTGTTTAGCATGCCTAAGGGCTGTGGTTCAATACCCAGCACCAAAACAAAACAAAACAACAACATAATGGACCGAAATGTACTTTTAGAAAACTTCTCTTCTATAAGCTCTCCAAAATAAATAAAAATGTATTTTAAAACTTTGCAATACAAACCAGAAATAGAGGACATTAAAAAATTAGTCCTAAAATCATAGTGTAAAATTCAGAATAATTATATCACTTAGGAACATAAAATTAAACTCACAAAAATGCACACTCACACATATTTAAGTCACACTATGTACTGGACCAATGAACAGGTAAATGTATTTTAAGTGACAATATGCTAAACACAAATACATATACATCAATTGTACTGCAATGTTTATCTTGCTCAATAAATTAATAATATTTAAAGAAGGACAAAGCCAAGCACAGTGGTGCACACCTGTAATCCCAGGATCTTGGGAGGCTGAGGCAGGAGGATCACGAATTCAAAGCCAGCCTCAGCAAAAGTGAGGTATGAAACAACTCAGGGAAACCCTGTCTCTCAATAAAATACAAAATAGGACTGGGTATGTGGCTCAGAGTTCCAGTGCCCCTTAGTTCAATCCCCCAATACCAAAAAGAAAAAAAAACCATAAAAAAAACAAAATAAACAAACAAAAAAACTGTGCTCAACTACAATCTATATTTTCATAACATATGATCCAAGAGTTCTTTCATATAGTCTAATGTCAAACTGCAAAATCTAAAACATAGCACAAACTTGGTTATGCTTATTTCATGTTGATTTTGTTTATAAAAACAAACCATTTTTTTCCCTTTCTCAGATTTCTTACCACATCAATAGCCAACATTAGAAAAACATACTTAGTGAGTCTTTTGTTCTCCAATAAAACATCTCTTTCAAAAAAATAATTTCTTACTTAGCCTTTTTCTTCAGTGACAGGGATTAAATATCTATCATAATTCAGTTTTACTTCTTATTTTCCTTTTACCAAACCCCATTCATTTTCCATCCTTCTTTGCTTCTTCTGTGCCCAGGAGCTGAACCTCAGAGGCAACATGAAACCAGCCTACATTTCTGGCTGCTTCTGTTGGCATGTACAGTTGAAGACACCAAAACAGGAGACCAGAGGGTGGGTATAGGGGAATGTCTTGTGTATTTTTCTCTGTTCCCTTTCTGCTTTGTCCTCTCCTTACCTTTGGTCTCTACAACTTGGCTCCAACTTTCATTGGCTTTGAGAAAACTAATTCCTCTATTTTTCTCTTTAGTCTTTGGATCATAAAGGATTCCATTGCTTCTCCTTTCAAAGGTAGCCCTTTTTCTACAAAATAAGGAAGAAATGTGGGATTCAGCTTGATGCCAAGTATTTCAACTCTTCATTCAGAAATTAAGAAAATAACCACATGATGTTTCTATAGACCATATGATATACATGGTGTGGGCCTCAAACCTGCCACTGATTTCCAGAGTCACCAGTCCCTTTGTCCCCTCACCACCAATGAATCATGGTGATGTGTTGAGTCACCAGTGGTTAACATAAACCCAGTCAGTATTATGAAACTCCTGGAAGATGGGGGAAATTGCCATCCATTCCTCTGTTCATAGTTATTTTAGTAAATATCTATTGTCCTTCTAGTGAGGACACTGAAAAAAATTTAGAGCAGATAGTTGAAGTGTGTTGTGGGCCGATTCCTGGAAGGGAGAGTCTCCCCCTCCACACATTTTGTCCCATCATCCCAGATGTGAAACACCTATAAAAACTTAAATAAAGTATGTAGTATGTAATATAATTATATTATAATAAGAATATAACAAGAACATAATAAAATATATAACTATGAATTCTAATCTATTTTAATACACCTACAATTTCATTGAAATATTTGCAGAATTGAAAACTTGGGACTCTGAGTCTAAAGTATGTCAATTTTAGGAACTAAGTATAAGGCTATGAATTACTGTAGTGATCCTGGTAGGTTCTGCCTACCATTCTATATGTTCCCCAATAATTTAGATCAAGCATTACCTACTAGGATGACTTCGGGATACTATTTGACTTCTAAGTCATAAGGTTGAACAGAAGCATCAGCATTACATTACTTAAAGGATGTGTATGAGACAGATCCCAAGAAAGTCCACAATGTGCATGAAAACAGCTGGCTTTCTGGACCCACTCTTGTTGCTCTTTGGTCTTTTCTTTAACTTGCACTGGAACTCAGTTGGAAATTCCTTATGACCAGTATGACTAGGCATCCCAAAGATAAAACAAACACATGTATAATTTTTTTTTCCTCACACAGATCTGCAAGTTACATTGTTGGAAAGAAATAGATATAATATTCTATAACTTCATGCAAAAATGGTCTTGATACATTGCCGTGAAATTAAATTTTCCTGATGGCCAAAATTTCAAGCATATGTTCAGTTATCCATCTTGTTTTATAGAAAGCATAATTTGAGAAATTGACTTAAACTGAATAATGAATATTAAATTAAGGTATGACCAGGTGAAAAGAACAAGACTGGCGAAGTTGAAAAGAATAAGATGGGTTTTGGAAAGAATTGGTTGCATCTAATAGCACATAGCTTGTCAACATTTGTGTTAAATAGATGACTGTTAGGTTGCATCCACTGCAAAGGATGCTCTCAAAACTCAGGTGAACCAGGGAAACTCATCTTCTAGATGCTCCTTTACTTCTTTCTAGCCACGCCAGTGATGCTCAATGATCATAAATAGCTTCCACAGCAAAAATCTTCCTTCTTTGTGACTGATTTGGACACAGAGACTGCTGATGCTGAGTGCCCTATCTTCCTATTCCTGTGGTATTTGGGAGAGATTGATTATTATCCAGTCACTTCTTGGCAAGGTGATTACTTTGCCTTTCTGCAGTTAAGAGGACCAACATGTTGTCCTCCCAGGAACCAGGCACAAATCACAGAAACACATCTGCTTTCCTTATCTACACAGCTTCTTCTCGCATCCCAATCCCTTTAGAAAATAGCTTATTATCCATTGTGGTATTGCCCAAAAGATAATTCTGTTGCAGAAATTTACAAAATATGTGTTTCTGTTTCTTGATCCATACACTTAGACCCAGAAGTTTTAAGGGCACTAGTCCTAAGAAATAAAACCTTTCATAAGAACATAAACTTCTATTACCATAAAAGTGAACATTTATCCTTGGTCATTTTCAAGTCTTCTTGCCACTGAACAAATGGACATAGATTGATCCTTATTAATAATAGGAATTTGGTTACTGCTATATCATGTGGGTAAGGAGTTTTATATTTGGAAAGCAGGGTATATTTTGATATAACTTCTAACATTAAAATGATCATTAAAAGTTGATGGAAACCTAAGTGCCCTTCAAAAGATGAATGGATAAAAAAAATTGTGCTGTATATACACAACGGAATATTACTCAGCCATAAAGAATGATTTTATGACATGTTTTGGTAAACAGAAGGATCTAGAGACTATCAAGCTAAGTGAAATAAGCCAATCCCAAAAACAAAACGTATAATGGTCTCTCTGATATATGGTGCTAATATACAACAAGGGGAGTGAAGGGAAAGAATAGAAAGTCAGTGGATTAGATAAAGGGGAATGAAGGAAAAGGAGGGGAAGATAGGAATGAGGAAGATAGGAATAGGATAGATAGTGGAATGAATCCAGCATAACTTTCCTATGTGCATATATGAATATACCAGAGTGAGTTTCGGTATCATGTACATCCACAAGACTGGGATCCTAATTAGAATAATATATACTCCATGTTTTTATAAATATGTCAAAGTAGACTCTCCTGTCATGGTATAACTAAAAAGAAGAAACAGAAAAAGAACTTTCAAAATAACCCTATTGAAGTTTTAAAATTCTACTACCCATTTCATTAAAAATAAAATGAAATATATTTTTTAAAAAGTCAATAAAAAGCTGTGATAAACAGAATAGAGAAAGACTTGTGAGAAGGTCTTGTGGGGTTGGAAGAAAAACTATTTTAAGTTTTAAGAAAACTTAGCCTTGAGGCAAGCATCAAATCAAGTCCTACCTGTTTATCCACAATATTAAAACCTTTGAAAAGATAAAGATAGCAAATAGCAAACTCTTTCAATTGGATAAAATGGCTCATGGAAAAGAGATTAAAGGTGTGGATCTCTCACCTCAACCTGACTGACCTCAGTGCTATGATTAAATTGAGAGAGAAAGCATGATGCAGGAAGAAAGAAACATTGGTAAATTTAAGAAATATTTGTAGGAAGAATACTAGATGTGGCTATTGGCACATGTAACTAAGATGGACATTTTACATTTTGCTAAGTTTTTAAGAGAGTTTACTGGTGAAAGATTATTGGCATGGGCAAAACAAATAAACACCTATTCAAATATTAAAATGACCCTTGGAACCTGACTTTCAGGAGAATAGTAGCAGGCTAAAAATGCTGCTTTGCCTCCAGTAAGGACATAGCATCACAGTCTCGATTTCAATTTAGATATGGCTAAGGAGGGTGATTTTTTTTTTGTATTTTATTTTATTTTATTTTATTTTATTTTTATTTACTTATTTACTTCATTGAACACAAATGGAGTACAGCTATTGTTTCACTGG
>JAJEJO010003208.1:0-25468 GCA_020662805.1 Glaucomys volans | reverse complement strand
CATTCTAATTGGGGTAAGATGAAATCTTAAGGTGGTTTTGATTTGCATTTCTCTGATAAGGAGGGATGTTGAACATTTTTTCATAAATCTGTTGATTGCTTGTAGATTTTCCTCTGTAAAGTGTCTGTTCATTTCCTTGGCCCATTTATTGATTGGGTTATTAGTGTTCTTGGTGTAAAGATTTTTGAGTACTTGGTAGATTCTGGAGATTAGTGCTCTATCTGAAGTGTGTGTGGCAAAGATTTTCTAAGGAGGGTGATTTTTAAAAATCTAGTACTTAACAATCAGGAGTATCCTAGGACCATGAAGAAGAGTTAGAAGGGGAAAATTTCCCGGAACTAGAATTTCTGTCAGGACAAGAATCATTCTCCACTTTCCCAGCATAAAGACTCCTTAATTGTCTAGAATGATGTTAGAACTTATAAAAGCCATTTGCTCCTCAGTGTTTCCCATTTGTCTACTTTTTTGATGGTGATGATTACACATCCCTGTTCTGCTGTTGCATGCTGGGTTGGGTCTGGGTGATCATCTGTCTTGTATGCAGATCTCCAAACCAAGAAATGTTTAGATGAACAGACACATGACACCACTTGGATAGCATGACATTGAAGCTATCCTGTGGTTTTCATTGTTGCTGATGCCCTTGTGGGAGGGAGAGGGACTCAAATACTTGGTAATCAGAAGGGCAGACTGACTAGTCATTAGTGCTAGTCATCAAATACTCAGTATCCCTCCCTTTGGGGCACATAGATCAGATTACACCTTTTTGAAGTTACTTTGATTATTGAAATACAAGCTGATAAATAGCTGTATGAAAAGCTATTTATCAATGCATGAGTTGTCTTCACCTCTCTTTTACTCTGCCATGATCACCAGCAAGGCTCCATAGAATTAAATAGTCTATTAGTCTAAGTAAGGACAGTGCTGAAGGGAGCCTCACATCACCCAGTATGAAAATCTGGTATGAAAGAGAAATAAATCATTGCTTCTTTAAGCCATCATTCTCTGATTTATTGACTCAACTAGACTTGAGAAAATATGTTATTTCTATTCACCACATAATTTTTCACTCTTTTAAATTCTCATCTTTCCTTTTCCTATTGAGGATACTGGAAGGTACAAACTTTCCTTATTTCAAATGTCAGTTCCTTTAATAATTTCATTACTTGTATTACTCTTAATCTCAAAATTTCGACTTAACCTTTATACCCTGGTCACACTGGCATCAATCAATATGTTTCTAAAGTCTTTTATTTTTAAGATACTAAAATGCAAACTTTGAAGGAAGGCATGAATAAAATCTGGATTCAGCAATTCTGTGAGGGAATATACATAGTCAGTTTTTACATGCATGCTTTTTAGATCAACTATTTAAGATTTATCAACATTAATACAATATGCAGAATGAATATCTTACACATGAACTTCTTCATTCACCCTTAAAATGCACAGAAAAGAAAGGCCACCATCACTGTATCATATTTTATTATTAAGAATGAAGAGTTCTTTGTTCTTCTTTTATCCATAATCATTATACTCTGACTAAACCCTGTAGCACATTTGAAAATAATTCTCTTCCTTTCTTTTTTTTTCTTTATTTTTACAAGCAGTTAATATTACACAACAATAAATAGGATCAAAGAACCTATAACTAGGTGAACAAACTAAAAAAAGCAAACAAACATGGACTTGATTTTCCTACTTTTTCGGCTACCAGGAAATGAAAGACATTGTATCCGGGTGAAGTTTTCTGCATTTCTGTGTTAGTCAGCTTTTCACCCCTATGACTAAAACTCCTGACAAGTACAGCCTTGAGGAGGAGAAGTTTATTTGGGGCTCACGGTTACAGAAGTTTCAATCTGTGGTCAGTCAATTCCATTGCTCTGGGCCCAAGATGAGGCAGAACATCATGGCATAAGAGTAGCTTTAGTAGAAAGGGGCTCACTTCATTTTTGGCAAGAAGGAGAGAGAGAGAGAGAGAGAGAGAGAGAGAGAGAATACCCAGAGACCTATCTCCAACAATCTCACCACATCTGCCTACAGTTTCCACCTATAGCAGTAGTCCTTTCAAATTATTAATTTATTAAATGGATTAATTCTTTGATTACATTACAGCTCTAATAATTTAATAATTTCATCTCTGAACATAAACACAGGAGTTTGGGGGATATACCTCATATCCAAACCATAACAGTTTCTAAAGGAAGAGCAATGGGGAAAATTGGGGGTGGCCTTTGGTGTTTCTGGAGTCACTTATGCATTTCAACACACAGCTTCAAAGGATGGCAAGACTCACCTGCCAAATTGGGCATACCAGCCAGAGAATGGTGGAGACCAAACTGCCCCTAAAGCTGATTCTGGCCAGTCATTTCTGAAAACATGTTCAGTAGTCCCAAATCCTGTGTGCATCAGAATTCCTGGGGAACAGATTAGTGGGTCCTTTCTTATAACTGGAAAATAAGCATGTTTCATGAACAAACTCTGTAGATGATTGTTGGCAGGTACCTAGGCTTATCTTACTATTTGGGAACGAGAGCTCTTATAGAACTGTGGTTCAATAGTTTCTGATTTCTGCATATCTCAGAGATATAAGTAAAGCAAATTTCAAAGTGTAAATGTATATATGAACATGCCAAATGCTTGTAAACTGAAGCATACTGAAGTTCTGTTATGACCCTGATGCTAACAGAAGTCACAGATTTTATCTTACAAATCGTATCTATACTGGTTTAAAGCTGTGGCAATTCTGTTTTCAGGGCAAGGAAGCATGTTTCCTACAAAAAACTCCTCATTAATCATAGTTCTGATAATATCACAATATCACCATTATTTTTAATCAACTTAAGTACTGGTGGGGCTGCTATCCAGTCATCATGTATCAACTGAAATTTTTCCTTTTCTTTTTTCTAACAGGGGAAGAGTTGGCACAGAATTGAACAGATATAAATTTGAGAAGTCAATTAGGAATACATTTGTCTCACTCCTACCGTTCAGCAATGTGCGTTTCTGATCAGCTTGCTGCTTCAGTGTCACATCCATTTGTGGTCTGACATTGGATTTAGGTGCTAGCCCTCTGGTGTTATTTGTATTTTAATTACAAATTCAAAGGATCACATGACTTCAAGAACTAAAAGACTAACATCCTAAAAATGTCTCCTTGGGGATGCAATTGTGCTTCCTTCTAAGACTCTTGTGCACACCTGCCTCTTCTCTCTCCTTAAATGAAGGCCTTGATGGAGGGCATGAACTCTCTTGCCTCTCCAGAAACCTAAGGTAAGGTATGGTTCTATTCACGGATGCTTAGAATGCAATGCTTTTCAGGTTAAAACAACAGGTGATTACAGTTCATCAACTGCTGCATGTAGTTACATAATAATATCTAGCAGATAAAATACAGTAAAGAGACATTTATACCATGCTTAAATATATTGAGCTGTTAAACAGATAAAAATAATTCTTCAACTAATATTACTTTGCATTGTCAAGATAAAGATACATAAGGAGAGCTGGTTCATAATTTTACACTTAATTAATGAGCCATAAGAGGTTAGTTTCTACATTGTTGAATAACAGCCTGAGATGAGAACTGAGTTTTCTGACATTCTTTGGGTCATAAGTTTGAAAGGCTTTGCTGTGATTGGTTTAAAGCATGCCTGTCAATGCCCTTAAAAATTTTTTTTTAATATTTTGGCACAGATATGGGTGGTTTAACAGAGTACATAAATGTCAGGGAAGTCCTTTGGTTATGAATAATAGATCACAAATGATTATGGACATCACAGGTTATTTATGGTTGGTCTAGGGCATTTGAAACTATGATCATTAACATAATATAGTTGTGAATCTTTTGGGTTTTCTACATCTAAGGCATTAAATGGGAAAAGACCATCAAAGTACTTTTCACTTTCATGCTTGAGTACATAAAAGACTCCTACATAAAATAAATCCAAATTTTATGGCTTAGGTTTTGGGGATGGTTAATATTTTACAAAACTGCTTAGCCTCCAGGATTACAAAGACAGGCAGAGATGGATAACCAAAACTCAATTCAATTATCTTGAATAATACAGGTTTAAAAAGTAAATATTCATTACTAATTTTCAAGCACATTTGGTATGCTAAGGACAATACATATTATCTCATTTAATTCATTTAAAACAAACCATGAAGAAAGTACTTATATACCCATTTTATAGTTGAAAACTTGAAGCTCAAAACCATTAATTTGCCTACTTTCAGGCTGAGAATTTTCTAAATCCAAAGCAAAGTCCATACACTTTGCTCAATTCCACAATGCTCCTCTAATTATGGAAGCACTGTGGAAGAGATAACATGGATAATTTAATTTGATTTATTTACAGGGTGCTTTATGGACTTCAGCCAACCTATTCTTGCTTAAAAAAAAAAACAAATAAACAAGACCTCAGATAAAAGTTGTAGAGGGAAATATTTTGTTATTAAAACAATTGGTAAAGCACATACATGAGATATTCATTAATGCCCCCAAAGCTCAATGTTTTCATAAACAAAATGCACCCAAAATTCCATGGATATCACAAAGCTCTTCTGAGTGTATCACACATTTGAAACAAACTGTTTAAGGGCAGGGTAAGGCAATCTCCAAAGTATAAACACAGATGTTGAAATATTTCACAAACTAACTTTCTAACTTACTAAGCTTATGTGCAGGTGTTTTACTCAGCTTTTTTTTTTTTTTTTTTTTCCTATTGTGACCAAAAGATCTGACACAAACAATCCAAGGAGGAAAAGTTTATTTGGGGGGCCTCATGGTCTCAGTCTACTGAAAGTCAATTCCATTCCTTGGCTTGAGGTAAGGCAAAATATTATGGTGGGGAACATGGAACTGGGAAGGGAGGTGAGGGGCAGCGGGGAGAGAGACCTCCATGGATAAAATATAAATCCCAAGCACATGCCCCATTGACCCTTCACCTCCAGCCACACCCTATCTGCCTACAGTCATCCTCTTCTAATTCCTAGGAGGGGATTAATGCACTCATTAGATTAGGGTCTATAACCCAATCATTTCACCTCTAATCTTTCTTGCATTGTCTTACACATCAAGTTAGATGCATCTTACTCTCTCATGGAGATAATGGAGGATTATCTCTCTAGATTATTGTTGTAGTTTTTGGTTTGAGCTCATGGAAGTAAAAAACAAAAACAAAAAAACTTAACAGGTTCAGTTGATGTTTATGTAAATGTTTTTAAACATCAAATACCTTAATAATCTACCTATTTTCAATTAAAATTTTTTTGATATTTTACCTCTAGAGAGGTAAGTTCTCCAAAATCAAGCCTTAGTTATAAAAAATACATAAGAAAGTTAGAATTTCTTTAGCTTACTATCTCTTAAGTTGATTTAAAATATGCTGAACAATGATATAGTGCTTTTTAATAATTTTTAATAATAGCCTGCTCTATTGCAAATTTCTTTAATGTCAAGTTTAATAGAAGACTATTAAATTTTTATATCAATTTAATAGTTTTTTTTAAGAACACTTGCATAAATTTGTTTTCAGAAGTAACTCAGAATGAGAGTGCATCTTGTATCTCTAAATTCTGTAATTAGACTAAACTAAGTGGAGTGAAATTTAAGAGGTTTTATTATCTGGAAGAACCACTGGCACTTCCTCTCATAAAGTTACTTGCTCTAACATTTATATTTTTGGAAAGAAACCTTTAATGCTGATTTATCTATCAGGTGTTTATAGACAGCTTCCAATTTTACATTCCAATAAACCATGTTACGTCTTGCCTTGATCCTACTTCTCACCTTCACATTGTCAAACTCCAACAGTTGTCACCTACATAAAAACAATATAACCCATCATTCACTCTTTCAGAGGGGCTTTTTAATGATCTCACATTCTTTAAGTGACCCCTCCTTTCAAACTAATTTTGTTATTATTATAAGCAACTGTCTAAAAAACTTATAGCCTATATACATGGGGCTAGTCAGATTTTTGGTGGCATATGTTAAAGCATACCAACTAACTTCTGATTTACCAAAAATACAGAAAACACCATGTAAACATTTAAGTTTGAAGGGATGGGGAATAATATTGCACATTATTATATGCACACATTATTACATGTCGTGAAAGCACAAATATGTTACAATTTACATAATTATAATAAAAGAAATAATTAGGAAGTTGTAATAATTTCCTTCAATACAAATGAAATTATTACATATATTTTTGAGATCTTCATAATAGAAGCAGAAGGATATTGCTTTACATTAAATTTGAGTACACTTTATATAGGGTTGTACAATGCATTTCAGGTAATGTGTTATTCTCTTAATATGTAAAAATATTTAGACCTAAGTTCTCTGACACTAGCTTTAAAAAATATGGAAGTTTGGGCTTTTATGTAAATCTATGTAAATTAATATATATTTATGTTTTACCATGTTCTATAAAATAGTTGATGTAAGAGTTATATGACTCATTATTAATAATCAATGACATGCTATAGGCAGATTTAACCTTATAGATCAAAGTTATCTATCTTATAATCTCCACAATAGGCCTCTCACCAAATTTTGGATTCTAAACAGAATGCACCATCCTCAAAATAATTTCCACTTTAAGACATTTAATAACATTTGGTGTGTGTAACGATGGACTATATCTCCAAGTATTCTATACAAGATTTTATGAAAATAAATAAAAATTAAATACTAAATTAAAATTAATTTCAAGATGGTCTAAGTGATGCTCTTGAATGAATGGAATAATATAAATTCTCTTAAGTGTGGATGAAGGGCAAAGTGTTTTGTATTATGTGGGCCAAAGTGAAGATACTATCTAATATTTTTTTAACTTTTATCAAGTTGGTGTGTTCATTGTCAATAAAATAATTTAAAATAATGGCAAAATGTTGATATTTAATAACAAATTTGTTTAACTTGTCTTAATTCTCATCAATAAAGCATAAATCTTGGGGATTTTAAGTATTTGATTTGGTAATATGTAGCTATGGACGGGTTTAATCAACAAAAAGCTATTAGTTCATTAGGCTAGACATGGGACAATATAAGTGGGAATGAAAGAAACTTAGGAAGTAGGCTGTAGAAAAAAACCTCAGATATAGAACTTAATGCAATTTTATAAGAATTATCAAAGGGTTCACAAAGCTTTGGGTTCCAACCCTAGCATTGCAAAATTAAATTAAACTAAATTAAAAAGCAAGTAAAATAAAAATGCTTCTGACTTTTCCATAAAATAAATAATCACAGAATGCTGATGGGAGAGAGAATGTAAGGTTTGGTTTTGTTTTGGTTTGATTTATGTTTTGTTTTCAGAAAGAGCACTTCCAATGGGAACAAAGACCTCTGCAATAATTCCCAAGTTAAGGGGTAAAGAAGTCAACATTTTGAAGAGTGTAATCAAAAGACCATTCTAAATTAAAATAATAATGATTTATTTCCTTTTTTTTTTTTTTAGCTTAAACCCAGGGCCTCATGCATAGTAGGCAGATGTTCTAATGTTGAATCATACTCCCAAGTCCTAATGTGATTTAAACTGAACTTTTTACAATATATTCACAATTGCAAGAACTAGTATTTTTCTGTACCTGGTTTGACAAAGTCTAAATGATCTCCTTATCATTGAAACAGAGGTATAGGTGTTCATGTAGCCTCAATGTCATTACTGATTTCTCAACTAAACTCTGCCACTTCTTAGCTTTGAGTAAGCCATTTCACATTCCTGAGCTTCAGCTTCCTTCAAAACCACATTTTAAAGAGCAGCCTATTTCTTTTTTTTTTTAAGTTGTTTATTTATTAATGACATTGGGTTAATATTCAGGGTCCATAGAGTGTTTTAGACAGTTTTTTTTTGTTTTGTTTTGTTTTTTTTTTGCTGCTGTGACTAAAATATCTGACCAGAACAATTTTAAAGGAGGAAAAGTTTATTTGAGGGCTCATGGTTTCAGAGGTCTTAGTCCATGGAAGGCTGGCTCCATCCTTAGGGCTCCAGGTGAGGCTGGACATCATGGTGGGAGAGGGTGGTGGAGGGGAGCAGCTCACATCTCAGTAATTGGAAAGCAGAGAAAGACTCCATTTGCCAGAAACAAATATATACCTCAAAGTCACACCCCAATTTTCCGCTCCTCCAGCCACACCCTACTACTTTGGTTACCACTGTTAATCCCTATCAGGGGATTAAAGCACTGATTGGATTAAGACTCTCACAACCCAATCAGTTCTCCTCTGAACTTTCTTGAACTGTGTCACATGTGAGCTTTTGGGGGATACCTCATATCCAAACCATAACAGAGAGTTTCCAGAAACCAGGGGAAAAAATCTTAATAGAAATATAGACATGAAGAGGAAATATAACTGAACAATAATCACATAAAGAGATACTGGACCTCACCTGCATTCTGAAAACTGAATAGTAGCCTATTTCACTGTGCTATTCTCAGATTATTTTTTAGATCATTTAACACAGAGGCTTGCCAATAATCCTCAAAAATATTAAGTATCTTTATTTTTAATAGACTGATTATTTCCGGATATAATAACATTTGCAATACTTAGGGATTATGGGTTTTATTAAACCCAATATATTGGTTAAGCAGGGATATAATTTAAATCATATTTTCTGTTACCTATATTCTAATTTTATTAATATTTTCCCAACATTATCTGTCACAAGTATATTCACCCAATAAATATTTATTAAAACAAAAAATACATAAAGGATTTAATACTTATTTCTTTGATTAAAATGAAATAAAACACACACACACACAAATAAAGAATCATACAATCTACACAGCTCCCATGGAGCCAGAATGACTGAAACCTACTGCTTGGGCAAGGTAGGGAGGTAATGTGTTTTGGTCCATATTTTCATACAGTGTTCCCTGAATGTTCCCTCACTCTTAATATGACTGCCCTGGTTATGGGCTGTAAGAGCAAAAAGAACAGAAAGAAGGGAAGGACAGGAAGAGAGCCCACCTGGCAGTCATGCTTCATCATGCATGTTACATTATCTTTCAAGCCCGAGCTTCTCGGGCCTGGAGGTTCCTGTGATTGTTCAGAGTCCTTGGATGACAGTAACTTACAGAAACTAGCCTCTCAGCTACACAGGATTATGGATAGGATGTTGATGTGTTTCTATGTCTTTAAAAGGAATTTACCTGCTTTATAGTATGTTTCCTTTGAGCCCCACTCTCTCTTCTGAGTGTCAAATGGAAATCTGCTCTTTGGAAGAGTAGAAAAAAGAATTAGAGGATAACACACCATGGCTCCTCAGAGTTAGTAGAAAGTGATCAACTATAAAGAGACTTCTTTCAAAAGGGCAAAGAATGTGAAGCATTCATAATCTGGAAGATGAATGGGGATCAGTGACAGGGCAAACTGGAAGGCTAAACTAAGAAAGAAGGAAATAAATAGATGAATACATTATTTGGAAAGATTTCAGAATTGAGGGTAAATTGAAAAAGGTCAAGGACTTACAAAGAATGGCCAAATTCACTATCATGTATGGGAAAAAGTAAACTAAAATAATATTATGAAAAAGTCAATCAGAAAGCCAAGAAAGGCTGAGGAAAAGGAGAAATAAAGGAAGAAGACAACAGAAATTAAAAATGAAAGAAATTAAAATAAGGATGCTTTTCACATTCGTATTGCATTTTACTTGATTTTCTTTGTGCAGGAAGGGAAACTGAAATGAAAGTATTCTTTATGAAAACCAACACACAACAATTCATGCATTTGACCATGACTTGCTATGTTGACCCTCTCTCATCTATGGAGATAATAAAATAAACAGAAATATATAAACCAATAACAGTCTTAATATACTCAGGCTTTCAATATAAAACTTCCAAAAAATTTGAATTTTTTTGGATGAGTTTATGAAATATAGTATTTAAATCTTAAGCAGTCACTTGCAGCTTATCTGTGGTAAAGGAATGTCCAACATCCAGGGGGCAGTGCTGTCATGGGAAAGGAACTAGAACTTGTTGACTAAGGCATTATATGTCCTAAAGTCTGACCAACCAGGCACTCAGCCAGTCCAACAGATGGGCATTAGTCCTGAAAGCAATGTGACCATGTATGTTCATCAAGGTTGTTTTCTATAGAGCAAAATTTTCACCCACAATTTTTCCAACAGCTGTTCACACTGAGCTTATACACTTCCAGTTGGGAAGAGATGTCATTGCCCATTCGTCTTTGAGTAGGATAAACTTTCCACATTAAAAAAAAAAGAAATCACCATATGAAGTGACCCACAGCAATAGTGGTAACTCTGATGGCAGGCAGAGTCATCAAAATCTCTAGTGGAGAACATCCACTTGAAGGCACTTCCCACATTTGTAAGAGAAAGTTATCTCAGATCTCTGGTCCTAAACCCTTCAAACTATTAAAGCACTTTTAGTCCTTTCTAGTAGTTGTGTGTGTTTGTGTGTGTGTATGTGCCTACATGTGCATGTGATACCATTTTTATAGATAAATCTGATATTTTATTTTACTTTAATTAATTAATTTATTTATATTTTGTTCCCTAGGCCCTCACTAAGTTGCTGAGTACATTTGATATTTTATTGAGTTTCATAGTAATTAAATATCCTATAGATGACAAAGAAAAGTTTGGGAACAAATACTTAAATCACCTAACATATTAACTCTTGTGGGAATTGTGGTCTTCAGACTACACAGATTTCTCAAATCAAGGATAATACAGACACTGTGGTGAAAATCTGTCATATGTACAATAAGCTCCAAAGTGAATCCCAGCTATATTAGTTTAGAATGATGCAAAAAGAGGGATCTATGGTGGATATGACACCAAGTGACTAAATCATTTGAAGTAGTAAGACTAAAAATAGAGATATTTTTAAATACTGATTTCCAGTTGCCCATACTGAAATCCTATGACTAATTCTGGAGTCCTTCTTCTACTCTCACATGCTGTAAGTCACCAGATCCACCTTGAATATATCTTGCATCTATACCTTACCCACATGAACATTGACATTGTAATGGTTCAAGTTGTCCTAATCCAGCTCAATTATTGTAATTTTCTCCTTTCTGGTTGTGTTGTCAGCTTTCCATGGATATAACCAAAATACCTAACATGAACAGCTTAAAGGAGGGAAGATTTATTTTGGTTCACAGTTTCAGAGTTTTCAGTCCATATTTGGTGGCTCCATTGCTTTTGGCCTGAGGGGAGGCAAAACTTCATGATGAAAAGGGCATGGCAGAGCCAAGTTTTTTAGTTCATGGCAGCTGGAAACAGAGAAAGAAAGGAGCTGAGGACAAGAAGTACATTTTCAGGGCACGCCCTTAGTGACCTACTTTCTTCAACCTGGTCCCACTCCTATAGTTTCCATGGTCTCCCAGTTGTCCATTCAGCTGTCAATGGATTAATCCACTAATGAGGTCAGAGCCCTCATGACCCACCACTTCCCCAAACCTCAACCTCTGAACATTGCTGCACTGGGATAAAATCTTCAACACATTAGTCTTGGGGGGACATTGTGTGTCCAAACCATAACATTAGTCTTCTTGTTACTGTTCTTGCCTGAGAGATTTTAGTCACTCTTTTTCATCAGCTACGATTTCTTTTTCATAAACTTCTATTAGAGCAGGTCTAACATGAAATATGTATTACATTCTTCTGTTTCACCCCTCAGACTAAGTTTTTTTAAGAAATAGACTAACACTTGCCACATAACAAGCCTTTAATAAATATTGACTGAATAAATATGATATATTTCAACCTGTATTATAAACTCTTCTATTTTTTTCTAGAGTGAAGAGTATATTCTTAATTATGCATATATTAATACAGGTTCTCCATGTGTGAACACATTGCCTAATACTGAAGTACCATTTTAATTGAATCTAAATTATTTCAACACCTGTGGTCTACTAAGAGGGTTCCATCCTTCTAGCAATACAAAGCAAAGATAATACATTGAATTACTTCCTTCTATTAATTGAATGACTCTTACCTTCAGAATAAATAATAAATCATATGAAATCCAATGAAATCACAATAAAATCTAAACTGCTTATCATTTCTCCAGCCTCTTTTCCCACCAGTTTCCCAAGAACACTCAACTGAACGTAGTTATCACTTTTAGCTCATTAAATACCCGCAGACTTTCTTTTCTTTACTTTTGCCATTTCTTCTGGCTCCTCTTCACAGATTAGCTATCTCAATTTTCCTTGTGCTTCAAGCTTTGACCCAACTGTTGGTTTTTGTCTGCACCTGGTATATGTATCCCCTATCTTCAGGCTAAATCAATTATCCCTCATCAGTCCCTTTTTTGTAACAATTCTGTTTTTAAAAATATGGCTATAATATAATAATTACTATATATCAAATTCAAGTACTCAATAATTCTGATAAACTTATCATTGTTACCTAAGTTAATACAAACAAAAGACTATGGTGCAATCTACATTTTATTGACTAGGGACATTTTTCCCCTAAAGTCATTAACTGGTAGTTGATCAATCAGAGAAGAATTTAAATGTGACATGAGTGACTCCAGAGTTCTTGCACTTATCCACATTGACATTTACTGTTTATTTACAGACGTCCCAGAAAGTAAGTTCCTTCAGGACAAGAAGTTCATTATTTTTTCTGTATCATTTGTACCTGGGATATCATGTTATTTACTACTCAGTCAGGTGATAGTTGCTTATTGAATAAATATAAGAAAGTATGAGTGTACTTGCCACTGAATGGATTAGTTGGTTCTGTGTTACATAAAAGACAAGGAATAAAAATCTAACTTTTCTGGCTTATCTGTTCATTTGAATGGAGCTGTATAATTTAATATTCAAACAGAATGCCTTGCTGTGAATCCCAGAGGCCACCTCTTACCTAAAACTTTTAATATTCAGTAATTTGGAGGACAAACAACTCATAGTTCATGTAATGATCTTAAATACTTCATTTCTCCATTAAATAGCCCATTTCTGAAATACAGACCTACATTATAAAATCCATTTACAAAATGTTCTCTAGGATACTAATGGGCTACTGGAAAATAACCATCAGTAAGAGTTTAAAGCATAGATAGTATGAAATGAGAGAAAGTTCATGCTGAGTCAATTCTCTTAGACTTTGTTGGCTTTATAAATAATTATAATCATTTCACATTTCAACCCAAATAAAAAAGAATATTTATTTTTAAGTAAACATTCTTACTTAAATCCATATCCTTTGATATATGTGGCATATAGTTCCCAAATTTGCACAGTAATTTGTTTCTTTGTTTTAATAAAAGCATATAAATTAATAAATTCACAGTTGAAAATTAAAACAAGTTTAATATGAAAATACAATAAAATTTGAAAATTATTAATTCTATATGGTTTTCTATTTCATGAGCTTTAGTAATAATAAGTTATTAAGTTGCTTGCCTTACTTTCTTCAGTTGTTATTTCTTCTGTAGTTAGTAATGTTATTTCTGAAACAATTTTTAACATCCTGTCCTCTAAAGGCTGGTGAGCATAGGCAGTTCCATCTGATTCTTCAACATAATCCATTTTAATTATCCGTTAATAAATGTCATTGCTATCACACAGTAGCAAAAAAGGAAGTAACATTACAGTCTTATTAAAGACTATGGTCTTATCAATAAGGAAATATGTAACATTAAATTACTAATTTAGTAATAACTCAAATATCTAATTGTAGGCATATAGAGATCTATTAACATTTGCCTACTTTCGATCAATCAAAATAATTCAAAATATTCCTAAAGGATAAGAATTTTTTATATTATTTTCCTAGAAGTATTTACATTGCCAATTTAGAATTAATAGTAATGTACATAATTAAGTTTGCTAGATCAGGCAGTACAGGCCAGGGTTTGCTATGCTAAGAAGAAACCCCCAAATCTTATTAGATTAAAATAACACCATCTTGTTTTTATTTCTCATAATATATGTCTAATATGGGTCATTGGAGGAGTATAGTTTATCTTGGCCACTTACTAATATAAGATTATAGGGGATTATCTTGATATGTTTTGCTGATTATGGTGACAGGGAATGAGGTATAAAGTGGTTGAATACTACAGGACCTTCAAAAAAGAATTAATACCAATACTCCTCAAAGTATTGCGTGAAACAGAAAAGGAGGGAACACTTCCAAACTCATTCTATGAAGCTAATATCACCCTGATACCAAAACCAGACAAAACACATCAAGGAAAGAAAACTTCAGTCCAATATCCCTGATGTACACAGATGTAAAAACATCTCAATAAAATCTTGGAAAATCACATATGAAAACATGTCAAAACGATAGTCCACTACAATCAACTGGCATTCATCCCCAGATGCAAGGTTCGTTCAACATATCAAAATCAGTAAACATAATTCATCACATCAATAGACTTAAAGACAAGAATCATATCATCATTTCAATAGATGTAGAAAAAGCATTTGACAAAATACACTACGCCTTCATGTTCAAAACACTAGAAAAAATGGGAACAGTAGGAACGTACCTCAACATTGTAAGAGTTGTCTGTGCTAACCCCAAGACCAACATCATTCTAAATGGAGAAAAATTGAAAGCATTCCCTCTAAAAACTGGAACAAGACAGGGATGCCCTCTCTCACCACTTCTATTCAACATAGTCCTTGAAACTTTAACCAGAGCAATTAGACAGATGAAAGAAATTAAAGGAATACAAATACTAAAAGACAAACTCAAACTATCACTATTTGCCTCTGACATAATTCTATATTTACAGGATCCAAAAAATTCAACCAGAAAACTTCCAGAACTAATAAATGAATTCAGCAAATTGGCAGGATATAAAATCAATACCCATAAATCAAACGTGTTCCTGCACATCAGTGATGAATCAATAGCAAAATAAATTAGGAAACCTACCCCATTCATAGTAGCCTCAAAAAAATACATTTGGGAATCAATATAACAAAAGAGGCAAAAGAACTCTAGAATAAAAACTACAGAACACTAAAGAAAGTAATAGAAGACTTCATCAAAGGGAAAGATCTTTCATGCTCCTGGATAGGCAGAATTAATATAGTCAAAATGACTATACTACCAAAAGCATTATACAGATTCAATGCACTTCCTTTTAAAATCCCAATGACATTCTTCATAGAACTAGTAAAAACAATCATGAAATTCATTTGGAAACATAAACTATCCAGAATAGCCAAAGCAATCGTTAGCAAGAAGAGTGAAGCAGGAGGCATCACAATATCAGACCTTAAACTATACTACAGAGCCATAGTAAAAAACAAAAACAAACAGACAAACAAAAAACAACAACAACAAAAAAATGGCATGGTATTGGCCAAAACAGATGCATAGACCAATGGTACAGAATAGAAGATACAGAGACAAATCCACATAAATTCAGGTATCTCATACTAGACAAAGACACCAAAAACATTCACTGGAGAAAAAACAGCCTGCTCAAAAAATGGTGCTGGGAAAAATGGAAAACCACCTCTAACAAAATGAAATTAAAACTCTATCTCTCACCCTGCACAAAACTCAACTCAATGTGGATCAAGGACTTAGGCACTAGAACAGAGACCCTGTGCCTAATAGAAGAAAACATAGATAGAAGAAAAAGTAGGCCCAAATCTTCACCAAGTTCTAAGATTTGACTTCCTTAACAAAACTCCTACAACACAAGAAGTAAAATCAAGAATCAATAAATGGGATAGAATCAAACCAAAAAGCTTCTTCTCAGCAAAGGAAACAGTCAATAATGTGAAGATAGAACCTAGAGAATGGGAGAAAATATTTACCCCATGTATCTCAGATAGAGCATTAATCTCCATAATATAGAACTTGAAAACCTTAATACCAAAATAAAAGTAACCCAATCAATAAATGGGCTAATGAACTGAACAGACACATCACAGAAAAAGAAATACAATTGATCAATAAATACATTAAAAAGTTCAACATCTCTAGAAATTAGAGTAATGCAAATCAAAACTACTCTAAGATTTCATCTCACTCCAATCAGAATGGCAATTATCAAGAATACAAGCAACAATGAGTGTTGGTGAGGATGTCGGGAAAGGTACACTCAAACACTGATCATGGAAGTGCAGATTGATTCACCAAGGTGAAAGCAGTATGGAGACTCATGAGAAAACTTGGAATGGAATCATCATTTGACCTAGCTATTCCACTCCTTGGTTTATACCCAAAAGACTTAATTAAAATCAGCATATTACAGTGACACAGTCACATCAATGTTTATAGAAGTTTAACTCACTATAACTAGACTATGGAACCTAGCTAGAGGTCCTTCAACAGATGAATGGATAAAGAAAATGTGGTATATATATACAATGGAATATTACTCAGCCTTAGCAATGTGATAGCAATGCACTAAAATTGAGATGAAATAGAGTATTTCCACAAGATATTTTGAATTGAACTTTGAGATTTTAAATTTTAAATTTTGTCATAACATGCAGTGGCTAAGTAATGAATTGTATCTAAATTGTTCATCAATACAGACAAAATAGAGAGCGTGGCCTGCAAATGGCCTTGTGAAGGCAGACTTTTAAAGGAATAGTTTTATGTATCCTATATAAAAACAGGGCAAGGATTAGCTAGCCAAAGACAGAATGTCTTTTGTCCTCAATCATATAAATTCCTCTAGCCCAGGGTCTTATATTATGTGACTGGCATTCAACATTTGCAGGAAGAATGAGTGAATCACTGGTAAAAACGAAAATCAGTTTGGTCCTATTTTAAATGTGAACATTTGAATTTTGTGCTTGACTACTCTGGACAACTATGTACATATTTGGTATAATTCTCAAAGTCCAATTTGATAACAAACAACTTTCTACTAGGCTACAGGATTCTAAGAATGGTAAAGGAAACGAAATCAAGTGTAAAGGACCATAAAGAAATATATCAAAAACCCTTCACACACAGAAAATGTGAGCCAACTAAAATTTTGTGTTGTTATTTTATAAAAGTGAGCACAAAGTTAAAAATCAACATCAAAATCTCTAAAATAAAACAGAAGTGTCTTAATAAGAATGTGTATTGCTTTACTTGATCCTTACTTACAATTAAAAACTTGAACTTTTCTCTTTATTGCAACTGAAATTTTCTTCTAGCCATTCCCTTACCCCTTTTTCTCTTTTAGAATAGAAGCACCAATATATTTGAATGGAACATGTCACAGAGTAACTGCAATATATAATATTGTAATATGTGGTCATTTTACTACAAAAATTTAAGGGAAAAAACACACCATATTTAAACTTCCTTTGCATGTGACTTCGGGTATGTGTGTGTCGGGGGGTGTGTGAATATTACAATTTTGAACTGTGGGGGAAAGTAGATAATGATAAAGTTCTTAAATTCTTCTAAAGATATTTACTAAAGTTATTTTCATTTAAAACAAAATTATCTTTGTTAGTTCTTAGACTCTTCTTCATATTTATGAGGCTGATGTACAAGAGCTGAACATTCAATAACTATTCATCATGATTAAGATGAAATTAATATTTGTAATAGTCTACATTTCATTCAACTTGCTTAGAGCAAAGTTCAAATTATTTTTTAATAATGCTAACTTATTTACTTCCAAATACATTTTAAAATAGCAAGTAATTTAAGAATCTGAATGATTATTAGTCCTAACCAGGAAACAACACATCCTCCATTGTTTATTCAATGTTACCATATCCTAGGGAAAACAAATTCTACTCAAACTATTTTTATCTATCAATATTTTCATTAAATACTTTATAATTTTAGGGTCCAGGATGTGGGGGAAAAGGAACACTCACCATTGCTGGTGGGGATTGCAGTTGGTGCAAATTTTCTGGAAAGCAGTATGGAGATTCCTCAGAAAACTTAGAATGGAATCACCATTTGACCCTGTTATCCCACTCCTCAGTATATATACAAAGAATTTAAAATCAAGATACCATAGGGATGCAACCACACCAATATTTATAGCTGCACAATTCATAATAGCCAAGCTATGGAACCAACCTAAGTGCCCTTCAACAGATGCATAAAGGAAATATGGTACATATACACAATGGAGTACTACTCAGCCCTAAAGAAGAATGACTTCATGGCATTTGCCAGCAAATGGATGGAAATGGAGACTATCATGCTAAGTGAATAAGCCAGTCCCCAAAAGCCAAAGGTTGAGTGTGGAAGCTCTGATATGTGGAAGCTAACCCACAATAAGGTGAGGAAGTGAGGGGAAGAACAGAAGTTCAGTAACATAGACAATGGGGAATGGAGGGAAGGGAAGGGTGATAAGGAAAGAAAAGACAGTGTAATGAATCTGACATCATTTTTCCATGAACATATTTAAAAAAATACAGTGAATCCCACTATCATGTACACCCATAAGAATGGGGTGCTAAATAGAATAAGATAAATTCCATGCTTGTATAATTATATCAAAATAAATTCTACATGTATAACTAAAAAGAAACATTAAATTAAAAAGAAAAAGAAAAATACAGTCTGATCACACTGATAAGTAAAATCCAAAAAAAGCAGAGTAGGTAGAAACAGAGAGTAGGTATAGGGCAATGGGGAGAGGTAAGTTAAATGGTAGAAAGTCTGTTAAGCAAGATGCATATTGATTTTACAATCCGCTACTTTGCTAACTTTGTTTATTAGCTCTAGCAGTCTTTTGATGGTGTCCTTTGAATATTTTAGATATAGGATTATATCATCTGCAAACTGTGATAATTGGACTTCATCCTTTCCATTTTCCCACTTGTATTTACTTCTGTTGTCTGATTGCCCTGGCTAGAATTGCTACGACTATATTAAACAGGAGTGGTGAGAGTAGACATTTTTGTCTTGTCCCAGATTTTAAAGAAATGTTTTAAGTTGTTTTCCCATTTACTATGAGGCTTTTTATATACACCTTTGGTTTTTTATAAATATCCTTTATGATGTTTAAATAAACTATCTGTAGTTTATTTAGTGTTTTTATCATGAATGGGAACTGCTGAATTTTGTCAAAGGCCTTCTCTCACCTATTGAAATTACTTAGTGATCTTTTTGCCTTGGTTTTATTTATTTGATGAATTACATTTATTGACTTGTATACATTAAATTATCCTCACATATCTGGAATAAAATCAACTTGGTTGTGGTATATAATCTCCCCAATATGTGGTTGAATATGATTTGCTAATATTTTATTAAGTATTTTTGCACCTAAATTCATCAGGGTTTTTAGTCTGTAGTTTTCTTTCCTTGATGTGTTCTTGTCTGGTTTTGTTGCAGGTTTTGTTGCATGATATGAGCTTCATAGTATGAATTTGGAAGTGTTTTGTCCCTGTTTCATGAGGAGTATTGGCTTTAGTTCTTCTTTAAATATTTGGTAGAATTCAGCTGCAACCCTATTTGGTCCTGGGCTTTTCTTTAAAAGGTTTTTTATTATAGCTTCTATCTCATTGCTGGTTATTGGTCTGTTTAGGATTTCTTTGTCCTCTTGATTCAGTTTTGGCAGATCATATTTGTCTAGAAATATATCAATTTTTTCCATGTTTTCCAGTTTATTGTAGTATAAATTTACAAGAGAGTCCTTACTGATCCATTAGATTTCTGTGATGTCTGTGATGAGTTCTCATTTTTCAGCTAAATTTTGTTAGTTTAGATTTTCTTTTTCTCTTGGTTATTTTGGCTAAGGCCTTATTAATCATTGTCTTTTTAAAGAGCTAACTGTTGGTGGGGTGGTAGCACATGCCTGCAATCCCAATGGCTTGGGAGACTGAGGCAGGAAGATCCGAAGATCGAAGCCAACTTCAGCAACTTAGTGAGGTACTGAGCAATTCAGCAAGATCCTGTCTCTAGATAAAATATTAAAAAAATGGTGGGGGATGTGGCTCAGTGGCTAAGCAACCCTGGGTTCAATCCCCACTACAAAAACAAAACAAACTCTTTGTTCCATGGATCCTTTTTATTGCTTTTTTATTCTCAATTTCATTGATTTCAGCTCTGATTTTCAAATATTATTTCCTTGCTTCTACTGGTTTTGGAACTGGTTTGTTCTTCATTTTCAACAGCCTTGAGATGCATCATGAGGTTGTTTATTTGGGATCTTTCTGATTTTCATATGTAGGCTTCCATTTTATATTTATGAAATGACTTACTAGAAATGAAATACTTCAATCAAAGGGTATGGATTATAGTTATAATTTATTGAAAACTGAGCTAATTTTATGCTATCTCCTTTTGTAAAAACATCAGTTCTTTTATCATCTTTATTAAAGAATAATAGCATAAGAGAGTAGACATTTATTTGTTTGAAATTAATCGTCTATAAAGTTTGTCAATAGTTGAAGGCATGTGTGACTTTATAGCACTAGTTCTCAGGCAACTCAACACATAACAGCACAAACATCCAGGATATGACTTTTCGTTTTTCCAATTATGTTCCTATAATTTTCTTTTAATATATGTGCACATCAATGGAATCATAAATTTTGGTTAAAATAGTTTTCTAAAATCCAAAATTTATGGAAGTATTAGCATATCCATCAAATCCTTCAGTAGTCACAGTAGTTGAGCATAAATTAGCTAACACAGGCCAACTTTAAATAAAATGAATCCTGTTGATTTTGTAAATACTGCATGCACAAAACTAACTAACATATTGTCTTAGAAGTCAGGATAATGGTTACTCTTTAGGGATGGAGCACAGTGAGAGGGCATACAGATGATACCTTCTAGAGTAATGATAATGTTTAATTTTTTTAATTTGGGTGCTTATTGGTTAAACGTATCATACTATGTACTTGTGAGTCATGTATTTTGCTATATGTATGTTATACGTCAATTAAAAGTTTCCTAAAAAATTAATGCCGTCTATCTAAGCCTTAAACTTAACTTTTGGAAACACAGTTAATGCAGGAATGACTGATCTACATTTTTGACTCTAGAAATGCTAACATTTCTCTCAACCTGTGGGACCAGAACTAGTCATTGCTTTGTTCTGACTTTCCACATCCATTTCAGTAAATGCAATTGATTTTTTTTCCATTGTTAATCTTGTCAATTCTCAGGGCTGAACCTGTGATTCGGTCAGTAGTCAGGGTACTGGCATATTTTAAAAGTCATAAGTGGAAAGGAAGAAGGCCAGGGGCTTGTGACTAAGCCAATTTCACATCTGTTTTCATGATTTAAATTTGAGTTTTGCTTAACTGATGATTCAATTTGGGGATTTAAATTTAAAGAGTTGTTTCAAATCAGTTAGTAGCTATCAGTTGCAGGGTAGAATGACAATATGAGTATTATTTATCCAGCTGACAACTATGCTCATGTAGAGAAACACATTATGGTTATCATTTAACAAGTCACTGAACAGATAAAACAAATATCATTCATTCCATGGTACTAAACACCTTATTGAAAGAGAAAACTGATGCCTAAATTAATTCATGAACTGATACTTTTGGACCACCAACCTATATATTTTCTCTTATATTTTTTGCTCACCAGTGCTCATAGTTTGCAACGTGAAATCACCAAATTGGTTACAAAACCCAAATGAAAAACAATGATGATCATGTTTCAGCAAACCACACTTATTACTTTGAGTATTTAATTTGATTTCTCAATTCCCCTCAGGTATAAAAATTACATGTTATTACAAAAACATTTTTTAAATATGGTGAGAAGTTTGGCATAGGTATAGAGTCTGACTTCTAAATGTCTTCAGAGCACACATGGTGCCACAATATCCTGATGTTTAAGATGTAAAAGAAAGGTATAAAAAGTAAAGATGTTAAAGAAGAAGGAGTAAAAGAAAAAAATGTAGAGGAATTTTTCAGTCTATTACCCTCTTTGTCTCATTGGTGCGAGTTATTTGTCAAGTATACAGTGATGCTTGATTTGTGACCAATTCACACATTTGAGCATGGATTCAATGAGTGTAACAGGGATAATCTTATAAGTAAGGATAAAGCAAGAAGGAAGGATACTATTATCTATAATAGCATAGATAAGGGGCTGTGGATTTAGCTCAGTGGAAGACTACCTGTTTAGCATATACTGCAAAATTACTTAATAGATTAATTAATTAATAGAACTTCACCCAGCTAGAGTGAAAACACAGATCTATACTATCATTTAAAATTCAGTATCACAAACAAAACCCAGAAGTAATAAGCAAGTTTGTATTATGTAACAGAATAAAATATATTCTTTATTCTGGTAATAATGTAGATACACATCAAGATATCCAGAAATGCTCCCTCCCTCCTTCCTTCCTTCCTTCCTCCCTTCCTCCTTTCCTCCCTTTCTCTCTCTCTCTCTCTCTCTCTCTCTCTCCCTCTCGTACCAGGGACTGAACCCAGGAATGCTTAACCACACAGCCACATTCCCAACCCCTTTTTTCATTTTGAGACAGGGTCTCACTAAGTTGCTTAGGGCCTCATTAGGGTGCCAAGGCTGGCCTGGAATTTGTGATATTCCTTCCTCAGCCTCCTGATTTGCTGGGTTCACATGTGTATGCTACCACACACAGCTGGCATTTTTCAATATTTGAATCTTAGATACATATCATATTAATATTACTATCTTAAAGTAAATCCTGAAGGAGAAAATGAAAAGTAATTCAAAATTAGAATTCACTGATCATTTTCAAAACTTTGGCAAAGAAAGAATGAGAAATCCCTATCTTAAGTAACTATATTACTTCACTTCTACTCATTTGAAATGCTCTATATACTTCACAACAATTACAATGCCAGGATTAAATATGATCTATTCTCTATACTGTACAATGGATTATGTACTAGTAACAATTAATTTTAATATAAAATGGACCAATATACTTTTGATTTTTGTGTCATGAATAACAAACTGATCCTAATTCAAGAAAATAAACAGCATTAAAATAAAATATCAAGCCAGGAATGGTAGCACACACTTGTAATCTTAGAGGCTCAGAGGGCTGAGGCAAGAGGATTGTGAGCTCAAAGCCAGCCCCTGCAATTTAGCAAGGTCCTAAACAACTTAGCAAGGACTTGTCTCAAAATTTAAAAAAAAAAAAAAGGACTGAGAATGTGGCTCACTGGGTAAGCATCTCTGGTTCAATCCCTGGTACATATGAATAAATAAATAATAATGTTCCAAGTGTGTATTTTAGTGCACAACACACTTTTCCTACATTTTTATATAAAGACCCAAACTCCCAAACTCTATAGCTAATGAAGAATAACGACAACAATAACAACAAAATAGCATGCACATAATTTAAATCTTCCAAAAGAATTCATGAACCAACAATGGATGCCCTGGATACAGAAATTTCAAGTTATTCTTTATCTAGGATTATTTGGATTTGTTTTGGCATGTAGTTAACAGGGATAAGTGTGGATCAGGCAAATATCTATTTCATTACTTGGATAGTTAAGATCTGAATTGAATGTAATAATATGCTGTACATATGGTCAACCAATGCTCATGAAGTGGTACACCCTTTGGGATAAATGGTCAAGGTCAACAGCTTCAGTCACCCATGCAGAAATGTGCTCTACGTATGAATAATCGCAAGAGCCAAAAGTTTAAATATTTCTTGAAAACATCAATGCTGCTTCCAAGTCCCCTATAATCTTTCTGTGAAAACTGCCTGTGGTGCCTTCTTGCCGCTTAATGACCTGACAATTAACTATTGTGCCAAATATAAAATATCACTTAGCAAGTATTAATAGTTAGTATTGAGTACACACAATGAAATTTGATTTTATGATTTCTTAGAATTGAGGTATCCAGGGAGATGCTCTAACAGGAAAGTTAAAATCACTTCTAAAATTATAAATAACTGTGCAATGCATTATATAGTTAATTATTAAGTTAGAATGTGAGCTTTAGCTTTACTTTGAATAGAAATCTGCTCTTATTATTGTAGCCTTGTTGTTGTGCCTGGTAATCATCAAGTGTTCAATAAATACTACTTTAATTGAATTATTTCACAGAATATTTGCAAGGAATCTAAAGGTATTATCACATTATTATATATCAATTGTCATGACAAGTGACTTTTTAATGTGTATATGTATTTATTTAAATAACTGTTTTTTTTTAACTTATGCATTCAATTTGTGCCTTGGCTTTCTCACTTAATAAAAATAAAATCATTTGACCCAAAGATTAAAAATATCTTTATTATTAGATATTCTAAAATCAATCTGAGCATCCCCAGGAGAGAGCAACCACCTGTGACTGCCTGAAGCCCCAGAGCGGAGCTCCAGTCTTCCGGCACCATTTTATGGCATCTCCTGGAGAGGGCTCCCCCCTGGGGCGGCCTGAATCCCCAGCCCCATCGGGGATCTTAGGCCCTTTGGTGCCATTCTAAAGCATACCTGGGAGAGAGCGACCACCTGCGGCTGCCTGAGCCCCCAGCGTGGAACTCACCTGCCTGGGCTATCAAGCCCAGTGTCTCCATCACTGAGCACAGTTGTGAACCCTCACCCCAACTTGGTCTAGTGCCCGGGCCCACACTCTGGCCCGGTGTTTAGTGCCTGTGCTGCATCTGATCCTCTATCAACACCAGGCCACCTCTGCCCAGAAGCATTGATCATTCCCAGCCTGGAGGTAATGGGACAGCACCCTTCTTGGGTCACCAATTGATCAAGCACCTCTCAAATATCAGGCCATTGAAAAATAAGAGGTTTGAATTGTACAGTATATTTTTATCGCAGAATGTTTTCAAATTAATTGTAATACTACTATTATTCCTAATATACCCACTATATTCCTTCCTTTTTCTTTTGTTAATATGCTTATCACTCTATCTCCCTCTTATATATCCATTTCCTTGGAGAATCTCTTTTTTCTCACGCTAACACCCTGTTCCTTTTAGTTCCACTTCCACTATTCATATGACATAGTATATCAATAGACTCACTGCTTATCTCATTAGTGTTTTGTCCTATACCCCTCCTCATTCCCCTGTCCAACATTAGGAATTACAATCCTTATTGCAAACTTACTGGTTATGTTTTAGATAATAATTTGAACTCATCTTTGTTTATTAAGACAACACTGTTAAAATCTTAATAGGGACTATTTAGATTAAGGACACATATTGTTTACATGGTGTGCTGCCAACATTGATCTCTCAATTCAAGGGAAGGTATTGAAAATAGGCAGGATCCCTATATGTCTTTAAGGGGAAACTGCAATACCTAGGATTCACACTACTAGAGTGGAAGATACACTAGCAACATGAGAAAACATGGGAAGAAAATGCCCCAAACAAACCCAGATACTATACCAAAAGAACCCAGTGACAACATGGCAGAAGCATTGTCAGAAAGGGAGTTGTACATTATTAAAATGATCTAAGAAGTGAACAAGGAGTCAAGAGAGCAAATGCAGGCAATGCTAAAAGAGCAACTGCAGGAAGCAAAAGATCATTTCAATAAAGAGATAGAGATTCTGGAAAAAAA
>JAJEJO010003207.1:0-42824 GCA_020662805.1 Glaucomys volans | reverse complement strand
CTTTGTGAAATACAGAGGATCATCAGAAATTATGTTGAAAATTTATGTTCCAAAAAGTGGAAAATTTAGAAGATACTGACAAGTTGATAGACATGGAAGACCTACTCAAATTGAACCATGAAGATATAGAAAATTTAAACAGACCAACATCAATGAGTTTGAAACAATAATTAAAATCCTTTCAACAAAGGAAAGCCCAGGACTACATAGACTCTCAGACATTCTACCATACCCTTAAAAAGAACTAATACCAGTCCTCCTCAAATGAGTTCGTGAATTAAGAAGGGGTGGATTACTCCCAAATTATGTCTATGAAGCCAGCGTCACCCTGACATCAAAACCAGATAAAGACACATCAAGGAAAGAAAACCACAGACCAATACTTCTAATGAACACAAACACAAAAATCCTCAATAAAATATTGGCAAACCACATTAAGAAACACACATATTAAGAAAACACATTAAGCTGGGTGTGGTGGCGCACACCTGTAATCCCAGAACTTGGGAGGCTGAGGCAGGAGTACTGCAAGTTCAAAGCCAGCCTCAGCAACTTAGCGAGGCCCTAAGCAACTCAGTGAGACCCTGTCTCTAAATAAAATATAAAATAGGGCTGGAGTTGTGGCTCAGTGGTGGAGTGCCCCTGGGTTCAATCCCCAGTATCAAAAAAAAAAAGCACATTAAGAAGTTGTGCATGTACAAAATGGTCAGCTGAGTTTTATCCCAGTGTTGCAAGGTAGGTTCAAGATACACAAACCAATAAGTGTAATTCATCAAATGAATATAGAAAGGAGAAGAATCATCAAGTTCACAGATACAGAAAAAGAGCCTTCCACAAGATTCTGCACTCATTCACATTGAAAATGGTGGAAAAACTATGGATAGATGAAACTTACTTCAATATTGTAAAGACTGTATAAAAGAAACCCAAGGTAAATATCAGACTAAGAAGAGAAAATCTGAAAAATTCCCTCTAAATTTAGCAACAAGAAAGAATAATCACTCTCACCAGTCCTATGCAATGTAGTTCTTGAAACTCTGTCCAGAGAAACGAGGTAAGGAAATTAAGTGAAAGGTTAGAAATAGGAAAAGAAGAAGTCAAATCATCTCTGTTCACTGATGACATGATCATATATCTGGAAAACCCAATAAAGTCCACCAGAAGACTTTCAGAGCTAAAAAATTTTATCAAAGAAGCAGAACACATGATCAACCCACAGATCAATACACAAATCAATAGCTTTCCTTTCTTTACTCAAATAACAAATCCCCTGAAAAATAAATCAGGGAAACTCTCCCATTTACAATAACCTCAGAAACATACTTGGGAAGAATCATGCAAAAAAGTGAAAGAACTACACAGTATAAACTGCAGAACATTGAAAAAAGAGATTGACAAAGACTTTTGAAGATAAAACCTCCCATGTTCTTGGATAGGCAGAATAATTATCAAAGTGGCCATGCTATCAATAATTTTCAACATGATCAATGCAATCCCCATCAAAATACCAATGACATTCTTAGCATCATTAGAAGAAGTAGTTCTAAAATTTGTTTGGAAGAATAAAAGACCCATAATACCTAAAGCAATACTGAGAAAGAACAGTGCTGGAGTCATCAAGATAATGATCTCCAATTATTCTACAGCATTGTAGTAACAAAAGACATTATGCTGTTTGGCTCAAAATAGGCATGAAGACCAATGGAATTGAAGGCACAGAGACAAAGCCCATCAATAACAGACATGGACTACTCAGTAATGGTGCCAACACATATCAGAGAAAAGATAACCTCTTTAACAAATGGTGCTAGGAACACTGGACCACAATGTGTAGAAGAATGAAACTAGACATCTGTCTTTGCCCTGCATGAAAGTCAACTCTAAGTGGATCAAAGACCTAGAAATTAAATCAGAAACTTTACAACTGCTAGGACAATACATAGAGTGAAGCCTCCAACATATTGGTCCAGGCATGGACTTCCCTAACAAGACTCCTAAAGTTCAAGAAATAAAAGGAAGAATCAATAAGTTGGACCACATCAAATTTAAACATTTTTCCCAGGGAAGTACACAATTAAGAGCATGCAGAGGCTACAGAATGGTAGATCCTTGAACAGATACTCCTCTGATGGAGATAATATCCAGAATATTTAAAGAACTTTAAAAACACCAAAAGCAACAATGAAAAATAAGTCATTCAATAAATGGAAAAAGTATCTAAACTGGCATTTCTTAAAAGAAGAAATACAAATGTTCAAAAATACATGAAAAAATGTTCAATATATCTAGTAATCAGAAAAAACAAATCAATCTTCAAGATACAATTAAGAATAAATATTGTGTTTTTCCTTCTTATTTTGGACTAGCTTCAGCATATCAGAAAAAGTATTTGAGCTTTAACTTTCTGAGTGTGATTATTTTACTCAGCATGATCTTCTCCAGTTCCATCCATTTATTAGTAAATGCCATAATTTCATTCTTCTTTATGGCTGAGTAAAATCTATTGTGTACATGTACCACATTTTCTTTATTCATTCTAACCTAACATTCCTATAAACATATACGAATGCACCATAGTGAATCTCACCATCATGTATATCCACACGACACTAATGAAAAAAGAAAAAATTTAACTGAGAGAAAGATCAGTAGAGTAGAGGGAAGGGAACAGGGGAAGGGGTAGGAGTGGCAAATATGTGGAACTAAATTTGAGCAAATTATATTTCATGCTTTTAAAAATTATGTCAAAATAAATCTCCAAGTTACGTATGACTAAAAAGAAACAATGAAGACAAAAAAATTGCTGGTGAAAATGTGGTGGAAAAGGCACCCTGATGCATTGTTGGTGGGACTGCAAATTAGTCCAATTATTTGGAAAGCAGTATGGTGATCCTTCAAAAGACTGGGGATGGGACCACCATATGACCCAGCTATTCCACTCCTTGGTATTTATGCAAAAGAACCAAAGTCAGCATACCATAGGGAGACAGGCACCTCAATGTTTCTGGAAGGGCAATTCATAGTAGCCACGTGATGGAACCAGCCCAGAAACCTGTCAACAGATGGATGGTAAAGATAATGTGGTGTACATACCCATTGGAGTTTTACTCAGCCATTAACCAAAAGAGAATGGCATTTGTTGGGGATGGAACTGGAGAACATCATGCTAAGTGAAGTAGGTCAGACTCAGAACGTCAGAGGTGGAATATTTTCTTCCATATGCAGAAGCTAGAGCTCAAAATAAGAGAAGAAAAAGAAAGAAAAGATACAAATGTGGGTTGTAGGAAGAAGCCACTGAGGTATATGTTTCCATGGTCTATGGAATAGTACAATCCTGAAGAATACTTGGGATTTTTCATGCTTGGGGGCACACTGTCATGTGACTAGACCTGCAGATGCCCATTGCCTCAGGACAGATTCACCCATCCTCCTGTCTCCCCCCTCCCTTTGCCAAATTGTGTGACTTCTAACTGGACCGTCCTCACAAGTTTTCATGTTCCAGGCTTCTTTGTTCTCAGATTCCCTTCTTGTATAAAAGGGCTGTACTCCCTTAATAAATTTGAGACTGCATCTTTGAGTCTGTTCTCCAGGAGTTGTTTTCTCTGTCACCTTACCCCCTCCAGAGGGAAACTCACATTCCTGACAACAGTGGTGTTCACTGTGGGGCAACTCCCCTTGGAGATGTTCATCTCCAGAGCCCCTGTCTCTGAACTGAGACCCCAATTCATCTCTGAACGGAGATGCCGACTAAACAGTGCTGCCATTCTCAAGACCCCGTGAGTTATTAACTTGGACTCCATCATTTTGGAGACCCTTCCTTTAACATGAACCCTAAGATCCCCGATCGTCTCCAAGAATTTGTTGTCTGGGTAAGTGCTCCTCTTAAGAAAATTTTAAGATGGGAATGGTTCCCTCTGTCCTGGGGAATCACAAACTAAGGTTTTGTGTGCATTACTTAAGAGCAGACTCAATAAGGTAGAAGAGAAGGAGGTACAGGGGGTCTGGAGAATTATGCTGAAATTGGCCCCCTCCACGACTGATGCTAGCCTATGTGATCCAGAATTTTGGAAAGGGATTATTGTTCTTGCCCATAGCACAGGGTGATAAATAGTTACCATTGAATTTTTTCCCCACTATTACTGCTATATTAGCCTCCCTTCAAGGACTGCCAGAAGCTGAATTTCCCAACTTAACTGAAACTTTAACTGCAAACATGAAGATACAGGACAAACCTCCTAACCTTGGGCAAAACGCCAGCCTCTGGAGTCCTGCTGGCAGCTCCTTACAAGGGGAGAAAGAAGGCACTTTCCAGCACCTCACAGGCCTTCTCAGACACTGAGCCCACAGTCACCACCTCCCACAAGTTTTCCTTATCCCAGTGGGAGTACAGCAAACAGCTCCAACCCTCTGGCTCCCTGCGGTGAGTGGGGGAAATGGGAAGCTACAGCTCTCACTGCAGTTATTTCCCCAACTCCCAGCAGAGTGAATTTACAAGGCACTTAGACCTCCCTTCACTTGAGCCAGCTTAGCATATGCCAGAGTCAAGGTTTCCCAGCCTCAGAGAGAGGAAATAGAGAACCAAAAAGCTGAGGAAATAAACTCTAGGGAAATGCAATTTCACTCCAGGCACTTTCCCTTCCCCCAGTGCAGCTGCAAGTTTTGGTGTGAAATCAAAGGGAGAAGTGGCCACAGGTTATTTCCACTGAGGTTATACTGCCATCTAGTGACCTTCAGCAGAATATTCTCCTCAGTCCCTAATGGTCTAATGACTTAGATTCTGCACCCCTGCTGCTCTAGCTTAAATAGCTCAGTTGGTATTAAATATTAAATAACTCAGGTGGTCCTGCCACCCAGTCTCAGACTTTGCAACCTCAAAGCCCACCTGCTGAAAGTTCTCTCATTAGCTACAAAAGCTCACAAACTGTGCATTTATTTACACGCTTCAGAACTCAACATTATTGTTATTTCCTTTTCTAAAATTCTTTTAGAAGGTTTAAAATTGAACAACACAAAAAATGCATTTAAAACTTTCTCTTGCTCATGGTGCTTTATAGTAATTATTAATGACCATGTCATTTTTCCTAGGACTCTTGCTTTTTCCTTCAATTCTATATTTTTTGAGCTCATGACCTTTTGATCAGTCCTATTTTTTTATTCAACTCGAGTTATTTTTACACATTTGTTACATTGCAATGGAGAATCACCTATAAGAAGCTACAAGTCCTTTTTTTAACTTTTGTGTGTGTGTCCATTTGTCTGTCTGTTATGTGTCCAAAAATTATGTACATGGTATAAAATTTGATATAAGCAATGAACACGCAAGTTAAAATTCAAGATATGGATCCAAATACCTTCAATTCATGTGGTTTAAAAGGTTCAATTTAAATTGGGTAAACAAATGAAAATAAAATGTCTTAAAATTGCTTAACTCACAAGTCTTTCTAGGTGATAGCACTAATGTTTATTATAAAATGTATAATGTCCATTGTTTCTAGGATTTTTCTTCAAGAAGGAAGAGAGGATGAATGCTGTTCTATATGCTTACCTGATATCTTGATTCTTACAGAAAAAAATAAGTAAAGTGGATTTGGCATATAAGGGATTACTTAAGTGTGTTTATTAGAGACATCTAATTAATTCACAAAGTTAAATGCTAACTGTTTAATAACATCTAGTGCTCTTAACTCCTTAAATTCCAGGGTGACTTACTTGAACATCACTGGTGTTTTCACAGATTGGTAAATAAAAGGGGTTTAAAATTGTTTTGTGCCATGACTTAAAGACAAGGTTACTAAGAATTAAGTGCTAATAGGTATAATTCTATAGATAAAAGCCCCCCCAAAATTTCAACTGTGTTCCAATTAGAGTACTGTACAAAATGTTTCATCTTATTAAAATGGAATAATTTATCTAAGCTCAACAATTTCATGAGAATTGTTTCAAAAGGTGAAGAAAATGTCAACAGATAGGAAGGAAAAAATAAAAGGCTCTGAGCATGGAAATATATTTAGTAGAACAAAGAAAAAATGTTTCTGGGTTGGAAAGACCTTCTGTGATGAAATACAGGAGGGTCAAGTCAGTAAAGGACAAATTTCAACAAGTTTGTGTGTAACAAAGTTGGTTTTATATATTTGAGAAGGTCAAACATTAATGTGCTACTATAAACCAAAGTGTAATCTATATGCTAGAATGACAAGGATTCCTTAAGAATAGTAATTTACCCTTAACATTATGTAAAATTTTTATGCATTCAAACAATTACTCTTAAAAATTGGAGTTTATACAGTTATGGTCAAGCAACAACTCTTAGAGTACTGTACTATGGTTCAGAGCCTAAGTTTTCTTTAAGAACTTAATTTGGTCAGCATCAAGGTAATTGTGCTCTAACTCTTTTTGTATACTAAATATGTTCATATTTTCCACGTATAGAAGTCTTTTAAGCAAAAAATTTAAAGGAATATCTTTATTGAGCTGCTATTCTCCAAACTAAGCTTGCCCATAATGGTAATTTTAAACTTATAGAAATAGTAAAATTTATTGGATGTTTACCAATATAATTTAGTATAATATTATCAATAAGGTTTATGGGGTCTTTTAACACAGGTAAGATTTTAAAACATAATTTCTAAAGAAAGAATAGAGCCTAATCTATTTGAAAGTCCATGTTATAATACATGAAAACATTTTGCTACTTTGACACACAAAAAGGAAAGTTAAAAACTCTCTCAGCCTTTCTTTATATTTTAAACATAATGATATATAATGTTATCTAATGTTTGTATAAACTCTGAAAGCAATTTGTACAGACTTTATAACGTAACATTTACAAAAGAATTTAAAAAATAATAACAGAAAACATTACAACAATACCTCAGGTTGAAGGTCCCTAATGACCTCTCAGCTGTGGAAATAGTCTTATGCAAAGGCACAGGATGCCTAACTACTGTAGCAATGCCCTGCATATGAAAGCTCTGTGCAAAGTCCTATCAGCTCTGACCTTGATCTCAAGCACACAACTTCTGGGCAAAAAGAAATTCTTTTACTAAACAACAATGATGTTTCACCAGCTCCACTTCTCCAGATCCTGCCCACCTCATAGTAAGTCTAAACAATAGACTTTCTTGAGAGCTACACAGAGCTCCTCACATTACACTTTGCAACAGTAACTTTCTGGATACAAAAAATGATACTTACTTGGTCTTTAACCTGCTAATGAGACATATATAGGTGAAGATTGCTGATAACTCTTTAGATTTAAATTTCCATCAGAGAATCCCACTGGACCTACAAGCTTGGTCATGCTGGTCATAGTAAAAGATGCAAAATTTAGCTTTGGAACTAAACTACTTTACCTAAGGTTTATAAGTACTTTACCCTGCCTCACCCTAACTCAGCTTCTGCCTCCCGCTTTACTGCATGTCAGAATGACTCCAAAATAAACCAAACTTCAGTTTAGTCAAACTTTTTTCAAAAAATTCTCTTTTGTTGTATGATGGTCACTTGCAGAACAAAATTGAAAGGGAAAATAATCCCCCTCCAGAGACACCCTTTGCACAGCTACTAATAGCCTTATTTACTTTAATGTTTTGACTTTTGATAAACAGGGTCTCTCTCTCTCTCTTGCCTTTATGCACCTTTGGAGTTCCTTGGCCGATGAAATTGGACTGCAATACTTCCCCTACCTTTCAAACTTTCTAAAGAGTTTTAATATTCATCACACATCAGGTATACCCTCAAATCCCCAAGGCCAGGCAATCATTGAATGAGTTAATGGAATACTCAAACTCCAAATTAGAAAAGAAGGGGGGAATACACCCTGCATTCTCCTTTAAATTTAGCTACACAAGCTCTTTTTACACTAAATTTTCTCACTTTTGATGATAAAAAAATGATGATAAAAAAAAGTGATGATAAAAAAAACCTCTCTCCTATTCATAAACCCTGGGGTGCCCTGATGCCACTCCCAATACCACTGTGACTCATTCAGTGGAGGGACTCACTAACTAGCAAATGGCATGTCGACACCCATTGCTAAACCAAGGCAGAGGATTTGCTTGTGTCTTTCCACAGAGGTTACTGCAGAGTAACCTCTGTGGATACTGGCCAAGAACATTCATCCTCATGTCCAGGCTCCCGACTCAGGAGTTGGAAAATTTGTCGCTGAATGACCAGTACCCTCCAGGTGGTGGGCCATACTGTCATCAAAGAATAAGAGGTCACCCTGCACAAAAATAACCTGGGCAGATATCAAGAGTCTTGCAGATCAAGCACAAACCATGGCACCAAACCTGAGTCCAGGAGCCGAGACTTTATTTCTTTTAATGTGTGCTATTATTACTGTAACTCTAGTGTTGCCAATGCCACGCCTGCTCCGTTGGATGCTCACATGCAATTTAACATATGGGCTCACTTGGCAGAAATTGTAAAGACTTCTGATATTTGTATTCATCAGGGTGTTCATGAGGGTATGGTTTTAGGCTCTTGCCTTCTTCCAGTCTCTCGTCCAGCACAGAAAATAGCTACTATGACTATATTTTCCAACATCAAGAAAAATATCTCTTTTAAGGATTCATACAGTTGGGGTCCTCCCCAATCCACAAAACCTGCTAATGCAATGGAGTTACTCATTCCCATTGTTGCCTTCAATAGTAATGACACCTGTGCAGAGATTTGAAATCGTGCTGCCAACTCTAAATCTTTTGGCAACCCTTCCTTTAACTGTACTAATATTGAGCCTATTAGTTATGCAAATGCACATATTCCCTTACCACCTGGCTGGTTTTTCTCTTATGAGTCACATATCCTCGATCATATCCCAGCATACATGGCCCTTGGACCCACTGTTGTGTTAGTCGATTAACAGTTTTTCTCCCCTCTCACAATGAGCTTGTTGGATATCAGCCCACACAAGGAATTCATAGGAGATCTATACCACTTGATGAAAATCATGATGGCTTGGTACATCTCCTACCTAAGGCAGGGCACACTGCTTTAATTCTTTCTCTTGTAGGCAACCCAGCCCTACCAATGGGGGCCTATGAAATGGCTACTAAATTGGCTTTTGCTACAGTGAAAAATGTTAATTATACCTCTACTGCCATAACTATGCTAAATGATGAACAAAAACAACATCAACAGGCTATTCTCAACAATAGGGCAGCAATTGATTATTTATTACTGTTACACTACAAGAGATACAAGAAAGTAAAAAAATGTGTTGTTTTAATATCAGTGATAATATTGATGCAGTTATACAAGAGCTCACTCACCTTAAAAATGAAGTCACTTTGAGGGGCTTCAGAATTATGGGATTGGTTAACATCTTGGCTGCCCGATATCACTTGGTTAAAAGTCTGTTCCTTAGTGGAGTTATTGGTATCTTTACATTATTTCTTTGTCTCTGTGGATTTCAATGAATGTATAACCTTTTATACAGAGGGCTGAAAGAACATATATAGCAACAACAATTGGTAGTTAATGACCCTTCAGCATCTATTGAAGGGGAAAAAAGGAACCAAACCCACAAGCATTCATAGTTGCCCTCACTGATCATTAATATGATTAACAATTTACACTACTGAACTTTTAGAATTTTACTAATGAAATTTGCCTCATGTATTGTTATACTACTGAAATCTCAAATCTTGTTATGCTGCCAAGTCTTTAAAATTTTTCTACTGGGGCCTACCTCACATATTGTAATGCTACTTTTGCTTTTGATGAGTTATTCAATAGCAAGCACACAATTAAAAAGAAGGGGGGAAATGTGGGGATGTCGGAAGAAATCACTGAGGTATATGTTCCCTAGGTTGTTCAATTCTAAAATTCTGAAGAAAACTCAGGATTTTTCATGCTTGGGGACACACTCTCAAATGACTAGACATGCCAATGGCCATTGCCTCAGGAGAGACTCACCCATCCTACTGTCTCCCCCCTCCCTTTGCAAAACTGGGTGACTTCTAAGGGGACTATGCTCACAGGCTATCATGTTCCAGGTTCCTTTGTTCTCAGACTCCCCTCTTGTATAAAAGGGCTGTATTCCTTAATAAATTTGAGACTGCATCTTTGAATCTGTTCTCCTAGAGTTGGTTGCTCCGTTGCCTTACCCACTCCAGAGGGAAACTCACACGACTGACAACATAAGAAGAGAAGTGGGGAAGACCATGAAAATAAAAAGGAGATCAGTGAATAAAGGAAGGAGATGCAGGGAGTGGGTGGGATGAGAGAAGGAAGGAATGATGGAGTTAAATTGACCAAATTGTGCTATGTACATATTTGAAAATACCACAGTAAATTTCACATTGATGTATATGTAGAAATCACCAATTGCAAAAGCAATAAATAAAAGGAAGAGCAGTACAGTAGAAGGGGAATGTTGGGAGAGAGGACAGAGAGCAATAGGAAGTACTGGGGCATGGAATGGAGCAAATTCTATTCCAGTCATGCATGCTTATGTCAAAAGGAAGTATGATATTCTGTAGAACAGTATTGCACTAATGAAAGCATGAAAAAAGAAATTGCTGCCCTAACAGAAAGTGTTTTTGGTAAAAATCTTCCCACCCCCATACCCACCACTCCGACCCTGGTAACCATCTCCTCTCTGCTTCTGTAAGTTGAATTTTCAATACTCTACATATCTGCGAGGGCAGGTAGTGCTTGTCTTTCTGTGCCTGGATTGTTTCACTGAATGCCTTCCAGGTTAATTCATATTGGCTAAATGTGTTGGGATTCCCTTTTTTTCAAAGGCTCAGGAGTATGCCAATTGTGTGTGTTCCACACTTCCAGTGTGCAGGCATCTGTCGACAGGCTGAGGGTGGTTCCTCATCATGGATATGGAGATGCTGCTGCAGTGAAAACAGGGCTGCCCTAGTGTCCTGCACACACTGGTGCACTGTGCTTGGCTGTACAGCCACAGAAGGTATTCTGGGTTAGTTAGCATCCTACTTCTACCTTCTGAGCGCCATGAAGCATGCACTAATTGCTATTCCACTTAGCAGTTCAAGAGGGTTTGCTTATCTCTATACAAACCAATACTTCTTATCTTTAAGTTCTGATAATAACCACCCCAGAGGCATGAGGTTACATCGTGTGCTTTTAATGGTTATTGATGTTGAGTATTTTTATTTTACTTTGTGTCCATTTTCAATTCTTTTTTTGAGACATGTATATTAAGACCGTTTGTCCATCAATCGGTGGAGTTGTTTGCTTTCTTTGTACTGACTTGTTTGAGTTCCTCATATATTTTGGACCATAGGCCCTTATTAAATGTGCCATATATAAATTAATATTCAATTGAGGCCAGGATTACGTTCTGGAGATGTATTGTCAGGTGATTTTGTGGCTGTGCAGCTTCACGGCATCCTTGAACAAGTCTAGGGTGTTCAGCCAAATACATGCCAAGGGTATATTGTGTCTGTGTAGGGTGTGGCCTGCTGCAGCTTTTCCCATGCTGAACAGAACAGGAGACAAGGTAAAGCACTGGGGACAGTGGCACACTCAAGGGGCAGAGGAAGAAAAGATATACGAGGCCACCGGGATGTGAGGTGGCATAGAAAGGCATATTAAAGTCTTCTTCAATAAGTGAAAGGAATATGCTCTGTAACAATGATAAAAGTACAATGCACTGATTAAAATGATATCAGTGATGTGCCTACTCATGATAATAGTAATGATAGAGGAAGGGGTGTGGGGGAGGGAAGAGTTGGAGAAGAGCTGGCAATGAAACTGACCAAATTACATTATGTGCATGAATGCATGTGGCACCACGTGTCTCATGATATGTGTAATATAAGGCACAAATAAAAAAGGGTAGTGCAGAGCACACTAACCTATAACACAGTCACTTATCATCATCAAGTATTCTGGACTGGAGTTAATCACATGTGCTGTCCTTCCTTACACCTGACAGCACATGGTACATTTGCTTACTCCAGCATCACCATGAGCATGCAAAGGCCACTCAGCAGTTTGACACGATGAGAGCTACTTTGTCCCAAGGTGCTAGAAATATTGCAGCTCCAGGACAATCCTAAATGACTCCTCTCATTATGACCTTCATTGCTAATAGAAGGCCACGAAATGAATGGGCCATGGGCTCTCCCATTCTACAGGTTGTGTCTTCTCCCTGTGGGTTGTTTCCTCTCCTGGATAAAAGTCTGCTAAATTGTTGTGCCTCCAGTTTTCTATTTTTGCATTTATTTCCCTTCCTCTAGAGGTCATGTATGAGAAATTTCTCCAGATCAATGTCATGGAGCTTTTCCTCTGTTTTTCTCTAGGAATTGATGGTGTCAGTTGTTATGCCACTTTGAGCTTCTATTTGTGCATTGTGGGTGTGGGTCTCACTTCACTCCTATTGGCTTGGTCACAGTTTCCTCAGTGCCATTTATTCAAGGGACTCCCTTAGGCCTATTGTGCATTCCTGGTGTCTCTATTGAAAGTTGACTGACCTGTAGCTGAAGTGATGTCAGAAGGTGGCTGACTAAAGAAGCCAGGGCTGCTTCATTCTAAACCTAGATGATCAAAAGAAGAAAATAACTTTTCCCTGTAGTTACAGGGAAAATGTAAAATACCATTTCCCTGTAGCATGTGGGGATGAGAGCTGACTTGCAGTAGGAAGGTGACAGAGACACTGGAAAGACAGTACTCAGGATGGCTGTGTAAAGACAGGAGCAGAGCATGTGGCACCAACCATCCCTTCTCCTCAGCCAATGCTGCTCACAAGAGGCTTCTGCATGTAGAGAGCAGGATAGGCTGGAGACAACAGGAGTCCCCACTAATGCCACAGATGCCTCCAGGTGCTGCTGCCCTGGGGTCTGTCACCTTCACAGGACTGTGGCTCCTGGGGAATCCACAGTGCAGTATTCACATGGAGGAAAGGCCCAGTCCATGTTGTGACCTCTGCTACCATGGCTCCTGCATTGCTGTGTCTTGCTGTGTCTCACACCCACAGTCTCATAAGCAGCTAAGTAGCCAGCCCTCTGGTGTCTCAGGCATCAAGTCTCTCCCCCGCAGAGTTTCTGGGCAGCACTGCCTGAAACAAGTGACCTTCCAGGAAAGCAGTGGCCAGGAAAAGCATACAAGTGGCCAGACTGAGGAGCTCAGCATTGGATGGACCCAGTAAGAAACTTCTGTATGCCATTCATGTAGCCTTGACTCAGGAAGGTGTGTGCCACCCTGCAGCCCTCCTTGAACACCATCAGGTGACCCTGCTCACACATCTGAGCAGCATTTGGACACCAAACTCTGATTTTATGCGAAGAAGACCCAGGAAGCATCCAGGAGAACCTCACACATATATCTCATACACAGAATGGAGTATTGCTCAACCATTAAGCAGAATGATATTATGTAATTTATCATTGAATGGATGAAAGGGCAGAGCATCACCCTAAGTGTAATAAGCCAGTCTCAGAAATTCATGTGCTGAATGTTCTCATTATTATGAAGACACTAGAAAGAACAAAGAAAAGAAAATGAGCTCTCACAAAAACTGAAGGGAGATTGATAGAGTAGAGGAAGTGGATCAATGGAAGAGAGGAAAGGAGGCCAATGGGAGAGGTGGGGAATGAAATTTACCAAATTGTGCTATATGCATGTATGACTATCACGGTGAACCTCATTTTACATGTAATTATGATACAGTAATTAAAAAGAAGACCAGTAAAGTAAAGATAGGATGATGGGGAGGAATGAGAAGAGGTTAATGTAAAGCTTGCAAAAGGGTGGCGCATAAAGCTCGCAAAGGCGGCGGGTGGACAAAAGAGGCTTGCCAGGCGGGTTAACCAGAGTCAGACAAAAGTAGTGGCTTGAGATTTATTGGAATCTGCGTCCTGGGTGAAATCTCCAGCCCCCTGGGGTGGAAGTCGGGGTGGGAGGGCCAAAAGAAATCACACGTGGCTTTGGCTGTTTAGGGTTTTTATACAGAGGAAAGGGATCAAGGGTCCTGCCCAGGAAAAGGTGGACCCAAGGTGGGTGTCAGGGTCAGCGGGTTTGCCTTATTGGTCACTTCTGGCACAGAGTGTTGCTAGGTGACCTTGCTCCCTCCCCATGCAGCCGCCCAATTCGATCTGACATTCCAACCTTTTTGGTGACATAAGGCGCCGGAGTCTGTCTGGCTACTTCCTGCATGGTTGGGGGTGTCATGGGAAAAAAGATTTCCAGGTCTGGGTCGGTGGGGAGGTGGTTGTAAGGGTGCAAGAGCATTTGGTTGTACGTCATTCTGGCAACCTCACTCAAGGAGCTCTGGGCAAATTCAGATGCAGGAGAGTTTTCTCAATGAGTCCAGTTTCTCAGTCTGGTTTTGTTGATGCACTGGTAGCATTCTTCCTCTAGGAATACACATGTTTCTCCTTTGTTCACTGTCAGAAGATCTAGTGCTCAGCGGTTCTGTAAGGAAACTTGGGCAACAGATGTTACTTATCTCCATAGGATGCCAGGGCTTTGAACAGGTCAGATTATTTCAACTTCACTGTATAGAATCTATTGAGAAATTAAGTGGAGGGCACACAGAAAGTGAAGGGCATATTGGGATCTAATTTTTTTTTAGAGTACAATTACATCAGAATAAGAATCCTGGAGGAGCAAACATGGGAGAAGAGACCTGCATGGTTTAGTTGCAACGTACTGAGTTAGAGAAAGTGTAACAGTATGCAAAGTTCTCTGAGGAGTTGTAATAAGGGGTACTCTCTCCAAAGGTGAAGAGGGGTCCTTTGAGGCTGTGAGAAAATGTTAAGGGGGGTACTCATACGAATGGCTGTTAGCAGGGTGTGGTCCAAACCTGCACAAAGAAAACAATCTGAGATGTGGAAGTCTGAATCTGGGAATAATGTGCTCAACGAGGACAGCAGGTGATGTCAGCAGTTTCCCTGGAGGTAGGGAAGGTTTCTATTCAGCCTGAAAAATTATCAACCAAGGTAATTAAGGGAGGTTTTTCTGCATCTGGGCATATGGGTGAAATCAATCTGCCAGTTTTCGCCTGGAAAAACTGTTCACTGTCATCTGTCAAGACAGGGTGGCTCCCAGAAGTTGAAGAACATCTCTGCCTAGGAGGGGAACTGGACAGTAAGGAATAACTAGGAAAGAGTGTGTGAAGGAATGTCCCTCCAGGGCGCAGGGACTGGGCAGTAAGGAATAACCAGCAAAGAATGTGTGAAAGAATGTCCTTCCAGGGTACAGGCTAACTTAGCTGTTCTGTTTGGCATGGAGGGTTCCCATCAATTTCCATAACCAAAACCTGGGAAGGAAATAAAGGCCCAGAGTGGGCAGGCAAAACAGAATAGGTACCTCCTGTGTCCACAAGGTTACCCTGGAGCATGCCCTAGTCTCAGCGATCCTTGAGTCCAGGCTTCTTCAGTCTTTGAATCCCAGCAGTTGAGGGAAGGGACCACCTCGTTGGTCATACCCCTGCATAGAGGCGCTAGGAGGGGCCATTCATTGGGTAGTCACTCCTTTAGTGTCCTGCTTGGTTGCAGGTGGACACAACTCAGTTGGGGCTATGGCTTGCCCCTGGTGGAGAGGACAGCTGGTCCTCCTTTGGAGTTCTTGCTGAGCAGCAGGCCACAGGTTAACTACCAGGGATTGGACTGGAGTGTTAGCTTTTTCTGTAAATAAGCCTGCCTTTCAGGCATTATACTTTAAAGGTCATTTTTACCAGATTTCGGGTAGGGATTTGTGGGCGGTTCTGAATTTCTATCTGGATTTTGGGTAATTTCCCTCACTTAATTTAAGTAGAGGAGTCAGTAGAAAAAGATGAAAGTGAGTGAAGAATTAAGAAAGCATATTTGGAATTAGGCAGTGGTGATTCTGTATCTTTGCAGCATACATTAGGCTTCAGCCTAGAACTGCTATCTACGAAAATGGTTAAGTCAGGTGAGGGGAGTGGGTAATTGAAGCAGTTTTTACAAGGTGAATGTACGACTTTCAGCACCTGTGGATATGAATGGGTAAAGGCTAAAGGGTAGCAGCTCGCAGGAGTGTTTGGAAGCTGGGCCCTGTGGGTGGGCTTGGGGGGGGCACAGAGAAGTGGTGACTCTATCATCACACCTTTGTGGAGCTGGCCAGTGAAAAGTAGCACACCAGAGGGAGAGTGCTTCTCCACAGCACTGGTTGCGTGGCTGCCACATCATTGGCAGGCAATAGCTAGTCCTGCACAGGTTGGCAGAGCAGGTGGAGAGATGGAGCTGTGTGGTGTTCGCGTGGCTATGGCAGCAGGGGGAAGCGGCAGGGGGAAGAAGCAGGCGCGCAGTTGATGGACATGCAGTTTCGGCCAATGTCGGCGGTTTCTGTGGAAGCCAAGGGGCTGGAGCAGAGGGCATTTCCGGTGTGTCCGAAAAACATGGAGGAAAAGAAAGCAGGGATTTAAGCCGGGAAGCGGACAGAAAAAAGAGGTGGGAAGGTGGGACCCAGGTTTCAATAAAATCAAGCCTCCACCTGTCTGTTTAGTGAAATTACAGTAGCAGCGACCAAAAAGTTACGCAGTCGCTGCACTTTCAGCAGAAGGCAAGGGGCAGGAGCAGAGTATTTTCTAGGGTCCTCCACCTTACTCTGGGAGTGAATACAAACAAGAGGAGCATTCTCCTCTGGTCATGGTTCACCCAAAAAATGGAATGGACCAGAAGTGGATCAGGACGTCTCCTGGTCCACGGGGATCCAGAATGGAGAAAACGGGGAGCAAGTGGAGTCTGGGACGTCTCCCAGGCTTCCGTGTCCAAATGGCTGGGGTCTGTGGCACGCACGACTTAGGGACAGACCGGTATCAGGAGAATGACTGGGAGACTAGAAAAGGCCACTTACCCAGATCTGTTGGCCAGATAAAAGGGACTTCTGATTATTTGGAGGAGAGAGTGGACCTCTGTAGAAGTCCGAGCTCTCTCCCAGGTTTCCGGCACTAAATGTAAAGCTCGCAAAAGGGCAGAGGGTAAAGCTCACAAAGGCCGTGGTGGGTGGTCAAAAGAAGCTCAACAGGCATGTTCACCAGAGTCAGACAAAAGTAGTGGCCTGAGATTTATTGGAATCTGCATCCCAGGTGAAATCTCCAGCCCCCCAGGGAGAAAGTCAGGGTGGGAGAGCAAGAAGAAATTGCACGTGGACATCAGGGTCAGCAGGTTTGCCTCATTGGTCACTTCTGGCACAGTGTGTTGCTAGGTGACCTTGCTCCCTCCCCCTGCAGCTGCCCAATTGGATCTGACAGTAAAGAGGCGGAACTAGGTAATAGTATGTTTAATTCATTTATGAACATATCCCAAGGAATTCCACCAAAATGTATAATTTAATGAAAAAGAGAAAAGAGAGAGAGAGAGAGAGAGAGAGAGAGAGAGAGAGAGAGAGGAATCCACCATGTCCAAGTAAGCTCCCTACCCCATAAGGGATCCATGGAACTCCTAGTGTTTTAATTAACTTGGTGATCACAAGGTCTGTTAATAAGCAAGTATAGAAGGAAATGTTTATTTAGGCTCATGGTTTCAGAGACTTAGTCCAGGGTCTGCTTGTTCCATTGTGCTGGGCCCAGGATGAGGCAGAGCATCATGGTGGAAGAATGTGGTGGTGGGAAAAAGCTCAGGATATGGCAACCAGGAATCAGAGATAGAGCTTGCCTCAACGAGGACAAATTGAAACCCAAGACATGCTCCCATGTTACCTACCTTCTTCAGTCAAGCCCTATCTGACTACAGTTAGCTCCCATTTAATCCATATCAGTGGATGAATACAATATTTTCTTCAAAACTCTCATAATCTAATGCTTTCACCTCTGAAAATTCTTACGACTCACACATAAGCCTTTGTGTGACATCTCATATCTAAACCATAATATTCCATCCTTGTCCCCCATGAAGCTCATACCCATCTCACAATGCAAAATACATTTAGCCCTTTTCCCAGAGTCTCCCTATCCTTCACAGTTTCAGCATTGCCCAAAAGTCCAAGTCCAAAATCTCACCTGAGGCTCAAAGGAATCTCTTCGATATCACACATAGCCAGTATCTATTGGTACAGAGTAAATATTTCCATTCTACAAGGGAGAAATGGGGACTTTGAAGTAAGTGATGGGATTAAAACAACACTGAGATCCATCGGGGCATTGAGGTCCTGTATCTCCACATCCAGAATCTTGAACACATGTCATTGTGAGGTTCTATTGAAATGGCCTGAGCAGCTCTGCCTCTATAGTCTTGCTGGTTGCAGCCCTTGTGGTCTCTCTCTTGGCTTGTTTCTTTTTGATTCCTGCAGCTTCCCTAGTAGACACCACATTTTAAAGGCGTGTCTTAATCCTGGGGTTCTCATGACAGCTTTGGTTTCCTTCTCACTTCTTCATGCATCACATGCTCATAAGAAGCTTGTAGAGAGACCCTGCCATAATTTGCATGGCCTCCTAGGCCATCCTTTGAAATCTTAGTTGGAGACCCTATAATGCCCTAATTCTAGGATCCTACATTCCTACAACCAACACCATGTGGTTCAACTACCATCAGGAATAGTAGCCAAGTATCCTGGAACCTTGTTTCCAGTAACCTCTGTTTGCCTTGGCATGTAAGCATGATTGAAAATCTTTCGAGGTCTCTTTGTGTAAGCAGGGTGCTCCCATGGTCTCTCTGAAAGGAATTTTTACTTTTACACCCTTGATCCCGAGAAGAGTATTGTCTTGACAATTCCTGAGATGACCTCAGGAAATCTTTCCTATTGTCTATCTGCAAAGTACTTAGCATCTCTTCAGTGGCTATAATGACTTTAACAACCACAACTTTCTTAGCTCCAGTTTTACTCAGTTTTCTGTCCAAACTGCAGTTTTTCATGTTTTCTGCTCTTCTTGTTATTCCTGATTTCACGGTAAACTTGGTTAGATGTTCCTATCAATATCCATGTCACCCCCTGAATGCTGTGCTTCCTTGACAGCTTAATTAGGCCCACACCTTTAAATTCAGCCTTACAGAAAATCCCAGGGCATGAAAAATTGTAGATAACTTGTTTCTCAGGACATAACATGAATGTCCTCTAGTGTAATTTCCAAGAGGTTTCCTTCTCTGAAACCTCATGAGCCCAGTCTTTACTGAGTGCATTTCTATCAGTCTATCCTAATAGACTTCTACCAGAATGTTCCATTAAAGTCTGCTTACAACATTCTAAAGCCTTCCCAGGTTGGATCTCTGAACTGTTCAAAATTTCCTCCCTGCAACTCAGCTCAAATGTTTCTGAACCACATGGTCATGTTAGTCATAGAAACAACACTACTCCTGGTTGAAAAATTGGTATTAGTCAGGGTTCTCTAGAGCAACAGAGCCAACAGAATATGTATGAAGTTTTGGTTATGAAACCAGCATTTATTAGGTTGGCTTCCATGACCAGAAGCTGGGTAGACCTATAATTGCCATCTGCAGGGTAGAGCAATGGAAGAATTATTGGTCGCTGTGTCCACAAAGCTGGAGCCTCAGAACAAGTAGGACCAATGATGCAGCCACAGTCCATTACCAAAGACCTGGCAACTCCCTGGAGAGCTGTCAGTGTGAGGCTGCTTTGGAAGAGTGAAGGAGCAGGAGTCATAGCCTCAGGCAATCACAGCAGCTATCCAAACTCATGCTCAAGAAGAATCAAGCTTGCATCTGCTGCTGCTTCCTTGTTCTTCCAACTGTTTCTTCCATCCAGGCCTCTAACCTATAGAACTACACTGACCACCTTTAGTGTGGGGCTTGCCTCAGTTTGCTATCCACATGCCCATGATGCCAAAAAACACCCTCATAAACACAGACATAAGACTTAATCTCAGACATCTCTTAATCCAATCAAGTTCAAAATTCAGATGAGCCATCACAGCTAGTAATAAGTTGAAGCTAGTTGAATAAGTTGAATAAGTTGAAGAAGCAACACAGGGTTTACTGTACTGGGCCCAGGCAGTACCGAATTCCACCGAGCCAGCCCAATTTAAAATCCATGTCAAAACTCCAGGAGCAAGTCTGTCACTACTCAAGTGATAATATAAAATCAGTAGAGGTCAATGATCCATCAGATGCACTAATATTAACGTAGGATCACAAAACATAAAACCAAGGTGACATGAGGCCACCTAAGAACACAGTAATGCTCCACCAATGTCAAGGAAAAAGAAGTCAATGGATTGCCTGAGAAAGAAAGCAAAATTTCAATTTTTAAGAAAACCTGGTGAGACACATAAGATCTTCACAGTCAAATCACAGCAGAGAAGCAGTGCAGTTGGTGGTCAGGGGCCTGTGTCTGCCTGCCTTTGGTGGCCTCTGTTATGCTAAACTCTGTGGGGACCAGTGTGTGTTGGGGTGTTTCTGCTGGCTGTGGTCCACAGCTGGGGCACTTGCTGCTTCCTGGTGAAACAGTTCCTTAGAGTGTCTTGCTCCCAGATCAGCTTTGCACTGATGCCTTTGTCAGTTGTGAAGAGAAGGGGTTTCTGAGCTTTCAAATATCAGCAGTCCCTCTACAGGGAATCCCAGGACAGACTATTTCAAAGGCATTCCATAGGACGTACTTGCTGCTGTGTGTAGGTGAGGAGAAAATGCACAAATTCAACTGCTTCCAGGGAGGCAGGCTGAGGAGGGTCCTCCACAAGACAGCTGGAAGACAGAGTTTGCACCAGCTATTTGAGGGAACATGTTCACTTCTGCTACCCTCGGTGCTTTGAGACCCTATCCTGGGTTAACATGGTCTGGTTTTTGGTTCTTCTGTTTTCAGGGAAGTAAGGCTGCATGGAAAACCTCTTTCTCGTTCTCAACCTTTTAGCCTTCCTTCCAGATCCACTGTGGTCAGCGTTCAGGCCTAAGGAATTCTTGCCTGTTTTCCCCTCTACTTACTAGAGTTTCAGAGTTTTTCTCATTCTGAGACTGTCCAGGACAGTATTTTAGTGTATCACACTGACATCCCCCATTTAGTCTGTGGTTCCCACACTGCTGTGATTCCAGGCTGTGAGGTGTTGAGATTGGATGCCTGGTTTGACCTCCCCTAGAAGTTCTTGTATACTTTAAATCTTTCAGAGAGTTCTTTTCAAGTAATATGAGAATAATGTAGCACTTGGGAGCAAAGATGCATCCCAGGAGCCCTACACTGGAGACCAGGATGGAGAAGACCGCCACAGCCACCATGACCTTGCCCTTGGTGCTGTGGTACACAGGGAAGAAGGTGGGCCAGACACTGCAAAACACCAGCATGCTGAAGGTCAGGAACTTGGCTTCATTGAAAGTGTCAGGGAGATTCTGGCCAGGAAGGCCACTGTGACGGTGCCCTGTGCCAGGGAGCCCAGGTATCCCAGGACACAGTAGAAGGCAGTGACCAAAACCTTGTTGCACGTGATGATGATGTGGCCATGTTCAGAGTGTAGGTCTGTGTCCTCAAAGGGAGGAGAGGTCCCCAGCCAGACTCCACAGAGAGTCAGTTGGATGAGGGAGAAGCTGTGAATGTTGAAGTTAGATGCCCCTGACACCAGCATCTGCCTCAACCTTCTCCCTGGAGCAATGACCTTGAAGGCCAGAATCACAGTGACAGTTTTGGTCAAGACAGTGGAAACTGCCTCTGTGAACACCAGTCCAAATGTGGTCTGCTGGAGGATGCAGGTGGTGTGTTGGGATGGCCAATGAAGAGCAGAGAGCAGAGGAAGCATGGGAGAAGGCAAATGAGCAGGATGTAGCTGAGAGCCTGTTTGTTGGACTTGACTATGGGAGTGTCTCTCTGCCTCACAAAGACCCCAAGAACAGCATCTGTGAGGACAGAGATGCAGAGTGCCATGCATCCCAGGGTCTTCCCCAGAGCATTGTCAAAGGCCATGAACGTCACAATATTGGGGAGGCAGTGATTCATCTCACTGCTAGAGTACTTGTTTGGGGGGCACTGGCCACACTGGTCTTCATCTGTGGAAAAATCAAAGCTTCCGTGTTTCATTTCTAGAATTCTTCATTTTCGACATATTGAAGAAAGCATTTATTTTTGCGAGACAATTATGAATACAGAATGGTTGATATAATTCTGAGATATGTGGAGAAATCCCTACATTACTGACTGGGGAAGAATGCTGTCAGCTATGGAGAAGACAAATTCAATGGGATCTTCAGAAGCTGTGGTCAGAGGTCACTCACCATGTGGCTGCAAGCTGTCCCCAAGACCTGGGTTCTTACACCTATTCAATACCTGCCCAATGTCTTCCTCATATTGAGCTGTGTGGCTGCACTTATAGCATTGGCCTGGGGGAATCAATCTAAAAGCTGCTCTTACTCAGATTAGCTCAGGGAATGAAGTGTATCTTTCTTGGCACAGCCTGTGTTTCCCACTTAAATTATATCTGGTGCATTTTTGAATATAACTTTATATAGAGACAGTAATTAAAAACTACACATAAAGAGCAGAAAGATCAATAGGGGAGAAGAAAGGGCGTAGAAATATGGAGAGTGGAGGGAAGGGGAAGCACTGGGACTGATGTAGTGTGACTCATAATCCATGTGATCATGTAACAGTGAATCCTAAAGTTAGTTTAAAGAGAACCGATAAAAATAAAAAATAGCTTGATATCTGGTAGCAGGAGTACTGGTGACTGAATAAGAGAAATTATATTCCATGCATTTGTAGCTTTGTCAAATGATGATTTATGATGCTTTTTATAACTAAAAAGAACTAATAAAATTAAAATACATACCTTGATATCTGATATGTAAAACATTTTTTATTGTGCATTTTCATTTTTCTGTGACTATTCTTGTTAATTCAAAAGCTTGTGATTTTGAATGGAAATATATTGCCATTGCATTATTGCTTTTGTTAATTGGTTCTTCAATCTATTTATTGAAGAACAGGACATATCTTTAAACATTTCCATTCATATAAAGCAGGCAGCATATCTGGGTACCCTCCTTAGGGGTGGTGTTCATGGCATCCTGACCTGGGCGCCCTGTGCTTCCTCTTCTGTGGCTCACACCTACTCTCATAGCAAGGATGCAGCCTCAGTCATGGGTTTGGTATTGGCTGTGTCTCTGCTTCCATTCATCTCTGTTTATTGTAGTAGCCAGCATTTCCCCAGGTACTGCCTTCATTTACTTGGCTTTCATTGGTACATGCACTCATGCATCTGTACACGGATCTGTGGAAATATCGTCCAGGGGTACTTTCCGCATCTCTTGAGATGGTCCTTCTCCCTTAGTGTAAAAGGGTCCTGTCATCTGTCTGAGGGCTTGGCACACACAAGCATGCATAAGGTGCATTACGAGTTCTGAGCCTGTGTGCCTTTATTTCTCTCTTATGTTACACACTTATTCAGTATTTTAAATTAAAAAAATCAAAGTGAGATTTTGTTAGCTTACTTTTTAAAAAGATTTATTTAATTTTGATTCATTGAACACACATGGAGTACAGCTATTGTTTCTCTGGTTGTACAAAAAGTAGAGTCACACCATCTATGCATTCATACATGTACACAGGGCAATGATGTCTGTCTCATTCTGTTATTATTCTTATCCCCCCACCGGACCCCACCACTCCCTTCCCTCTATGCTACCTATCCTTCCTCCATACTTGCCACCCTTCCACACCCCATTATGCACCATCATTCACTTATCAGAGAGACCATTCAGCCTTTGCATTTTTGGGATTGACTAATCTCACTTAGCATGACAGTCTCCAACATCATCCATTTACCTGAAAATGCCATATTTTATTATTCTTTATGGCTGAGTAATATTCCATTGTGTATATATACCACAGTTTCTTTATCCATTCATCTATTGAAGGGCATATAGGTTGGTTCCACAATCTAGCCATTGTGAATTGGGCAGCTATGAACATTGATGTAGCTGCATCACTGTAGTAATCTGATTTTAAATACTTTGGGTATAGGCCAAGGAGTGGGATAGCTGGGTCAAATGGTGGATCCATTCAAAGCTTTCTAAAGAATCTCCACACAACTTTCCAGAGTGGCTGCAACAACTTGAACTCCCGCCAGCAATGTATGAGTGTACCCTTTTCCCCAAATCCTTGCAAAAACCTGTTGTTGCCTGTATTGTTAATAAATGACATTCTAATTTGGGTAATATGAAATATTAAGGTAGATTTGGTATGCATTTCTCTTATAACTAGGGATGTTGAACATTTTTTCATAAATCTGTTGATTGCTTGTTGATCTTCCTCTGTAAAGTTTCGGTTCTTTTCCTTGGTCCATTTATTGATTGGTTTATTAGTATTCTTCGTGTAAAGATTTTTGAACACTTTGTAGATTCTGGAGATTAGTGCTCTTTCTCAAGTGTGTGTAGGAAAGATTTTCTCCCACTCTGAAGGCTCTCTCTTCACATTGTTGATTGTTTCCTTTGCTGAGAAAAAGCTTTTTAGTTTGGCTCTATCCCAATCATTGATTCCTGCTTTTATTTCTTGCTCTTTGGGAGTCATGTTAAGGAAATATGGTCCTAGGCCAACATGATGAAGATTTGGATCTATTTTCTCTTCTATTAGATGCAGGGTCTCTGGTCTAATTTCTACGTCCTTGATCCATTTTGAATTGAGTTTTGTACAGCGTGAGAGATATGGGTTTAGTTTCATTTTGCTGCATATGAATTTCCAGTTGTCCCAGCACCATTTGTTGAAGAGGCTATCTTTTCTCCATTTTATGTTTCTGGTTCCTTTGTCAAGTGTGAAATACCTGTATTTATGTGGGTTTGCCTTTGTGTCCGCTATTCTGTACCACTGATCTCCCGGTCTATTTTGGTGTCAATACCATGCTGTTTTTGTTACAATTGCTCTATAATATAGTTGAAGGTCTGGTATTGTGATACCTCCTGCTTCGCTCTTCTTGCTAAGAATTGCTTTATCTATCCTGGGTCTATTATTTCTCCAAACAAAATTCATGTTTGCTTGCTCTATTTCTATGAGGTCCCTCATTGGAAATTTAATTGGAATTGCATTGAATTTGTGTAGTGCTTTTGGAAGTATGGCCATTTTGACAATATTAATTCTGCCTGTCCAAGAACATGGTAGATCTTTCCATCTTCTCAGATTCTCCCTAATTTCTTTCTTTAGTGTTCTGTAGTTCTCATTGTAGAGGTCTTTCACCTCTTTAGTTAGATTGATTCCCAAGTATTTTATATTTTTTGAGGTTAATGTGAATGGGGGTAGTTTTCCTATTTTCTCTCTCAGAAGATGCAACACTTAAGAATAAAAATACATTTGATTTATGAGCATTAATTTTATATTCTGATACATTACTGAATTCATTTATGAGTTCCAGAAGTTTTCTGGTGGAATTCTTAGGGTCTTCCAAATAGAGAATCATGTCATCAGCAAATAGGGATAGTTTGAGCTCCTCTTTCCTATTCGTATTCTTCTAATTTCTTTGGTCTGTCTAATTGCTCTGGCTAGATTTTCAAGGACAATGTTGAATAATAGTGGCAAAAGAGGACATCCCTGCCTTGTTCCAGTTCTCAAGGGGAATGCTTTCAATTTTCTCCATTTAGAATGATGTTAGCTGTGGACTTAGCAGAGATAGCCTTTACAATGTTAAGGGACATTAATATTATCCCTAGTTTTTCCTGTGTTTGGATCATGAAGGGGTGCTATATTTTATCAAATGCTTTTTCTGCATCTATTGAAATAATCATGTGGTTCTTGACTTTAATTCTGTTGATGTGGTGAATTACACTTATTGATTTCCAGATGTTGAAACACCCTTGCATCACTGGGATGAAACCCACTTGATCATGGTGCACTATCTTTTTAATATGCTTTTGTATGCAATTCGCTAAAATTTTGTTAAGAATTTTTGCATCTATGTTCATTAGGAATATTGGTTTGAAATTTTCTTTCCTTGATATCTCTTTGTGTGGTTTTGGTATCAGGGTGATATTAGCTTCATAGAATGAGTTTGGAAGGGTTCCCTCCTCCTCTATTTCATGAAATACTTTGAGGCGTATTGGAATGAGCTCTTCTTTGAAGGTCTTGTAGAACTCAGCTCTGAATCCATCTGGTCCTGGACTTTTCTTTGTTGGTAGGTTTTTGGTGACTTCATCTATTTCATCACTTGAAATTGATCTATTTAAGTTGTGTATGTCCTCCAGATTCAGTTTGGGTGGCTCATATGCCTCTAGGAACCTGTTGATGTCTTCCAGGTTTCTATTTTGTTGGAGTATAAATTTTCAAATAGCTTCTAATTATGTTTTGTATTTGAATAGCGTCTGTTGTAGTATTTTCATTCCAACATGAATTTTAGTAATTTGGATTTTCTCTGTCCTTCTCTTCATTAGCGTGGCTAAGTGATTATCAGTTTTGTTTATTTATTCAAAGATCCAACTTTTTATTTGTCAATTTTTGAATTATTTCTTTTTCTTTAATTTCATTGATTTCTGCTCTGATTTTGATTATTTCCTGTCTTCTACTACTTTTGGTGATGATCTGTTCCTCTTTTTCTAGGGCTTTGAGCTGTAATGTGAGGTCATTTATTTGTTGACTTTTCATTCTTTATTAAATGCACTCCATGCAATGAATTTTCCTCTCAGCACTGCTTTCATAGTATCCCAGAGATTTTGATATGTTGTATCTTTGTTCCCATTGACCTCTAAGAATCTTTTAATTTCTCCCCTAATGTCTTCTGTTATCCATGCATCATTCAATAGCATATTATTTAATCTCCAGGTCTTGGAGTAGTTCCTGTTTTTAACTTTATCATTGATTTCTTATTTCATTCCATTATGATCTGATAGAATAAAAGGAAGTATCTCTATGTTTTTGTATTTGCAAAGAGTATCTTTGTGGCATAACACATGGTCTATTTTAGAAAAGGAGCCATGAGCTGCTGAGAAGAAAGCATATTCACTTTTTGAAGGATGGAATATTCTATATATGTCTGTTAAGTCTAAATTAGCTATGTGTCATTGAGTTTTATGGTTTCTTTGTTCAATTTTTGCTTGGAAGATCTGTCCAACGGTGAGAGAGGAGTGTTAAAGTCCCCCAGTATTATTGTGTTTTGGTCTATTTGGTTCCTGAAATTGAGAAGGATCTGATTGACATACATGGATGCACCATTGTTTGGTGCATATTTATGATTGTTATGTCTTGCTTATTTATGCTTCCTTTAAGCAGTGTGAAATGTCCTTCTTTATTCCTTCTGACTAACTTTTGCTTGAAGTCTGCTTTATCTGAAATGAGGATGGAATCCCCTTCTTTTTTACTCAGTCCATGTGCATGGTATGTTTTGTCCCAACCTTTCATCCTTATTGGGGGAAGCAATATACTGACAATTCAATTTTAACTTTGAAAAAATAAATGGTTTCCTTACCAAACATGAATGTGCTATATATGAACCTCATCTGTGAAAGCAATGAACTCCAGGCTGGGGAAGCATGAGAACAGCTACTCCTTTCACTTAGCTCTCAGTGGCTCTTCCTATACCACAAGTTACTCCAAGCAAATGTGGTCATCTTGAACGACCCTCTCCCCTACAGCATCTCCTCAAAGTACTTCTTATTCCTAATCAGAAGAAAGATAACAGTCTTCCTAAGGGAAGACAAGAGAATGAAATAAACATTTGTGAAGCATTTTTCTATGAGTGTCTTCAAGATAATTCACATCCTAGATCTCAGTAACTCCATGTAAGCCTACACACAGAGCATTGGACTGCTCTTCTTTGCTCAAAAATTCAGGGAACTATTTCTTCCTAATTTGTTTTAGGTCTGGGATAACAAGTGTTTCACCGAAAGACATAATAAATGCCATTTGACAGAGGTAAGTATAAGGAAAAAAAGGAAAGTTATCTACTTCCATTTGACTTAGAGGAAAAAAACATGTTCTACTACATACTAAAATGTCATACCAAAGCATGACATACTGCAAAACTTTAATACAATGTGGTTAAACACAATATTGAAATATTAAACTTTTCAAGCATATGAAGATCATCTTCTGAAAGACAAACAGGTTTATTTTTTGTAGTGATGCTTTTGTAGCTTTATAAAGTTTTTATTTTTTCCTCAACATTGTCTGAGACCAATCTCGGTACTTGTTAGGAAGTTTAATGGAAGATAATGACCTCTTAAGAGTCAAAGATTTAGGAGATAATATCAATGTCCATCTTCATAATTCATCATCAGAGAACTGATCATCGTCTTCGTCCCTTAATTCTCGGTACTTCCCTGAAGACTCCCCTTCTGGATTATAACTCTGCACTTTAATATTCAGTCTTTCAGCTAATATTTGTGCTGCAAGCTTTGCTTGCATCTCCTCATATTCTATTTCTGTTGTTTCTGAGGCGCCAAAGAGTCTTCTATGGAAAGCAGCTGTGCAGGCAAATAGTGAAGTGGCAGGCGCCATGCTGCTGTGATGTCATCAAGATGCTGCTTGTCCCTGCACCACTGCTCTGCTGTGGAAACTGGAGACTCTCCCCTCTGAGAGTGACTAGGTGACTCATTCTGCTGTGATGGTAAAACTTTGGTTTTAAATTTATGTGGTAGAGGCACTGGGTTTTTGGCTTGCATTTCTAGCACTTCCATGTAATGGGATTTCTTAGGAGTCCTGCCACAAAGGCCCATCAAGTTCTCAGCACTTGTGTTTTCTTCTGAGTGATGCACACCTTGGTCTGCAATCGTGAACCTTTGGAACTTACCAATAAACAGGTTGTCAAAACTGCTGGAAATATCTTCTGCTGGACTTGAAGTACAATGCTGAGGGAGATGCTCTCTACTTTCAGGTGAGGAAGGTCCCCTGGCTCCATTGTGGTAAGCTGGGCCCTTGTTCACTGTGCACTCAGTCTCTGGAATCTCTTCATCATCTTTGTGAGTAGGATGTACAAGTCCCTGCTTTTCTGAGGTTGTCTTAGATGATTTGATGTTATCTACAAAGGAACAGCCAGGAACTAGTGACGAAGTACCAAGTATTTGGTCAGAATTCTGGGCCTTTTCTATGTCCACATCAACTCTTGCAATTACTTTTTGCCTTAGCTGACAGTCCAAACTAACAGAATGAAACAGTTCACGTTTCCTTCTACCCTCTTCACGCTCTGCAATCGCAGCTTTCTGTTTGGCAACACTGTCTCAGATCTTTGTACCTTTGTTAGGCAATCTGCAAGTGAATTTTTCGTTGTGCAAATGTCTCTCCTGGCACTTCAACATCTCCCCCAGCTCCACCAAACTCCGCTGCACCAGGTCCTCGGCACCTTAGGGCTTGAGGCCGCAGGGCAGTGAGAATGTTCTGCAGTGACTGAGGCTGGAGCGGCAGAGGACAGTCGGCTTCCATGTAGAGCCCCTCAACTGGCGCTGGATTCGCGGCCGGTGGCGACTCAGGGACAGAAGCAGGAGTTGCCATTTTCCCGGAAGAACAGCTATGCATTGTATTTTAAATTGGCTTATGCATATCTCTCATCCCAAGCATTTTTCATTCCATGGTGTAAACACTGACCTCCTTCCTGTTGGATTTGAAGGGCAATGTACACCATCATTGCCTGTAGCCATCCTGGTGTCCAGAACACCCCAGACAGTCCTGCTGGTCTAGCTGTAACTGAGCACCACTCAGCCACCTCTACAGGCCTCACAGCCCATGTTCACTCAGCCTCTGCTAACCTCCCATCCATTCTCCACTTCTATGAGATCAACATTTTGAAAACATTCACCACTGTGGGAGCAGATATTATGACACACTTGTATGAGAATGTCAAAATGGTCCCCAAAAGTATATATAACATAAAAACATAAAAAGTAAGATCAGAAGAAGATACCAAACACTAATTCCCCACGTGGTATTCATAGCATGTGATAGCAGCTCAAGTTTGATGAGTTTATCCTCTCAAACTTTAGGCCTACATGGGAGTGTTGTTGTGGCTCAGTGGTAGAATGCTTGCCCAGCATGTGTGAGGCACTGGGTTGGATTCTCAGCACCACATATAAGAAATGAATAAAATAAAGGTCTGTCAAAACTTAAAATATATTTAAAAAATTTCAGAGATACATGACATTGAGTTATTGACAGTGCAAAGGGCATCGTGTCACAGTGGGAGGTGGCACTCTCCTTCACACACAGCTCTGGGCAGGACAGACACTACATCCCTGCACCTGTGCTCTTTCCTGGGGCAGAGCACACAGTGTAAGGAATGACACCTAAGGCCCAGGAGGAAACCTGGGTGCTCCAGGCACTTCTAATGACCACCACGTCAGCTTGATGGGAGTTTAACACTGAGAGGGACCACAGAAGGCAGAGCAAGAAGGCAGCTTCATCAGGTTCTCTGTTGGTCTCCACAGAGACACAACACAGAGGACATATTCCTGTACAAAGTTACTTTCACAAGATCTAGGAAGCTAGTACCTAGTTTTAGTTTAACTAGAAGAAATGCTGGGGTGTGGAAGCAGAGAAACAGCTGCCCAAGTCACCATCCTCCAACGCTGAGTCTAAGGCAATGCCTCAGGCTTGCAGAGGAAGAGAGAGTGAAGTTAGGGTTAGACCTGAACTCAGTGCCACACCTGCCACACTGAAGCCCCTGGTGAGCAGAGCTCACATACCCTGGCTCTTGGCAAATGCTCAGACCTGGACCTGTTGAACTACATGATCCAGGTGGCTGCCTGCCCCCAACACTCCCCAAATTCAGTTCATAGCTTTGGGCAAAAGAATCCATGAAATGGGGAGCAGCTCATGGAGAACAGCACAGGAGTTTGCCTTGGTGCCCATGTAGGGTCTGCCTGGAAAGACCCAGCACCAGGCAGAACAGAAAGTCTCACATGGAGGCCAGACCTCACACAGGACTCCAGTCCTACCCCGCCTCAGGAAAAGATCAAGACACCTGCAATACAGACCTGAGTTTTGACCTGCATCATTGCTGATCCTAAGGTGGGTTCATGTGTGACCAAGCTTAGCCAAAGGATTGTCTCCACCACCTCTCTCCCAAACTCAGGAAGCCTAGCAATACCCAGGCTAGGTCTTGCAGACAGAGTTTCTAGAGTTTCCAGGGACCAGGAAGATGCCTGTGTCACAGTGGAACGGATGCATGTTTTTACACTCCAAGGTTCAGTATGGGCCTGGGTGCACCCCTGAGACAGTGCAGGTCCTGTGCTGTGAGACCTAGTTGTGAACCAGCTGCTATTAGAGACACCGCCTCTACCTTGGGTCCCACAGCATTGAGTAAACCTCATCACTGGTGGTATCACAGAGTAGTAAGCACCCCATTTGTCCTTGCAACTTAGTACAGACTGGTGCTACCTAACTCTGTAGATCCCAATGGCCTGCATGCACAGGCCTGACTGCAGATAGAGCTTATGGAACAGCCAGGGACTGGGGAAACACATAACTTCTGTACCTGGGGCCTCCATTCTGGCCAGCCTCACTGGAGGTTTGTTGGAGAGTCTTGGAACACAAGGTGGTCTAAATAGTAGGGAACCCACAGCAGTGTGGGTATGGTCCTCTCCCAGTGTGGTTCTGGGCTGTGGGCTCAGGGTGTGACATAGCTCTGTAGAGTTGGTGGCCACAGTAATGGACAGCATTTGAGGTTGCACCCTTCTCAAGATTCTGCTCCCAACTGAACTGCACAGTGTGAGACCACAAATTGGTGACCCTGGATGAAGCACCTATACCTACCTTGGTCCCAGGGCAAGGTTTACAGGGATGGACTCTCCTCCTAGCTGCTCCATGAGGCTGTTCTGAGCAACACAGCAAATGCTGATCTGAAACACAACCAGGCCTGCATTGCCCTTGAGTGCTAAGACAGCAACAGTGTGAGGCAACCCCTCAGCCAAGAGTGGCCAGAGGGAAGGACAGTGAAGGGCCATTGGAAACCACAGAAGCCTTTTCTGGTTGTGAGGCCCTGGGAGATGGGTCTTGGTCTATTAACACCACCCAGCCATAGTTACATGCCCTTAGAAAAAATGCTGTGTTAAGATCATGTCACACCCTACCAGGGGCCTGGACCCTCTGTAGTCATGGGAACTTTGTCACACCCCCATCGTCCTGAGAGCCATAATCTCAAAACCCTCTCATTGAAAATTGGGTGGGGCTATTCAAAGGGCAATGAGTTGATTTAGGGCCAAAAAATGGGCATAAATCGGGGCCTCAATAACCGACCCATTAAGGGGACAGGGAATAACATAGAAACAGATGGACTCAGTTTCCTTAAAATCTCCACCTCTGAGCACCACAGTTTGCTCTCTTGGTCACAGACCATGCAGCTCCTATAGTGCCAGTGATCAGAAGAAAGTGGACTTGGGTGGGACTCTGGAAACTTCTCTAAGACTAGCAAAATGATGGAGGGTAAGCAGGGCATGACTCTGAGAGGACCCTGGGAGGACCCTGAGAGGACCTTCTCTCTCCCTCAGAAAAGCCCCCTCCCCCTTTCCCGTCCCTTGTCATAAACTTGTGCCTGTAATGCTGAGGAACATGTCTGAAGCCTTATGACCTCTTTGCAAGAACATGGGATGAGGGGGATTTCTGCTTCCTCAGTTTCATGGAAGGCCCCAGCTCAGTAACAAGAGCACACCCCAAAACCCTTATGGCAAACCTGGTCCAGTGCTGAAAGAGTGGACCTGAACTGAGACCCAGACTAAAAGCAGCCTGATAAGGACTTCTAGGGAGACAGGCACAAAACAAGTCATATTGAAGCAGGAGATACATTCCTATGGGTAGATAGAAATTGGGACCTTGGAGAATGGGATCCCGCCACCCCAGATTAAAACTACAGGCTAAAGCTGGTTCTCTGTTTCTGGCTGCCTGACTGGAAGGCCCCACTCATGCTGTGCACCACATTCAGTTGATGCCCCCAGAAGGCCTGGCCATAATGGTCATGGTGTTTTCTAAGCTATGATAATATTGCCCAATCCTGGAGATTTGTTTGATCAAAAGCAAGTCTTTTGTTTTAAGGAATAAGTACAGGATAAGCACAGGTTAACAAAGACATCCAACCATCCCATTACAGGAATTAGACATCTAAATTGCACTCTTTTAATTGAGTCAGAGAATGAGAACAAGTGAGACTTTTCAATGAAGGGTTAGTTCTACCCATGTTAGGACCCTCCCAAGCTTATTAGAAGCTGTGTTTCCTTCTAATAAATCTGGTACTGAGTTTGCAGTCTCCAGTGTCTGTGTACTTCCTTCTTCGGGTGAAAGAGACAAACATCCTCCAGTGCTCACAGGACACTGTGTTACAATCTAATGAAGACTGGAAGAAATAACTGACCCTTCGATTCCCAGGCAACACTGCACAGCAAAGGGCATCAAGGACTCTCAGGAACACAGAGACTGGAAGTAAAGGGATGGAGCAAGAAATTGCATGAAAATGGAATCCAAATCACATGCAGAAGCCATAACTACACCATGTCCACCACATCAGGACAAGGTATCCATCTCAGGAGATGGAAATCAGGCATCACACAAAATTCCACATCTGTCTCAGGAAAGAGACACTGGACCATTAAGTCTGGAAGGAATGCATCTCAACATGATGGAAACCTTTTACTAAGTCAGCAGCTGCCCTCACACTGAATGGGCAGTGCTGAAACCTGATTTCCAGGGTCTGGAAGAAGCGAAGAATGCCCCTCCCACCCCTATCATTCACAATCATAATGGAAGGCCTAGCAGAGTAGTCAATCAAGAGAAGACACACAGTGTATCCTATTTGCAAAGCAGGAAGTTAAAATGCCACTGTTTAGAAGGTATGATCATATATGTAGGAAACCCCATAATTAAAACAAAATTTTTTTCAACTAATAATAATATTCAGTAATGTTGTAGAATTCAAAATTGATATGCACAAATAGTAATTCTACATGAACAATAAACTATCTTATACCAAGATTAACAAAGCAATCTGATTTATAATATGTACAAAAAATCCCTAGGGATACATTTAAGCAAATATGTGAAAAATCTCTGTAATCAAAATTATAAAACACTTGGTTGGTTCCACAGTCTAGCTATTGTGAATTGAGCTGCTATAAACATTGATGTGGCTGTGTTACTGTATCATGTTAATTTTAGGAACTTTGGGTATAAACCAAGGAGTGGGATAACTGGGTCAAATGTGGGTCCTTTCCAAGTTTTCTGAGGAATCTCCACAGTGCTTTTCATAGTGACTTTACCAATTTGCATCTCCACCAACAATGTGAAAGTGTGCCTTTTCCCCCACATCCACACCAACATCTGTTATTGTTTGTTTTCTTGCTAATAGCCATTCTAATCAGAGTAAGATTGCCCTTCAAACAGATCAATGGACAAAGAAGTTGTGAGATACACACACACACACACACACACACACACACACTGGAATACTACTCAGATATAAAGAAAAATAATATTATGGCATTTGCAGATAAATGGATGGAATTGGAGATTTTCATGCTAAGTGAAATAAACCAATCCCCAGAAAGCAAAGGCCGAATGTTTTCCCTGATAAGTGGATGATGATATAGAATCTGGTTGTAGGGTTGGGGGGTGAGAGAAGGATTGAGGAACTTTTGATTATGTAGAGGGAAATGAGAGGGGGTATGAAAAATCATGGAAGGAGACAGATATCATTACCCTATGTACATGTATAATTAACAAGAATGATGTGATTGTACATCATGCACAACCATAGAAATGAAAATTTGCAATCCATATGTGTACAATGAATCAAAATGAAGTCTTTAAAAATAAAATAATAAAATAAAACAATTTATAAAACACTGATGAAAGGAATGGAAGAGGACATAAGGGTATGAAAAAAAGTCATGATTCCAGACAGGGAGAATCAACATTACTAACCCATCCACACCACCCAGAGAAATCTACAGATTCAGTGAAACCTTGATCACATTACCAAAGATGTTCCCTTATAACTGGGAAAAATGATCCAGAAATTCTCAATGAACCACCGAAATCCCAAGTAGCCAAAGAATTTTTGAGAAATGGAATCAATTGAGAGATATTATACTGCCTGACTACAAAATATACTACAAGACTACAACCATGAGACACACTGGTAGTTTCATAAAAGTAGACCAGTGGAACAGGACAGAGAGACAGGAAGCAACCCACACATCTGTAGTGAATTGAACTTGGCAAAATTGTAAAGGGCACTCATTGGCGAAAGGGCTGCCATTTCAATAAATGGTGCTGGGCAAGCAAGAGTACCTCTCTCCGCAGGCACAAGCATAAGCCTGAAATTCATTAAAACTTAAATGTGAGAAAGGAAAATGTACAAGGGGTAGGAGAAATCAACAGTAAGTGCTGCAGGACATTGGAATGGGTAAGGGTGCTTTTGGACAAAACTTCAGATGTCCAGGAAAGAAAGCAAAAATAGGCAAATGTGACTGCATGAAGCTAAAAGGTCCCACTAAGAAAAAGAAAGAACTGAAAGAGTAGACAGACAACTTGAAGAATGGAGAAGGTATCTTCTAGCTCTAATCCGACAAGGGACAAATATGCAGAATATTGAAGGAACCCAGAAACTCTAGAGCAAACATAAAACAAAACAAAATCAGTACAACAGAAAACAAAATAACTGAATCCTAAAACAATGAGGAAATTCTATAGCAAGTAATGAACTGTATATTAAAATCAAAATTATAGAGATTATGGGATTGTTTACCACAAAAATGCAATCAATATCAGAATATATTTATTAGATCAGATTAGATCTTAATAATCAGCAATTAAGCATGAAACAAACACCACACATTGCCCATTAATAGAAAATACTTCAATGATTTATGTGTGTGTTAAAAAATTTTAAAATACAGTGTGCAAGGCAAAATTATATTTCTCAATTCACTTGAAACCATAGACAAATCACTCTACATAATATATTATTTAATGGAATGTAACAGTGAAAATAAACAACGAAATTGATAATCGAGAAAGATTTATTCCACAATTCTAAGTCTGGAAAAAAATTTGATCAGTGGATTTTCCCATCAGAGGAAGTTAAGAGTAATATTGATCCTTCAAATTGTGCAGAAAATTGAAGAACACAGAGGACATCCTATCTTAACCTGTGCAACCCAAAGAACCTCCACCACCAGATGGAACCAGGCATTTAGAATTTGGAAGAAACACAGAGCACACCCTGAGAGTCTGCTGCAGGATGACCCTGGATGAGGCTGCAGACCTACAGGAGCAGTCACAGAAGACAACACGAAGCACAGATGTAGGCACAGAAAAGGCCCAGAGCAGACATGCACAGAGATACAAGGAAGCTGAGATTCAGCAGGGATTAATGGAGGAGGGTGGAACCAACGGAGGCTGCAGCTGGAGTGGGAGATGGAGAGGGGCTGGCTTGCTATCTGTGCTTAGCAGGATGCGGCCACAGCCTTGTGAGTAGTGTGCCTTAATGCCCAATGGCTTCCTTTCAATTGTCTTAGGTGGAGACTCCATGATTCCCTAACTCCAGCATTCTGTATTCTTGCAGAATCAGCACCATGTTGTTGACACCAACCTAAGCTACCACTGGGAATAGTAGGGAAGCATCCTGGAACGATGCTTCATTGGCATGTGAACCTGGTGAAAAAAGTTCCTAGGTCTCCCTGGGTAAGCAGAGTGCTCCCATGGTCTCTCTGAAGTGAATTTTTACTTTTACACCCTTGATCTTGAGAGGAGTTTTGTCTTGCCAATTCCTGAGATGCACTCAATCAATCGTTCCTATTATCTCTCTGCAAACTACTTAGCATCTCTTCAGTGGTCATAATGACTTTAACAACCATAACTTTCTTAGCTCCAGTTCTATTCACACTTTTCTGTCCAAACTGCAGTTTTTCATGTTTTTTTGCTCTGCTTGCTATTCCTGATTTCATAGTTGGATGAAACTATGTTGGATGTTGCTATAATATCTATGCCACCCCCTGAATGCTGTGATTTCAAATAAGATAAATTAGCAAATCACTTTTAAATACAGCTTCATTGAAAGTCCTGGGGCATGTCAAGTTGTAGATAACTTTTCCTAGGATATAACACGAACAGGCTCTAGTTCAATTTCTGAGACTTCCTTCTCTGAAACCTCTTGAGTCCAGTCTTTACTGACTGCAGTTCTTTCAGACTATCCAATAGAGTTCTACCAGAATTTTCCATTATGCTCTTCTTGCAACATTCTGATGATTTCCCAGCTTGATTCTGTAAACTTTGCAAAATGTCCTCCCTGCAAACCAGTTCTAAAGGTTTCTGAACCACATGGTCTGTTTAATCATAGCAACACTATTACTCCTGGTACAAAAATTGGTATTAGGGTTCTCTAATGGAACAGAGTCAACAGGATACATAGGTAGGTAAGATTATAAAAGAGGCATTTATTAGGTTGGCTTCCATGACCAGAAGCTGGGTAGTCCCATCATTATCATCTGCAGCCTAGAGAGTTGGAAGAAGCAGTAGTTGCTCAGTTCTTGAAGCTGGGGTCTCAGAACAGGCGTTACCAATGATGTGGCCACGGTCCATTAGCAAACACCAGGCAATTTCCTGGAGAGCTGTCAGTCTGAGTCTACTTTGGAAGAGTGAAGGATCTGGAGTCATGTACTCAGGGCATCACAGCAGCATCACAACCTAAACTGCTGCTCAAGAAGAATCAAGCATGCTTGATTTCCTTGTTCTTCCAACTGTTTATTCCATCCAGGACCCTAACATATTGACCTATGCTGACCAGGTTTAGTGTGGGACTTCCCCACAGTTTGCTATCCCACATGCCAATCATGCCTAGAAACACCCTCATTGACACATGCATCAGTCTTAATCTTAGGCATGTCTTAATCCAACCAAGTTCAAAATTCAGATGAACCATCACAGCTAGTGTTGAATAAGGTGGAGAAGCAACACAGGTCTACATTTCTGTCCATTCAACTGAACCAACCCACCTGACACCTGATGTCACCACTCCAGGAGCAAGTCTGTCACGACACAAGTGATAACCCAAAATCAGCAAAGGTCAATGATCCACACAATTATGAATATAGGAACAATTATCCACACAATTGTGAATATAGGAACAAATACATAAAAGTAAGGTGACAAAAGTATATGGTAACTCCGTAGCTTCAATGTCAAAGAAAAAGACATGTATGGACTGCTTGAGAGAGAATGCAAATTGAGATTTTTAAGAAAACTGTGCTAAACACAAGATATCTTTATAATCCAATCACACCAGGGAAACAGTTTAGTTGCCTGTCAGGGGCTTGTGTCTGCCTGAGTTTGGTGGTCTGTATGATGCTACTCTCTGTGGGGATCTGTGTGTGTTGGGGTGTTTCTGCTGGCTGTGTCCCATTGCTTGGGCACTTACTGCTGTTCTGATGACACACTCCCTAAGAGTGTCTTGCTTCCAGATTGGCTTTGTCCTACTGCCCTTGTCAGTTGTGGGGAGAAGTGGTTTCTGAACTTTCAACTAGCACCAATCCTCTACTGGAAATCCAGGGACAGATGATTTCAAAGCATTCCATAGGGCATACTTGCTGCTGCTGTAGATGTGGAGAAGTGGTACAGATTCAACAGGTTCCAGAGAGGAAGGCTGAGGAGGAGCCTCTACAAGACAGCTGACATGTGAATTTTGCACCAGCAGTTTGAATGAATATGCTCACTCTCCTTCCCTCAGTGCTTTGAGCTCCTGCTCTGGGTTAACATGGTCTGGTTTTCTTTACTTCTCTTGTCACGGAAGAAAGCTGTGAGGAAAGCCTCTCTCTCTCACCCTGTTTTCCCTCCTCTCTGATCCACCATGGTCAGAGTTCAGGCCTAAGAAATTCTTGCTGTTTTCTGCTCTAGTAACTAGAGTTTCAGAGATTCTCTCATTCTGAGACTGTACAGGAATGTGTTTTAGTGCGTCCTTCTGACATTCCCCATCTGGTCTGCTGTTCTCACACTGCTATGATTCCAGATTGTGAGAAGTTAAGACTGGTTGCCTCATTCCACGACTCCTAGAAGTCCTTGTGTGCTTCAAATCTTTCAGAGAGTTCTTTTCAGGTCTTATGAGAATAATGTAGCACTTGGGGGCAAAGATGCAGCCCAGGAGCCCTGCACTGGAGACCTGGATGGAGAAGATCTCCACGGCCACCATGACCTTGCCCTTAGTGCTGTGGTACACAGGGAGGAAGGTGACCCACATACTGCAGAACACCAGCATGCTGAAGGTCAGGAACTTGGCTTCATTGAAGGTGTCATGCAGGTTCCTGGACAGGAAGGCCACTGTGAAAGTCCCCAGGGCCAGGGTGCCCAGGTATCCCAGGACACAGTAGAAGGCAGTGACCAAACCTTGTTGCATATGATGATGATGTGGCCATGTTCAGAGTGTGTGTCTGTGTCCACAAAGGGAGGAGAGGTCCCCAGCCAGACTCCACAGAGAGTCAGTTGGATGAGGGAGCAGCTGGGAATGATGAAGTTAGGTGCCCCTGATACCAGCATCTGTCTCACCCTTCTCCCTAGAGCAGTGACCTTGAAGGCCAGAATCACAGTGACAGTTTTTACCAAGACAGTGGAAACTGCCACAGTGAACACCAGTCCAAATGTGGTCTGTTGGAGGATGCAGGTGGCTGTGGTGGGATGGCCAATGAAGAGCAGAGAGCAGAGGAAACATGGGAGCAAGGAGATGAGCAGGATATACCTAAGAGTGCGGTTGTTGTCCCTTGACTATGGGAGTGTTTCTGTGCCTCACAAAGACCCAAAGAATGGCAGCTGTGATTGCAGAGAAGCAGAGAGCTGTGCAGGTCATAACCATGCCCAGAGAATCCTCAAAGGCCAGGAAGGTAACCACCTTGGGGAGGCAGCGATTCCTCCCACTGTTAGTGTATTTGTGTGAGGGACATTTGACACTCTGATCTCTGTCTAGGAGAAAATTTAATCAATATTTGGTTGTTCATTTTCACCAGCTCTTCATTTCTATTTTATTTTATTTTATTTTATTTTATTTTATTTTATTTTATTTTACTTTTATTTTTTTTGAACCAGGGCTTGAACTCAGGGACACTCGGCCACTGAGCCACATCCTCAGCCCTATTTTGTATTGTATTTAGAGACAGGGTCTCACTGAGTTGGTAAGGGCCTCGCTAAGTTGCTGAGGCTGGCTTTGAACTCACAATCCTCCTGACTCAGCCTCCCAAGTTGCTTGTATTACAGGCATGTGCCACCACGCCCAGCTTCTTCATTTGAATAAATTGAAGACAGTGTTTATTTTTGCAACATCACTGTGAGCACAGACTGCCTGATGTAATCTTGTGATGCTTAGAAATTTTTCTCCCTTATTGAATGCAGGGGAATGCCCTCAACTGCAGAGAAGACCAAACCCACTACAATGGGTTCCTCAGAAGTTGTGGTCTGGGACTCTGGTTCAGGGGCAGAGCACTTGCCTAGCATATGTGAGACCCTGGGTTTGATTCTCAGCATCACATATAAATAATAAAATATAGGTCCATCAATAACTAAAAAGAATTTAAAAAGGGGACTTGTGGTCTGAGTCACTCACCCTGTGGCTGAAAGCTGTCCCCAAGAACTTGGTTCTTTCACCTTTCAATACCTGTCCAACATCTTCCTGGTCTTCAATGTATGGCTGCACTTATATCAGTGGCCTGGGGGATCTAACTAAAGGTGCTCTTATTCAGATCAGATCAGAAAATTAACTGTACCTTTCCAGGCATATTCTGTATTTCCCATTACAATTTTCTCTGGTGTATTTTTGAATATAACTTGATATCTAGACAGTAATTGAAAAACTACAAGTAATTAAAGAATGGTCAGTAGAGTAGTGGAAGGGCATAGGAAGAGGGAGGAGGGGAGGGAAGGAGAAGCAGTGAGACTGATTCGGAGTTTCCACATAAATACTGAATACCAAGTTCCAACTGAAAAATTTGGGATTTTGAATGGAAATATACTGCTGTTACATTGTCATTTTACATTAATTGGTGTTTTAATCTATTTACTGAAGAACATGGCATATTTTTAAACCTTTCCATTCTTTTAAAACAGGCAGTGTGGCTGGGTACCCTCCTTTCTGGGATGGGGGTCATGGTATCCTGACCTGGGTGCCCTGTGCTACCTCTGCCATGGCTCACACCTGCTCTTCCAGCAAGAATGCAGCCTTGATCTTAAGTTTGGTTTTGGCCATGTCTCTGCTTCAGTTTAATTCTGTTTATTGAAATAGACAGCAGTTCACTAGCTACTGCTTTAATTTTCTTGGTTTTTATTGGTGTATTCACTCAGGAAACCATAAAAGAATCAGTACAAATAACTTTGAGGGGTTCTTTCTGCATCTCCGGAGATGTCCTTCTCCCTCAGTGAACAGGGCTTCTGGCATCTGTCTCAGGGCTCGGCACACACAAGCATATGTAAGTTGCATCATGGGTGCTGAATCTTTATTTCTTTTTGCTATTTTATACACTTATTCAGTATTTAAAATTAAAAAATTGAAAGTGAGATTTGGTTAGCTTACTTTTACCTGAAGGCATCTATTGACTCTGCCAAGTGATGGAAACCAAATGAAACCTAATGACTGAAATTGAAGAGTACTTGTGGGGGAGTTCAATTAATTAGAATATTTTTCTTTAACACTTTGAAATAGGGAAGTCATCTTAGATCATTCCTAGATTCTCATTTCACAAAATTGTTTTGACATACAATTAATTGACATGTAATCTTTTCCATTCACTACTGTTAGCAAAACAGATTGTGTTGCTATGACTTTCCAGTTGAACTTATTTCTGGTTGAGAGGCATTACATAATTTGCCATTATTTATCTTTTCACATTACTGCTGCTTACTTAATACTCTGCAGTGTCTATGACCAAAGGCAATAGAGTATTTCCACCATTATTTACACACTATGCAGAGTTGTTGTCTTGAAGACAACAACTGCACCCCCAGAGAGCTCTGGGTGTTCCACTTCTTCCATGCATAGACAGACTCTGCCTGTCACAGTGGGAAATCTCATTGGATACCGTCACACCAGCACTGGTAGTCAAGGTCAGGGACCACTTGAGTCAGTACCACAGGGAGGCCTAACAGGCAGAACACTGCTGACAAGAGCTGTCACCTAATTGGGTAGCAACAGTGATGCTAAAATGGAAATAATGACAGTGTAAGTGATGAGAGGATGGAGAGCAGTTTGCTCTCTGGTCCAGGGTGAGGCCCACAGCCCTGGTTTCCTTCTCCCCTGGGACTGGCTAGAAGGCAGAGTGACCATGGGCTCCTTCTGCATCTTCTACCTCTGTGATTAGAAATGTGTCCCTCTGGGCAAAACACAAGCAAAGCAGCAGAAAGGGCTTTCTTCCTGGGGGATTTTCCTGAATCCTGGACCACAGCTGTGGCTGCATACTGATCGACGAGACTGAGGGGGAATGAGAAGAACCAGTCATGATTCTGCACATCTTCAGCAACTGTGAAGGTCACCAATATTTCTCCTAAAATATCTTAGTGTGTGTAGGAAGTCGTCAGCACATCTTCCACCAGTTCCCACCACGTTGACATGGCCTCAACTTCTTAACCTGGATTATATTTGTTGCCTTGATTTTGCTTTACCCAATATTCTCAAGGTTCCTGATCATTTTCTTTCTTGCATCATCAGCCACACTCCTAGGCTTTACTCTCTTTGTGTTTAACCTCTTCCTGCATAGCTCTGGGATGTAAGTTTCAATGTGGTGATGATTCAAGAGCTTCTATGCATGACAATGTTTTACCATAACTTCATTCTTGGTTGGGTTTAAGATTTTAATTTCTAAGTAAAAAATGAATGCCATTATGAGTAGGTAGTATTTTAAAAGCAACTGCTCAGACACCAAACAAAAATCAAGTCAAAAGAGGATTGAGAGGTATCATAACAATTGACTTAGGCATATTCGACTTGTGCCATCACAATCCATGTGAGCAATATTTTCTTCCTTCCTTATTTCCTTCTTCCATCTTTCTTTCTTTCTTTCTTTCTTTCTTTCTTTCTTTCTTTCTTT
>JAJEJO010003206.1:258834-307466 GCA_020662805.1 Glaucomys volans | reverse complement strand
AAAAAAAAAAAAAAAGAAAGAAATCTGTGCTCACAACCATGGGTGAGATTAGGAGCCTGTATACAGAATGAGCAAATGCCATCACGCCCACCCACCCAGGCCTTTCCCCAGCGACACACCAAAAGCTAATTATCAGGCAAGGGAATAAGGCTACTTCTCTAGAAAAACAAACTCCCCAGAGTAAAATACACCTACATAGAGTAAAGTCTTAGAGATCACAACAAAAGAGGGGTCTCATCTCTCCCTCACCACCCTTCAGGGCCTATTTCAAATGTCCTATCTTCTCTGAAGCTTCCCACAACACTGGATGTGATTTTCTCTTCTCTTGATTCCACAGCATTTGCCGGAACCTCCTCACCCTGCTCCGCCCCTTTTTACCTACAAAGTGATTTGCTTCTTCAGGGTAAGGACCCTGTCCCAGGCATCTCTAGCCTCACTCCCACTTACCCATGGGCTCAAGAGTATCATTTTGATGAATTTTTGTATCTACTCAAGTAGGTAGGAGAACACCATGTTCAGAAAACACAGTAAGTTTCTTTGTTCTATCTTTTCAATGGTACCTTCCATACAAGTTTTTGCTTAGCTTATACACATTGCAAAAAAAAAAAAAAAAAAAAAAAAAAAAAGTAATTCAATTAGTAAGTATCATTAAATACAATAAATTTTAAATTAGCCAAGCATACCATTTTTAAAATCAAACTCAGAAAACATTATAGGGTCATAGATAAGCTACATAACAGTCTATAAAAGAAACTAAACACTTAAAATTATATACACATTTTCATCTGTACATAGTATACAACACATTTTATTAGTTTCTACTGCTGCTTTAACAAATGAAGCTCAAAACACCACAAGCTTATTATCTCACAGTTCTGTAGCTCAGAAGTCCTACCCAGGTTTCGCTGGGTGATCAAGCCCTTAGAAGGCTCCAGAGGGAAATCTGTTCTCTTACCTTTTCTAGCTTATGGAGATAGTCCCCATTTCTTCACTCATGGACTCCTTGCCCTTCACCTTCAAAGCCAGCTACAGCTGGACACGTCCTCACATCGCATCACTCTGACCTCTTCCATGACCTCACTCTCCCATTTACAAGTACTCTTGTGATTCTATTGGGCCCACCTGGATAACCTGGGCCAACCGTAAAGTCAGCTGATTAGCAACCTTAATTCCTGTTTGTCACGTAAGGTAACACACCCACAGGTTCCCAAGATTAGGACAACATTAGAAGGGGCATTATTCTGCCTAAGACATTCTCCTACAGTCTCAATGTAACCAAACTATATCTGTCCTTATGCAGTCTGACAAAACTTCTTTGAGCACTTCAAGGAAAACCTAAATTTCAGGGTCCCTGGTTGAGAGTCAAGTCCCCTTTGCCCAGGTTGCATCAGGAGCACTCTTGGATTCATACACATTGCTCAGGACACAGATGCCCTCCAAGCAGACACCCAACACTACCAAGAGGAATTTCACTTGTGGAATAAACTCCTGGTTCCTGAACAACTTCATACAAGCCTACTGCCCTGTAATCCTCCCTGAAACAGATAAAGGACTCGTCCTTCCTAAGAACGCAGACATGTGAAATGAAAAACAGAAAACAAATCCCCAAACTGTGAGCAAGATTTCGCTCCCCAAGATTGCTTTCTTTCCCATATTTTGTTTCTGGCTCTGCCCCCCAGGAAAGCTCAGCCTGTTAGAGTTATAAAATACCTGACTGAAGATATAAACCAATCTTCCATTGATTCGGCCCCGGCCAGTGACCACGCTGTCTCCAGGAAACTACCAGAGAAAGGAAAAACAAAGGTAAAAAAAAAAATTCTTTTAAATGAATTTGGCAACTCTGCCTTATCAAAACACAAGTAAATTCCTAAAAATTCGATTTGAACAAAGAACGTGAACCCCTCTTCCCTGGCTCTGCAACAGCAAGTACTAGGCTACTGCCCCATCAACAGGAGTGAAGGGCACTGTAGTCTTAGGCCTCATCTTCCTTCCTAAGAGCAAAATAATGGGGATGGGGTAGTGGAGTGCTTGCCTAGCATGCACAAGGACCAGCATCACAACCCCAAGCTAAAAAAAAAGGGAAAATAGTCAAGAGACTCCCTAGAGCCACCACTGCTAGATACTCCAAGGAAGAACAAGGATATACAAAGAAACATGGCAACTTCTCCAAACCAAACACTCCTACCCCAAACCTTAAAAAAGCACACCCACCCCTTTGCATGGAAAATCAGTAATCAGTGTGGCTCCCCATGGTTCAAATGGAGTCATCTGGTTTGCTGCCAAGTTTATAAATCTTTGGTTACACATAGCATCTATGCAGAAAACCGGATAAAAATTGAGTCCAAATGACTCCATACATCCATGAAAGGTGTTCAGTCTTGTGTTTTATTTAGAGACAGGGTCTCACTGAGTTGCTTAGCACCTTGCTTTTGCTGTGGCTGGCTTTGAACTCAAGATCCTCCTGCCTCAGCCTCCAGATCAGCTGGGATTACAGGCTTGTGACACCACGCCCAGCAGGTACTCAGTTTTTACTGACCTCAAACACTCAGAGGCATAAAGCATGGCAAGAGGCAACTGGGCAGTATTTAGGGGTTCCTGCTATTTGGTTCTCAAACCATAACAACTAAAAGACACTCTCATGACCCTCCTTACAAATTTGTCACACCAGCAAGAACTGAATCCCCGACCAAAGTCCCAGGAATTGGGCTTGAGTCCACTGCACAGGGTACTAGCAGCCAACCACATTCCATCTACAAGGGTAAGGATGAAAAACCCGGAGTCCCCAGCAGTGCTTCTCCATAAGACTTCAGGGAAAAGCTTTGTAGATTGATTGCTATAATGGGAAGGGCAGCAGAGCCCCAGCTGGAAGGACTCATACCACCACTTGAACAGATACCTTATTCTTATCAGCAGCCATTCCAAAATCCGCACATCTGTGTTCCACAAACATATCACTCTCAACAAAGCTGCCAGGGTCCAGCAAGAGACTGATCCGCTCCCTGGCAGTTAGCTTTCCCTGAAACACAACAAAGATCACTCAGTGATGTCATCGCAGACGTAGCTTTTTTGCTGCTATAACCAAAAGATCTGAAAAGAACAATTTTAGAGGAGAAAACATTTATTTGGGGATCATGGTTTCAGAGGTCTCGGTCCATAGATGGTCAACTCCATTACTCTGAACATCATGACAGTAGAGTGTGGTAGAAGATTACAGCCCAGAATGTAGTACCAGGAAACAGGGCTCTACTCTCCAGGGACACAATATCCCAAAGGCACATCCCCAATGACCCACCTCCTCCAACCACACCTTACCTGCCTAGTTACCACCCAGTTAATCCCTATCAGGGGATTAATGTACTGATTAGATTAAGGTTCTCACAACCCAATCATTTCACCTGTAAACTTTCTTGCATTATCTCACACATGAGCATTTGGAGGACACCTCACATCTAAACCATAACAGTAAGCAAAGTAAAGGATGTTCCTGGAAAAGCCAGGACAGGTGTTGCCCCTTCATGTTGATGCGAATGCCTTCATTCTGTCTGAAGTAGGCCAGATAGACAGGTGTAATTAATAGTCTTCATTTCAAACAAGGAGGAAAGCAGGGTAGAGGTAGACTGAGTGCTGCTGTGGGAACCACCTGAGTGTAGAAGGTAAATAAGAAAGGACGGGTAAGGAGAACCTGCCCTGGAACAAGATAACTAGTCCCACTAATGTGGGAACTCTGAGGGGCCTTAAGAAGAATGAAGAAGCAGAAGATGGAAAACCCAAGCAGGCTCAGTGAAGGCTGGAGTCCATACCCTCAGCCTCACAGGCTCCCTCTAGGGAAGCCTACAAAAGTAAATACACCAGGCCCCACTCCTCCCTCCTGTCCTCAGGCTTCCACCCCCAGGGCACACAACTTCCTGGTTCTCCTCCTGCCTCCAAAATGGGCTTTTTCTTTTCCTCTGACTACCCAACATTGGGAGCCCAGCTTAGGGACCGCACAGTAGGGGGCTGCTAAGTAAAATGGGAATGGGACAGAGTGCTAAAGCGCTCATGTGAGAAGTTTAAAACAATCAAATATGTCTTAGAGTTGATGTTGAAGTCATTATTCCACCAAGGGCTTCCACTCCTTAGTCTCCCAAATTCTCAACAGAAGCCAAATACCCTAGTCAGCTGTACCTCCCCCACCAAAAAATAGTAATAATAATAATAATCTTGAACTGGCTTTTTTCCTCCTAGGAAAGGAGCCGAAGTCAGTGAGGTTGTATTAAACAGGCGATCTTTTACACTGTTTGTAAAAGCAGAAGGAGTTTGGGGATAACAATTTGGCTATACACACACACACACACATAGAATGTTCAAAATACTCATATCCTTTGACCCACTAATTCCATTTCTAGGAACTCTATCCTATGGAAATAATCCAAAAATAGCTTAAATGGGGGTGCCTCCTGACTAAATCAGCTTTAGCAAAAGGAAAACAGCTCTGGAGGCTACATCTAAACCAACAGCAGGATCTGCCTGGGAAGGGGTGGAGAAATGTTCCAGGAAGGAATTGTGCAATAGGGCTGACAGAAAGAGGGCACAGGAACACTGACAGGCCTTTCCAGAGGATGGACTAGCAATCTCTCACCCCACAGAGCTGCCCCAAGGGAGAAAATATCAACCACATTTACAGTTCACACCCAAGTGTCAAAAGAACTGTCAGGTGCTTTAGCAAAGAAAAAAAGAATTGCTACTTTCAGGACTTTGTCAGATAGGAATTTATGACATCTGAATCAAGATATAATTTAGACTTAAATCAAGGGCTGCTCAAACCTCCTGAAGGACCTCAGCCCTCTGCAGGCGCCTCCCCTAAGCTGTGAGTGTCCTTCTTCACCTGCGAGTATTCACCGTCTTGATGATTATTTTTTTAACTCACACAGCACTTCGATCCAGACTCACCCACGAGACAGGGATGCACCGAGCCAGTCTGGTTCCAAATCTGGGGTCACTTCTACTGCTAAATAACCCTCCCAGCTGATCTCTGAAGGACAACTGTGATTCTCACCTCAAAATCTGGGCGGTGGGTGGCAATACCTCAGCTCTCACTCCAGCCAAAGAGAAGAGTAGCCTGCACAATCCCAGAAAGGCCGCCTGCTCCCTACCCATGCTCCGACCCTCAAGATGTTGACCTGGCCTTCTGCAGGTAGCAGTGCAACCAGTTCCTCGAACGTGCACACACTCCACCCCAGGAGTGACCAAGTTACTTCCCCTACCACATGCTTCGATTTTCCTGCTTCTACCATTAAGAAAGAACCTGCCACCACTTTTATGGGGCATGAGAAGAAAAAGCAGATTTCTACTTGACTATTGTCCCTTCCCTATCTCTATATGAACAGTAAGATTGTGAGGGGGGAATTATTACCATCTTCTGTTTATGGTAAATTGATTCCTACAGACTAACTTGCCCAAAACTTTATAGTTAAGGGGTGAGCTAGCTGGAGCCCATCCACGTCGGTCTAAAATTCCAAGGGGACGGCAGCGTATGACAAAGCACCCGGCTGCTCATTCTGATTTCATCAGCCGCCTGGCGAAAAGAGCCAGGTTCTCCAGGTGAACGTTCTCGCCGAGCCCCACCCGGCTCCACGCGGATTGGCTGGGAGGCCTCGGGCGCTGCGAGCCGAGCGCGCCGTGATAGGTCGCCCGCGAAGGGGCGGAACTCGCTCAGCTTTCTCGACTCACTCGCTTATGCTGCGCGTCGATGCGGCGCTGGCCTCCTCCCAGCAGCGCGGCGCGGCGCTTGTTTTCAATACGCTCGTTAACGGAGACGGGCTGGCTGCAGAGGCTGCGGATCGCATTGCGGAGACCACTAGCTACAACGCTGAGCCTTGCTCCAGCCGCCGCCACCCTCATTGCCGCCGCCATATTTGCTCTGCAGCAGAGCCTCCGAGCAGCGCACCTGATTACGCATGTGCAAAAAGCACGGACACAGCGGAGTCTGCGCCTGCGCGACGTCAGTAGGACGTCGGGAGTCTGGAGGATGGACTCTAACGCGCCCTTGGCAATTAAAGGCTGCGAGTTGGAGCCGCAGGTTCCTACAGGGTTATGCAGAGAACAATTACGGGATAGGCCCTCCGATTTTCCACGCGCAGGGCTGTGCGGAGGAGGGAATTAATTCTTGCTTTTCTTAAGCCATCTAGACCTCTAGCTTTGTCGTCCTACTTCCTCCAGAAAATAGATGGAGGCTTTAACCACCATTTATTGAACGTTGTGCCAGCCGTTGCCTTTTGCACTTACCATGCACTAGTTTATAACCTGAGGTCACAGATGAAGCACATAAGCACAGAGAGGTAGAGTGATATGACCTAGAGCCAAGACAAGTCGTGATAGAATCAGAATTCAAACTCAGAAACATTGTGCCCGGTATTGAGCCCAGAACCCTTAACTTCTAATAAGTGGGTCTCTAAGAGGACCTGATTTTAAAATATAGAGATATATATTAATGATACTCATTAAAAAAAAAAAAAAAAAAAAAACCGGTAAGGTAAGCCGGGTGCTTTGGCACATGCTTGTTAACCAAACAGCTCGGGAGGCTGAGGCAGGAGGATTGAGAGTTCAAAGCCAGCTTCAGCATGTTAGCAAGTCCCGTCTCTCAATAAAATATAAAAAAGGGCTGATAATGTGGCTCAGTGGTGAAATACCCCCTTGATCCAATACCCCATACTAAAAAATACATAAAATTTTTAAAAAGGTAAACTTATTCAGGAGCATTGTGGTCAATAAAAAGACGACTGCAATGGGGCTTGCAATAGTGGGGATAGGCTGGGCTCAACTCCAAATACAACAAAGAAAAAGGAGGATTTATAGCCAAGGAGCAGGGTAGAGGGTCAATGGATGGAAAATTACTAAGAGGAAGCATCAGGGATAGGGGAGAATCTGGCTCAACATATTATTCTTGCTGAAGCAGGCTAGGGTGCTCACACATTCCCTGGGGGATGGTGAAGAATGTACAAGCTGATCAGATACTGAGGTCAGAGGATTCTAGCTGAACTGAGCTAACATGACTCTTCTTAAAACTGGACTCCGTAAGGAAGGATATAGGAGTCCAAGATCAGGACTATTCAGAAGAGGTCAGTAAAGCCTGACCAAAGTTTAGTCAAGGAAAAGAATCTTGTCAACACAATAGCTTCAGCATCACCTGGGAGCAAGTTGGAAATGCAAATTTCCAAATGTTCAGACTCCACCCATAGATATAATGAATCAAACTGGGGCTGGGGTCGAACGATCTGTTCTAGCCAATAAGCTTTAGTTAATATTGATGCTTGCTAAAATTTAAGAACCACTGCTCTAGGAGTTTGAAACTGAACTGTTGAGAGTCTGTCCATCTGTTTCCCCAGCCAACAGGCAGGTCTTTAAGGCAAAGTACAAGGTGCATATTTCTCATTCTTAACTACAGAAAACTGCAAATGTTGATCATTAACCCTTCCAAGATCCAGCTCACAGCCAGGGCCTTCATAAAGTCCAAATTCTGGCCTAAGACTTTAATGTTAATGGAATTCAGCTCAGCATTTTTTAGCGCCTATGTGCCAAGAACTGAATATCACTAATTGCATTTCCAGAAGTAGGAATTGTTCTCTTAGACATCAGGGAGGTGAAGGTCCAAGGCCTGAATCTTCTGGCTAGCTAGACAAAGCCCACCTGCATCTGTCTGACTCCACAGTGGGTGCATTTGGTCCTGCATTTGTGTCTCTACTTTAAGGCTCATGCCAACCTAGAGAGGTAGACAAAGAGTTGACCATGGGAGAATGGGAGAATTTGAGCAGTACTGAGTGTGTCAAGGAAAAATATCTGAGAGGATAACTGCCTACCAGGGAACAAGAACAGTGTGAGCAAAAGCCTGGCATGTTCAGATTCACACACATACACTTGGTAGTGACCCTAGCATTTAGGGAAATGGTGGTAAATGAGACTTGAAAGGGACAATTTGTGAAGGGTTTTGCCATGTCCTGAATTGGGACTTGATTTGGGCAAGTGGCCATGGGACCCCTTGTCCTACAGTGCCTTGTAGGTTCCAACTCTAAAGCTTATTGTGTTAGGACATTGTGTTAGGACTGGTTAGCTCTTCCTAGCCAGAGGGCAGGGACCGCAGCCAGCTGTGGACCCTGTACTCGGAGCAAGGCTGAACGCATAGAAGGTCTTCACCATGCATCTGTTAAGTTGAACTAAGCTAACAAATAGGCAATTGCACGTGAGTCTGAAGGTTTCACGTGCTCCTATACCTGCTTTCAGGCTCTGTTCAGGTGTTATCTCCTCCAGGCAGTCTGTCTTGATTTTCCCTCTGTGTGGGTGGGGTAAGTATGGGTCCCTCAGGGAAGCAAGGGATTTTTAAATTTAACTTAAACAAGTTCTTAGTCGAAAACTCAACACAGAAGCGTTCACTGAACCTAACTGCTCCCTCTAACTAGTTCTTTCTCTCTCCTTGTTCTCTTTCTCCTTGTTAGTCTGTTTTTCATTACTATAATGAAATGCCTAGGGTGGGTACTTTATAAAGAAAAAAGGTTTATTTTGGCTCACAGTTTTGAAGGTTAGAAAAGCAAAACAGCATGGAAAGAGCCCCACATGGCTGCAATCACATCATGGCAAGAGCATATTTAATCTCTATGTGGTCTCTCTCCCTCTCCTTAGAAAGCCACTGGAATTCAATCATAGGACTCCACCCAAAGTCTTATTCAAATCACTTCCAGAGGCCCAAACTCTAAAGCATAATTAAGTTTATCTCCTCCATACTATTGATACATGACTTACAGGATTAAACCCCTATATGAGTTTGGAGGGCACAAAGCATATTCAAATCACAGCATCCTCTTCCCCTTCTTCCTCCTTACTGCTCTAGTGGCCTACCAGCAGGCTGTCCATAGTTTTATAGATCTGTAGTATTATTCCCCCTACCTCAGATGCAAATCCCCACCTGATATTCAGGTGGGAGAGCTAAGGGGAGGGTTGAACTATCCAGGAATTGCCCTTTTGAATACCAGCTTGATCTGGGTTGCTTTCTTTAGTCCCCCATCTATGTTTTCTGTTATTTCTCCCCGTGAGACAGAAGTCACCATGATCTGTCTTTAATTTTCTTTCTTTGTAAGACAGTAGAGCTCAAAATCTGGAGTCAGAATACCTGGCTACAAATCTTGCTTCTGCCCTGACTTCCTGGATAACAGGATAATTCGCTTCTGAGCCTCACTCCCCTGTGTAGACATGAAGAGTGGGATAGTCTTTGAAACCCCTGTGTTATTACCTCTCACCCACGACTTAATGATAATTCATGCCAGACCAGCCTGAATTCCAACTCTTTCAGTTACCACTGTGATGTTGAACAATTAGCCTCAGTTTCCTCTTCTATAAAGTGGGAATAACAGTTCTACTTCATAGAGTTTTAAGGTTTAAGTATGAAAATGTACATAAAACACCTAACATAATGCTTGGCAAATGTGAAGTGCTCATTAAATGTTACTTACTAGATTACAGTGGTTTCCTGAAGTAGTCTCATCCATCTGTAAGAGAGTATTCTCCTAAATACTCCTCAGAGTGGAAGGAGAGTGATACAATTCATGGTATTTGTTTACTTCCTTTCTCAAGGAGTGAGGGTGGACAGGACAGTGAGATGTCGACATTTTCTGGCCATTCCAACTGCTTTCGGCAAGGATATGTGTGTGTGATGGAAAGAAGGAGCAAATGGAATAAGTCACATATATTTAGTCTAAGACTTCAGAGGAGCAGCTGCCAAGAGGGGAGCTAAGCATGCAAGAAATCAATTAGGGGAACCACCTGTGAGAAAATGTGAAGTCACAGAGCTGGGAGAGCCATCGGTTGCAATGCAAGTCTGACTTCCAGTGGAGCAGAGAGGAGAGGGAAGGAAGGTGGGTGGGAGCTTCTTAGACTCCTGCACAGTTTTAAGTTCCACAAAGCCTTTGGGGAGTGTAGGGCCAAAGCATTCCTGCTCCTCTGAGGTTGAGAACAGCCAGAGGAAGGTGTGGTCTCAGTGCAAATTCTCAGTAAATTCCAGAGCAGCAGCTGGAGCTGTTGGTCAGTTCTGCTCAATGCAATCCAGGTGTCTTCTCATCAAGAGTTTTGAGTGCTCAGGAGTACAGGGAATGAGAGAGGAAATGTTGGAGAGCAGGGCCATCCACATGGAAAGAGGAAATGTTTCAGATTTCCGTTGTGCATTGGTAATGCTCTTCTTGCCTTTGTTGTTATTGTTGTTGTTCAATTTAAAAAATGAAGTGTTTTAAATTCACATTTTTCTTGCTGACCTGTTTCATTGACTGCTGAGATTGTGCCACAAGAGCTCTGACTTAAACTCCAGTTTAAGCCAGGCGTGGTGGCACACGCCTGTAATCCAAGCAACTTGGGAGGCTGAGTCAGGAGGATCGCGAGTTCAAAGCCAGCCTCAGCAACTTAGCGAGGCCCTTAGCAGCTCAGTGAGACACTTTCTCTAAATAAAATACAAAATAGGGCTGGGGATGTGGCTCAGTGGCCGAGTGTCCCTGAGTTCAATCCCTAGTTCCAAAAAAAAAAAAACCTCCAGTTTAAACTTACTAAGATCTAGAACCTGACTTTACCCAGACCATGTACATTTTCCAAGCCATCTTACAAAATCATCTTTTCTGAGCTGGGGTTGTGGCTCAGTGATAAAGGGCTTGCCTATCACATGTGAGGCACTGGGTTAGATCCTAAGCACTGCATATGTATAAGTAAAGGTCCATCAACATCTAAAAAAATTTTTTTTTAAAAATGAAATAATCTTTTCTGACTTGGGCTGTCTGGAAAATTAGCATAGCTGGCCTGTCCCTTTTTCAGAACCACTTCTAGACCATTCTTCCACTCTTGGCTGATCCGCTTTCCCCTGAGTCTTTGCCGTTCCCGCCCGGTCAGCATCCCCTGACTGTCACACAATTGCCTCCATCTCTGATTTCTACATTAGGCTCACTCATCCCTCCTGGGCCATTCTTGGCCATATGGGCTCAGAGACGCCATTCACCTTCATGATGGTATCCTCTGACTCTCAGAATTCCTCAGCCTCCTCAACAAGAAGGGCTTCAACTTTACTCCACTTCAGCCAACCACTCACTGGGCCTTGTAGTCACAAAGAATTGCTCCACTTCCGTGAGTTGGAACCTGGCAGTTTCTCTCTACCACCTCTTTTTCTGTTAAATTTCTACACCTGTCACGCTGAATCTGGTCCATCTCCTCAATATAAGCTTTTAATTCCCTCAGTGTAAGTATTTGGACTCCAGCCCTCTGGCTTCTCTCAACCTCTTGAGTTTCCATCTAGATCACCATGAGCAGGTCCAACCCTCTGGTTCTGCTCACCAATGGCCCCAATTACTGGCAGATGTCACAAAAACCACAGTGGGTGTTTTAGTTTCCTAGGGCTACTGCAACAAATCACCACCAAGTAGGTGATAGAACAACAGAAATTTTCCTCATAGTTCTGGAAACTAGGAGTCCAAAATCAAAGTATCTGCAGAGACATGCTCCTTCCAAAGGCTCTAGGGGAGAGTCCTTTCTTGCCTCCTCTAGCTCCTGGAAGCTCTGTTTGTTGTTCCTTGTTTTGTGGCAACTTAACACCAGTCTCCACTTCCATCTTCATGTTGCTTTTTTCCCTGAGTCTCAGCATCTGTGATTTCCCTCTTCTTATTCTTTCTCAGGTGTCAGTCATTGAATTTAGGGATCATTCTAAGTCCAGGATGGCCTCATCTAGACATCTTTAAGTTAATTAAATCTGCAAAGACCTAATCTCAAATAAGGCCACATTCACAAGTACCAGGACTTAAGACTTAGACATAGTGAACCTGCTACTGTAGGTCACTGCAGGTTCTTGCCGTTTCCTGTTGTTCTTGCCAACCCCATCTCTTTGTGTCCAGATTCTATGATCCAGGTCCAAAAGCATTTCCCAAGTACAAGCATCTCTTCCTCTAAATTCCCATCTGCTTTTTGTTCCTCTTTTAGAGCTTTTATCAAGTTCTACCTTTCAACAGTACTACCTATGACAGGGAGAGCTTCACACTTTAACTGGTTGCCTGGGTTGCAGAAGGTACTACCCAAGGGTCTGGCCATCAAACTTCACTTTGGAATCTTTGATCTGGTTAGTACGTTTATGTTGCCACTGAACACACTGACCTGGTGCCTCCCCCAAAGGTCCAGGACTCTCCTTCCCTAACCAGTTCCCTGTCTTCCTACCCTTAGCTTCTCCTTTCCCCAGTCCACAGCTCAGCAACCTACCCATTTCCTGCTGCTGCTTCCCAGTCTCCCAGCTCGGTCAGCTCTGTGAAGCTGGTCTGCCCTGTATACACATGTCCTTTGGGCTACTGGTTATCTCTTCGTTCTCTCCACCTGATTCAGTCCTTTGCTTGAGGCTTTCTCCTGCCTTCCCTCCAGGCACACTAGATATCCTTAAATGTCTCCAGAACCACTCCTTTCACCTTCTCCCTTTTAATGGTTTTAGTTTCCTTCCTTTTAACACCTAACACACCTTCTATCCCACAAAATTCTGCATTCTTCTTTTGTGTTCCCATGGTTTGTCCCTACCTCTATGACACTACCTACTCAATATGTTACAGTAAAATTCCTTAGATGTACGCTGATGACCTCCCCTTTCCCACCCACAGTGTGCTCCAGTTCTGTTTGGATTTATACAAGGTAATGGGGTTGGGATGGATGTATTCAGAACTACGATATACTAGGTACACCGAGCTAGAATGGTGGATTATCTGAAAAAGAATGTGGAGTCTAAGAGCCGTTGATTCACAAAAGCAGTTCCATCCAGACTTGCCTTTTTTATTTTTATTTTTGGTGGTACTGGTGTATCATTGATTGAACCCAATGCCTCACATGTGCTAGGAAAGTGCTTTATCACTGAGCTACATCCCCAGCCCTTTTTATAAATTTTGTTATGAGACAGGAGCTTACTAAATTGCCCAGGCTGGCCTGGAACTTGGGATCCTCCTGCCTCAGGTGGTAGCTGGGATTACAGGTGTGTGCCACTGTACCCTGCCACGTTTACCTTCTGAGTACACTGACTGTGAGGATACCCTTTGCAATTTCAACCAAAACAGACTTAAATGATTCTCTCCATTTCTGGATACTGATACTAAGTAGCATTTAAGCTAAAATGAAGTCATGATAGCAAGAAATACTCTTTCTTTTTTCCTCCTCCTTCCTATCCCTTTTCCAGTCACCTAGAAAATTCTAAGAGCAATCACGGTATTAGATGAAGAAATGTTTCTTTTAATTAGTTGTCTCTCCTCTTCTTTTTCTTTTATGATTCCTGTTGCATTAATGAATTATGCTGTTCGAAAGCAATTAAGGTTAATATCTAGAAATGGAAAAAATTAGCAATTCATATATGACTCCCTATTGGATTGCAAGCTTATTTAGAGTAAGGATTCTGTCGTTTTTATTTCTGTTTCCAGTGCCCAGTGATTTCTGATGCATGGAAGCTATTCAGTCACTGAGTGAAGGGCCCCTCCCAGTTTATCTAGAGCGTTGTAATTATCTGAGCCTCAGCTCCGTCTCTAGTGGCAGCTTCTTTCCCATGAAGAATGGGAAACCTTTTCGTTTCCCGAGGAAATGTTAACATTTGAGACATACTTCCTGGGAAACATCAAAAGTAATAATCACTTTTCATTAGGTTATGGTTTATTCCATCTAAGTCCTTGGAAATTTCAACCTTATGAAGTGTGACCCTGAGTGAATGGACAAAAGAAGGAAGGTTGGGAAGAATCATCTGAGTCTGCAGTGCAATCCAAGGAGAGTCAACAAGATAGCCAAATTCAGTGATGCCACTGCTGTGCCTTCAGCTGTCACACATGGTTTGTTGTTTTAGAAAGAAAGACAGCTGGGGGTATGTGGTATAGCCTGTGATCCCAGTTACTCATGAGGCTGAGGCAGGAGAACTGCAAGTTAGAGACCAACTGGGCAATTCAGTGAAACCCTGTCTCAAAATAAAAAATAAAAAGGGCTGGTGATGTAGCTCAGTAGTAGAGAGACCTTGGGTTCAACCCCCCACTACTGCAAGAGGACAGAGAGAGAGAAAAGAAGAAGGAGGAGGAGGACGAGGAGGAGGAAGAGGAAGGGGAGGAGGAGGAGGAGGAGGAGGAGGAGGAGGAGGAGAAGAAAAAGAAGAAGAAGAAGAAGAAGAAGAAGATCGGGGAGAGGGAAAGAAAAAGTGAAAAGAAAAACATTCTATTTGAAGGCTTAGGAAACAGCTGCAAAAACAGAACTTTCCTTAAAATCCCTTTTACATGGAGGAAAGGATTAAGTAAATATTGATGCATTCCTCGCATCCAGAGTCAAACAGTCAGAGGCTAAAAGGAGCCCTAGAAAGAGGCACTACAAAAACTGAGTTAGCAAAGGGTTTCTAGTATAACATGCTTTGGTGCCACCTCCCACCTAAAAAAAGGAAAACAAAACAAAACAAAACAAAAAACAAAAAAACCCTGAATTCCAAATGACACTCGTAAGCAGTATGACTGGGAAAACCAGTTACTCTCTTTGAGCTGTGGTTTCCCCATTTGTAAAATGGCAATAATAATAATATTGACCCATGGAATCGTTAAAAGGATTAAATTAAGTCAGATAAGATAATGTGACGTTCTGGATGTGTACCAGGTGCTTAATAAATGATAGTCTAATTGACTCTAACTTCAGAGGAGCATCCAGTGTAGATAGGAAGGATCGTATAGATGGGAATTGACTCTGGGTGCCTAAAGAAGAAGATTAATTATTAGAAGGAAGGAATTGTCAAGAAAGCTGGAGAAAAGTAAAAAAGCAAGATAATCTGGAAGTGGGGAACCACAGCTAAGACCATGCCACGAGAGCAGTATGGTTAGGACATGGACTTAACTGGTAAAGACCTTGCTGCCACTACCCCTGAATTCTCAAGGCCATACCACTGCAGTGAAAGATTGTATATTGTCCATATGTTTGTGTCTCTCCCGCACTTATAGTCTTTTTTAAAATATTTTTTTTAGTTGTCAACATACCTTTACTTTATTTATGTATATGTGGTACTGAAAATCGAACCCAGTGCCTCACACATACTAGGCAAATACTCCACCACTGAGCCACAACCCCAGCCCCCCATGCTTGTAGTCTTGAGAGAGAACATCAGGTTTTCAGAAGCTGAGTCACATGCTCACACCCTAGCATGAGCAGGATCTAGCCTATTTGGCATCAAGCATCCCATCAATGAGAGATTCCTTACAAATAGAAGGGACAATGATGAGTACCCAAGGAAAGGACAGACAACTTCTGTATTATTTAGAAGAATGCTCTCAACTGTACTAAACTTCCAAGTTTCAGTGGCCTAAGGACAGAAGCTTCTTGTTCATTCCTACAGCATTGTAGCATGAGTTTTCTACATGGTGAGCAACTTTCCTTCACGTGGTGATTTTAGGATCCTGGCTTTTTTCATCTTGTAGTCCCACCAGCCCTAGAGTCTTCTGCATTCAATTGGAAAATGGGGAAGGAGACAAGCAGAACAGATGTCCTGCTTATTAAAGACATCATCTTCCAGCAACAACTCCGCAAAACAGAAGGGAGATCACAAACGTTTGGTTGACAGTTTGCTATCTATGCCTCACCCTCTCCTGGGAAAATGTGTATGGCAAATTGTATGGGGAGTGGGACAGGGTACTAAGGATTGAAGATCCTGAGAGGAGGAGACACATTTTAAGGAGTGGGTTGAGAGAATGGGAAAAATAGATGGTATATTAGGAAGTTAAGTAGGTGGAGGCCACCAAGTCTGGGGCACAGGATTGTCTGAACAGATCAGTACCCCCCAATTTCCTTCCGGTGATGGTTGAACTGAGTTCCTCCTACATACAGGACAAGGCTGGCGAGAGTGATCCAATAGCAGCTATGTCCAAGAGATACTGAAACTAACTGGGGAGATGTGTACATAGAAAGATAAACTTGACTTTCTAGGTAGCAGGTGGGAAATGTCAAGTGAGTGGTGGGGGGAAGTGCTACATAAGTTGGAAGTTATCACTGGCAGGTGGGGGCGATGGTAGGTGTTTAGCTCAGGTCTGCCAAGAAGCTGATGCCAAGACAGGAAGAAATGTGGAAGAAATTGATTAGGGAAATCCCCATAAGGGAGATTGAGGAGGTTGTCTGGAGGCTGAGAGAACTTTCAGACTGAACGTAAAGTAAATCTGACCCTGAGTGAAGGGGAAAGGAAAGGCTCAAGGCAGGCTGGGTGGAAGCATCTTAGATGCAGAGTAGGCCAAGGAAAATTGAGCAGCCCATCAGGCCATTTTTCAGCAAGGTCATCCCAAGATGTCTCCTCTCTCATTTCCCAGCCAGACTCAATCATTGGGTGGGAGTAGTGTTCAAGTAGCATGGCCCCCAAATGAATCCAGTGGTGGATTTCAGAGAGCAGGAGCTGGGGCTCCTGGTCAGTCCCACTCCTCGAAGTTGGAGAGTGGAAATGTCCCTACATGTTTCTGGCCACTGCAGTCTCCCTTTGCACCACACAGATCCACCCCTGCCCCCAAGTTTAAGGAGCAGCTACTTCATGGTTTCTATGAGTCTTCCTGAGGGGAAACTCAGAAGAGCAACTTTGGTGGAAAGAACTACAACCCATTACTGCCATTGATCTCAGAGTACACAACCTCTCCCTCCTTTATTATCCATTCTCAAACCTCTTCATCTTAGTGACTTACCTGGTAATGAGACCCAAACTTTCTTCTAGAGGGATCTGAACCAGAAAGGTTACCATACCTTCCTCCTACCAAAGTTACTTCTTATGTCCATTCCAGTTACAAGGGGCAGGAGAGTACCAGGAAGCACCCAAGTGGACATCTGGCTCCCAGGTGTGTTCCTCTTTGTCTTCATCGTGTAAAGGCAGCCCTTCTGCTGATTGGGGTTAATTACCCCTGCCAGGATGCTGAGCCCTTCTTTCACCCACTGATCCTTGGATCCTAGGAGTTCAAAGTCCTCTCTCTGGTTTGTAGTTCAGTGGGATCTGTGCTGTGTCCTCTGGCAAAAGCATGTTCCCTAGAGCAAGCAGGACCTCCAGCTTTGAAGAGTTAAGAGCTGTGGAGGCAATAAGAAAAAAAAATCCCTCAGGGGGGCATTAGGTGTGATAGTCAATGGGGTCACTTCTGTTTCTATCCTTTGCCTCCCAGACCCATGTATTCTTCCTGCTGAGTGCACAGTGACATATAGAGGCCTCTGATTCAACACATGCACTGTGTTCTAAAGGATGGCACCCCACACATTCACAATGCTGCCTGTGTACTGGTACTTCAGCACCATTGGAAGGCCATTCTGGACCTGCCTTGGCTGAACATTCGAATGTCTCTGGAACTCTGATACTCTTATTAGGTCTTCGGTCAGCTACTTGGCTGTGTATTCCTTTCTCTGCCAGAAATAAAGGTCTCTGTGTAATCTTCCCCAAATGCCCCTATCGCTCTCAACCAAAACCTACTGGTTATCTTGTCTCCCTGTTACCTCTCTGCAGAGCATCAGTACAACATAGTAGGAGCAACTCAACTTGAATCTTTTTGTAGAAATTATCCCTGCTTCCTTCAAGTGCCTGCATCATCACATTTGTCACAGGAATCCCCTCCACCGGGATGTTTTCCCAGGTGAACACTGGTGAGAGTAGCTGAGCTATCTCATCTTTGCAGGAACTATCTGGGCTGTACCTACTGACCTGGATGGCACCCCTCTGCCTACTGGGCACTCAGGGAGCCAGTGCAAATTCCCATCTTACTGTTTTCTTGGACCACTCCTAGTACCACTTGTTAGTCTAGAACCCTGAGATGTGAATGAAAGACTGGACTAATGTGCAGGAAATTTATTAGAGGAAATGCCTTTGAAAAAAAAAATAGGGAGGCAAATAGGGGAGGATGAGAAAGCCATTAGACTACAACGCAATCCTGAACCAGAGTGAAGGAAGAAAGGTCGAAGGAAAGACTGGCAAGTCCATTTGAATTTCTCAAGCCAAAGTCACCTATCAGAGCAATCTGGCATCTCCCAGAAATGGGCATCTCAGTATCTCTGCCATGCTTAGTCATTAGTGGGAGCATAGGAAGCAGAACCTTGGTGCAGTTTCATTCAGTCAGTAATGCTCTCTGCAATCAGAGGTGCATCCTCATGACCACCACAGCAGTCTTCGTGGAGGAGGCACAAAGGAAGGGAAATAGGGACAGGACTTAGACAACTGGTAAGGTTTAGATAAGTGGTGATAGCCAGATAATACATACAATGGTAACCTACAGGTAGCATGTGATGTGTGTTCTAAATAAAATAAATAGGGCAACTTACCTAAAGGGCACCTTATCTAAGAGGCTTATTTTAGAGGTATAAGGGGGAAAACAAGCATAAAGATAGAATTGTTGTTAAACTTGAGTGCTAGGGTATGAAATTTAGACTCTGTCCTCTAGGCATAGGGAAGCCATGGACATATTAAGTCTATAGTTTGCCTAACCTCTAAGTAGCATTGAATTATTGATTACTCTTTCCTTCTTTACTTTTTCCTTTGTGAAACATTCTTTTGTTTTTTTTCACACAACACACTCCTAGTTTTCCTTTTGTATCTTTGGCCACTCATTCTCATTTCTCCTCCTCCTCGTCCTCCTCCTTTGCCATGGAGTCTTGCTATGTTACCCAGGCTATCTCAGAATTCCTGTGCTCAATTTATCTTTTTCCCTCATCCTCCAGAGGAGCAGGGACTTCAGGCATGTGCCACAACGCTGGCTATTCTGTCTTCTTTGTGTAGTTCCAAATGACTTGGAAGTGGGTAACTTGCCCAGAACAGAATATAAACAGAAGAACAGAATTCTAAGAGTAGAATAAGTGTATTAATGAATGATTCCATCCAGGCAAATATTTTGTGATTATGCCATTCCTGACCCCAAACTTTGTAATGATTTCTCAATGTTCCTTTGATAAAGTGAAAACTCTAACCATGACCTGGAAGACACTACCTGGCCTAGACCCTAGGCCTCTCTCTAATTCAACTGCTATTATCCCCCAAACTCTCTGATCCAGCCATACTGACCTTCTCTTCTGTCAGCTCCTCAAATGTACCATATTCTCTCCTTCTCTGGGGTCTTTTCTTTCACTGGATGGAAGGTTTATCTTTCAGTGGTCAATGTTCACACATTCTAATGTTGTATTCATTCTTCATATCTTAGATTGACACTTTTTATGGACATAATAACTTTAATTAACTAATTAATTAATTAATTTTTGTGTGATGCTGAGAATCAAACCCAGTGCCTCACATGTGCTGGGTGAGTGCTCTGCCACTGAGCCACAACCCCAGTCCTAGACTGACACTTTCTTAAAGAAAATGTGCATGGTCTGGGGATATAGCTCAGTTGGTAGAGTGCCTGCCTTGCAAGCACAAGGCCCTGGGTTCAATCCCCAGCACTGCAAAAAAAAAAAGAGAGAGAGAAAAGAAAAAAAAAAGAAAGGAATACATGCATGGGCCGGGGTTGTAGCTCAGATGTAGAGTTCTTGAGTAGGTGGGAGGCCCTGGGTTCAATCCTCAGCAACACATAAAAATAAAACAAAGGTATTATATCCCCCTACAACATATGTGTGTGTGTGTGTGTGTGTGTGTGTGTATACATATATATATATATTCTTTAAAAAAAGAAATCTGCTGGGTTCAATCCCCAGCACCAGAAAAAATAAAAGAAAAGAAAAAAGAAATCTGCTGGTTTGACATAAAGAACATATATTAGGGTTAAAGATAAGTTGCTGGATGAAAGGATCTATAAATACAATGGCCTAGGTAAAATAGAAGTTTATTTCCTCTCATGGATGTTTTCGAAGTTTAACTGCAACAGGCTATGTGTGATGGCTCACACCTGTAATGCCAGTTACTTGAGAGACTGAGGCAGGAGGATCATAAGTTGGAGGCCAGCCTCAGCAACTTAGTGACACCCTGTCCCAAAATGAACAATAAAAAGGGTTGGAGCCGGGCGCGGTGGCGCACGCCTGTAATCCCAGCACTTCGGAGGCTGAGGCAGGAGGATCTCGAGTTCAAAGCCAGCCTCAGCAACTTAGTGAGGCCCTAAGCAACTCAGTGAGACCCTGTCTCTAAATAAAATACAAAATAGAACTGGGGATGTGGCTCAGCGGTTAAGTGCCCCTGAGTTCAATCCCCAGTACCAAAAAAAAAAAAAGGGTTGGAGATGTAGCTCAGTGGGAAAGCCCCCTGTGTTTATCCCCAGTTGTGTTCAGTTGTGTTGCAGCACTTAACTGTGACAGTATTCACTGTAATATTTTTAAATAGAGAAAAATTAATAACCTCAGTGTACAACAATGGCAGGATAGTCACATAGATTGTGGGGTTGCTATTCAGTGTTAAAAAGTCATTCTGTAAAACAACAGCTCTCAAACTTCTGTGTACATCAGAATTACCCAGAGAACTTGCTAAAACACAGCTTGCTGGGCTCATCCCTCCAGAGTTTCTGATTTAGTAAGTCTGGGATGGTATCCAAGAATTTGCATTTACAAGTTCCTAGGTGATGCTGATGCCACCAGGGACCATAATATGAGAACCAAGGCTGTAGAAGAAAATTTAATGACATGGGAAAATGCTTATGGCATACATTGTCAAGTGAAAAAAAAAAGGTTCCAAAATAGAATTATATTCATAATCTAATTTTGGTAGAAAATGTATGTGTTTGTGTAAGCATAAATAAATCTGTCAAGACTACAAACTGTTAAAAGGTGGATTTATAGGTGGTCTTTTTGTTTGTGTTTGTGAATTATTTACAAGGAACACTTGTAATAAAATGGTTTGTTGTTCTTTTTTTTAAGAAAAAGAATTGACAAGACAATGCAGGGGAGCAGGCAAAAGGTAACTCCAAGGTTACAGGCTTGAGGGAAAAGGAGAATGAAGGTGTAATAGAACAGGGAGAGGAACTGAGACACTGGGGAGGGATGATGAGTTTGGATTTGGATACATAAATTTTAAGGTGGATGCAGGACATCTAGCTGAAGATGGAAGAATGAAGCTAGGCTGGCAAAATTGAAGCTCAGAAGAGATGCCCAAGTAAAGATGTTGATAAAATAATTCTTTTTTTTTTTTAAGAGCTGAGCTATTTCACGAAGTTTGCATCTCACCCAGTCTTTTTATGCTAACGGACACAATACCTTTATTTAATTTATTTTTATGTGGTGCTGAGGATCAAACCCAGTGCTTCACACATGCCAGGCAAGTGCTCTACCATTGAGCCCTAGCCCCAGTCCAATAAAATAATTCTTCAAGAAGAAGGATAATTTAAATCACTCTAGTGGAGTTACCAAGGTGAGAATATGAATTAATACAGGTTAAAGACTTTGGCCTGAATCCATATGGCTGATTTATTCATTTAAAAATAAATGTGACTGGAGATGTGGCTTGCCTAGCATGTGTGAGGCACTGGGTTTGATCCTTAGCACCACATAAAAAACAAATGAATAAAATAAATTTTAAAAATATTTTAAAAATTAAAAAATAAATGAATTAATATATCAGGCCCTCAAAAAACATAGTTTAATAAGTGAGAATGTAAATAACTGACTTGAATTTAGGGATATAAATATCAAATTGAAATGAAAGGAAATTAGTAAATGAAAAGAGAGAAAATACATACAAATTGGGAAACTTGCACTGGACAAAATCAAATGGAGGAAGAAGATTTTAAGAAGAAAGATGTAATAAATCAGAACAAAAATGTTTGATGCAGTCAAGGAGAGCAGGGTTAAGATATTGTCAAATGGCACCTTCCCTCTGTTCCAAAGTTGGCACTTTGGGCTCATGGCTGAGAAGTTGAAGCTCTAAGTACCCTCAAGTGTTGCAGACACTTTCCTGAGGACAAAGAGGCAACATAAGCAGACCTACCTCTATCAGTTGCCACCTCAACCCTCTTTCTCTCTCCCCAGTTCATAGAAATAGAGGGAAGAAACCAAGAGTCGGAGTCCAACCTTGTAGTTGTGAGTTTATGGTAAGAGACTTTGCATTCTCCTTCCAGGGAAACTGCTTTTTCACTGTTTCCAATGCCAGCTAGGACTGGAGGTGGGAGGAGGCTGTTTTCCTAGCTTGATGTGTTCTTGAGCAGGAAACTCTATCTGAGCAAAGGAAAAGGAACTAGAGATAGAGGTCATTGGAGTTTGGAGGAAGGCTGTGGAGTACTCTATACTCCCACCACTTAAAAAAAAAATTTTTTTAGATGTTGATAGCCCTTAATTTTATTGATTTATGTATATGTAGTGTTGAGAATCAAACCCAGTGCCTTACACATGCTAGGCAAATGCTCTACCACTGAGTCACAACCCCAGCCCCACTCCCACTATTTTTCAGAGCAAGGAAAAGTATTTCCTGTTTGGTGGACTCTGAGAGGAATTGCTGGGATTGAGCTATCCCTGTATTCCACACAGGGAGCTATTACAGGACAAAGGGGTCCTAGCAAAAGAAGATATGGGTTAGAGGGCTGAGAGTATGAACAGAAAATGGAATTGCTTAAGCCAAAGATATTCCTGTGTGTCCTGGCACTGTGTGGTGGAGTGGATACCTGCAAGTGGTTCTCGGAAAACGCAAGCATGTACTCCTGCACTTGAATACCCTCCATTCAGAACTTAGGTTGCCAGTTAATGTTAGACAGACAGGCAGTGGCAACCATCAGAGATAGAACCGCACTCCTTCCTGAGATACTTGTCTAGGTCCACCCAGAACATATTCAGGGGCCCAGGCAGGAGAGCAAATGATGGCCCACACTTCATATGTCTACGTTTTCAAGTTACAAATTGCACTAACAAAAGTTTAAATAAAATAGGTTTTATCTTCGAACTTTGAGAGATACATTTTCAAAGCAACATGGAAGGCCAGACTTGAATCTAGAATTTTTGAAATCCTTGGAGTTTCACACCAGAATGAGGGAACACAGGTAGAACTGGTCCCACAAGCATGGCTGCTGGCCTACTTTCTATCTCTTCCTACCTGTGACTCTCTCAAACTTTGAGGAACCTGATGTGTATATTCCAACCCAAACATCTAATTCCATCACCAACTGCCATCCCTTGGCCACTTCTTACACTCTAGGGAAAGTCACCTTGGTTCTGGGGACTTCTCTACCTGATAGAGAAGCATGACCAGAGTTGCCCCTGCTAGTCTGGGTCTAAGAGCTGTACCCCACATTTCCCTTTTCCTCTCCTATCTTAGCAACACATCATCTGAGCTAGATCTTAAAGTATGAGGAGGAAAGGAAAAGGCGAGGTATTAAAACATTTCAAGATTTTGAGTTTGTGGCAGAAACTGATCATGGCCGTTATATTTGGCATGTCCACAGACTGTTGAAAAACCATGTCTGACTCTCTTCAGCTGGGAATGGCCATGACTAAGTTATGGCACAGAAATGTAAGAGAAGTATTATGTGGACTACTTAAAACTAGAGGATGCGTTGGGCATGGTGGCCCACGTAATGGGCCCTGTAATGCCAATGGCTCAGGAGGCTGAGGCAGGAGGATAGGGAGTTCAAAGCCAGTTTTAGCCAAAGCGAGGCACTAAGCAACTCAGTGAGACCCTGTCTCTAAATAAATACAAAATAGGGCTGGGGATGTGGCTCAGTGGTCAAGTGCCCTGAGTTCAATCCCAGGTCACCCCCAACCCACCCACCGCAAAACAAAACAAAAACACACACACACAAAACTGGAGGATGTTTAGAAGGTGCTGACTCAGGTAGGAGGTGATGGGTGGAGCCATTTTACTCTCCTTTGTCCCCCTTGTTTCCTGAAGGCTCACAGTCAGGAGTCATTCTGGGTTATATACTAGAGGTGGAAAGTATGGATTTGAGTGATGGGGTGTGAAGACTGAGCCTGGCTTTCTGATAACAGTGGAACTGCCATACTAACTGTGCATGGGCTTCCTCTGGGCCTTTTGTTACATGAACGAAGTAAATTTTTATTTTGTTTAAGTGTTGTTATTTTAGGTTTTCTCTGATTTCAGACAGTTTTAGTGCTGACTCAAATCTTTAAGTTAGACTGGACTTTATTAACAGAAAATAACCCAAGAGTTATAGTATCTGCCCAAGATATAATAGAGGGACAAGAAAGGGCAATTTAATATAGCATTGTTGAAAAACAATGATTGGACAACAAAAACCCAAACGTTAGGGAACCTCTGTGGGTTTCATTTTGTTTATTTCTCAGTTCTGGAAGCTGGGGAGTCTAAGGTCAGGCGAGGTCCTAACTTCACACTCCAGTATGTTAGTCCAGGTTGGCTCCTGGTAATGAGAGAAGGGAGAACATAGCTTGCTGCTGCACGTGGTAGAAAGGGTGAGCAAGTTCCCATGGCCTGGGCAAGGGGACAGCTACCCGGGAGGCCCAGGCAGGAAAATGACTATTATGGCTTGAGCCTGGGAGTTTGAGGCCAGCCTCGACAACACAGTGAGACCCTGTCTCAAAGAAAAAACCAAACAAATTGAAAATATAAGGACACTAATCCCATTTTTTTAAACTGGGGAATGAACTAACCCAGGGGTGCTTTACCACTGAACCACATCCCCATCTTTTTTTATTATTTATTTTGAGACAGGGTCTTGCTAAGTTGCCCAGGTCTCAAACTTGCAATCCCCCTGCCTTAACCTTCAAGTTGCTGGAATTACAGGCGTGTGCTGCTCTGCTAGGCACTAATCCCATTTGCAGTGACTGTCCTGATGATCTAATCACCACCACAGGCCCCACCTCTTAACAACCATCACCTTGGGGCTTAAGTTTCAACGTATGAATTTGGAGGGACACAGATGTTCAGACAATAGCACTTGTATTTCTTTTTTTGTGCTTTTCTAATACATGTTGATGACCCAGTTTTTTTCCATTATATTTGTGTTTTAAAAATTGATTTAGAAACCCTTTGTATATCAGGTATAGTAAGCCTTTATCTGTCATATAAAGCCTTTACTCCAGATTTCTTTTTCCTAATTTACTTTGTTTTTCAGTACCAGGAACTGAACCCAGGGGCACTTAACCACTGAGCCACATCCCCAGCCCTTTTCATTTTGTATTTTGAGATAGGGCCTTGCTAAGTTGCTGAGGCTGGCTTTGAACTTTCGATCCTCCTGACTCAGCCTCCTAAATTGCTGGGATTACAGAAGTGGGTCACTGCTCCCAACCCTAGTTTACTTTTTTTTTTTTTCCTAGTTTACTTTTTAAACTATTTGCTTATAAAACATTCATTCCCTTTAGCAGAAATTCCCCTTTTAGAATTTATCCTAAAAAAATAATATGTATAAAATTTTATTTTCAAGAATGTTCACTAGAGTTCTTTATAATGGAAAAAATATCCTGTATTGTTTAATGAAATGTTCAACAATGGAAGACTGGTCCAATTAAGTATGGTATATCCATAGTTGCTAAAATTATATTTAAATGATACTTATATTTAATAATATATAAGTATATATTACATTATATACTTATATTTAATGATATTACAACCTTATTAACTAAAGGTACAATATACCAGGATCCAATGTTATTCTTTGTGGTACCAAGGATTGGATCCAGGGGTGCTCCACCTGTGAGTGCATCCCCAATCCTTTTTACTTTTTTGTCTTGAAATAAGGTCTATAAATTGTCCAGGTTGGATTTGAACTTGAGATTCTCCTGCCTCGGTCTTCTGAGCTTCGCGGGTTACAGACATGTGCCACCATGCCTGGTTTAGGATTGAATTTATAAACAACAAAAAAACACTTTTATCTAGGCATAGAAAAAGACTACAAATATTTTATTAATTTTTTAAATTTTATTTTTACAATATTAATTTTGGGTACTGGAGATAATACATGGCCTTTCCCCCCTTTTCTTTCCTTTTCTCTTATGAACATAAATGAAGAAGAAAGTTTAAAATTTAGTAGCCCAGCGCGGTGGCGCACGCCTGTAATCCCAGCACTTGGGAGGCTGAGGCAGGAGGATCACGAGTTCAAAGTCAGCCTCAGCAACTTAGTGAGGCCCTAAGCAACTCAGTGAGACCCTGTCTCTAAATAAAATACAAAATAGAGCTGGGGATGTGACTTAGTGGTGAAGTGCCCCTGGGATCAATCCCCAGTACCGCCCCCCCCAAAAAAAATTTAGTGTAGTTTGTCAGATGTATGTGCCATGCGGTGGCACATGCCTGAATTCCCAGTTGCTCTGGAGGTTAAGGCAGGATTGCAAAGTTCACAAGGCCCTAAGTTACTTAGCAAGACCCTGGCTCCAAAAAAAAAAAAAAAAAAAAGAAAAAAAAATAGGGCTGGGGATGTGGCTAAGTGGATAAGCACCACAGAGTTCAATTTCCAGTACAAAAAAACCCCCCCAAAAACGTAGTTTATATTTATGCATGCATAGCATTGTTAGGTGTATCATGTGTACTTTAGTAGCTCAGAGTAGTTGGATATCACCCTTGTCTGCAATCTTACAAACTTTGATCTCATTCAATAACCTCAAGCAATTTGGTTAGCCTTTTTGTAACTGTGTTTCCTCATATGTTAAATAAGGAAAATAATGTCTATCATGATGCAATTCACAAGGAAGTTATATAAACAAAATGTTTATGGTTCACTATGAACTACACAGAAAATGGCACTAACATATATTATTTATATTTAACAATAATGATTATTATTACTCTTAATGTAAAGGCAATGGAAACAACTTGATGCCTTTAGAAAGAATATTTTTCAACAGATGATGAAAAATATGATATATGATGGAACATTACTCAGCCTTAAAGAAGAATGAAATTATGGCATTTGCAGGTAAATGGATGGAGCTAGAGAATATATGCTAAGCAAAATAAGCTAATCCCAAAAAACCAAAAGCAGAATATTTTCTCTTATAGGCAGAGGCTAATTCACACTAGGGGAGGCTAGGGAAGAATTGTTACTTTGGGTTAGTAGAGGGGAGTAAAGGGAGGGGAGGGATTCTGGAGGTAGGAAGGATAGTAGAATGAATCAGACATTATTACCCCATGTACATATGTAACTATACAACCGGTGGTATTCTACATCATGTGTAGCCAGAAGAATGAGAAATTATACTCCATTATATATGATATATCAAAGTGCATTCTATTGTCATGTATAACTAATGAAAACAAATTTAAAAATTAAAAAGCAAAGAATATTTTTTACATAGCCAAGAAGAAAATAAGAGTAAACAAAAGAAAAGATTGGGACTCGGGATATAGCTCAGTTGGTAGAGTGCTTACTTTGCATGCACAAGGCCCTGGGTTCAATTCCTAGACCACCAAAAAAAAAAAAAAAAAAAAGAAAAAAGAAAAAAGAAAGAAAAGGTTACTTACCAAAACAGATTGTTAGAAAATACATAGTAAATTCTTTAACAAACATTTACTAATTGCCAACTGTGTGACAGGTTGGGCCTGGAAGGATGGGCAGTTTAAGACAGCCCCATCCTCACATACTTCATTCTGGTGAGTGACCAACATCACTCCCATGGACAGAATCAGAGGCCAACATCCCTGGAATCCAAGGAGGAAAAATTCTGATGGGGACAAAGTACTCTAGTAAGACTGTAGAGAATCATCAGATTCAACTATTGAAGCTGAGTTGAGCCAGGTATAGTAGCTGAGTCCCGTCAGAGTGCTGGGGGGCCAGAATCAAGCGTTACCTTCAGAAATTTTACATAACCCTAAATGAAATTAGGGGACAAATTGTTTGGGGATGCCCCATTCTTAAGGTCTTTTCCTAGAAGGCATGGGGGAATTCCCTTAAATATGGTTGAATTTGCTCTGAAAAGATCCCCACTTGCTAGGAGGAGACTAGAATGGATTGTGGATTTAGTAAAAACTCCTTTTACAGAGTAGGAGATCCTCTTCCATTACTCAAAGTTCCCTTGTTACAAGGTATTCTGAGAAATTTCTGATTACTATCCCCTTGAGCTCCACAGTGGTTTTGAAGAATGTACTTTCGAAAGGAGAGTAGAAGGAAGAAAAATCGGATTTTAAGAAATTAAGAAATTAATAGCTTAAAAATTGAAATAAGGTTGAATTTTTCCAATAAGTTTGACATACTGGGCACAGTGGTGCATGCCTGTAATCCCAGCAACTTGAGAGACTGAGGCAGAAGGATGGCAAGTTCAAAGTCAGACTCAGCAATTTAGCAAGGTCCTAAGCTACTTAGTGAGATTCTGCCTTAATATAAAGAATAAAAAGGGCTGGGGATGTCACACAGTGGTTAAATCCCCAGTACCCCACATACCAAAAAAACAAAACAAAACAAAACAAAACAAACAAAGCCAAAAAACCAAAATGTTTAACCAATAAAGGAAGAGAGAGATGTGGACTGTAAGATGGGTTTTCAATCACATTGCATAGCTGAGCAGAACTGGGGAAGACAGTACAGAGGGACAGCAGGATGAAGAACTAAGACTTGGGAAATCCAGGGAACAAATTCCTGGAGGCACCTGAAAACAGAAGAGAAGGATGAGAGGGTGAGAAGCTATGGAATATTTTGATGGAGGAAAGAAGGAGATCTTGATTTTCTCCTTAAGGTTGTAGTAAGATCTTTGCTAAGAATGGGGAGGCAAGGCAGCCCAGTGTGGTGGCATATGCTTGTAATCCCAGCTATTTGGGAAGCTGAGGCAGGAGGATTTATAAATTTGAGGCACCTCAGTGAGACCCTGTCTCAAAATAAAAAGGGCTTGGCATTTGCAGGTTAATGGATGGAACTGGAGAACACCATGCTAAGTGAAATAAGCCAGACTTGAAAGTCAAGGGTTGAATTTTTCTCCGACATATGGAATATAGAGTAAAAGGAGGAAAAAAAGCAGGGGCACCATGAAAATAAAAGGGAGATCAACAAAGCAGAGGAAGAAGGTTGAGGAGGAAGGAAAAGGGACAGGAAAAGGGAGGAACTGCGGAATGAAATGGACCAAATTCTGCTATGTACGTGTATGATGAATATACTACAGTGAATTCCACCTTTATGTATACCTATAAAGCACCAATTTAAAAAATAATAAATAAATAGAAGAAAGACCAGTGGGATAGAGGACGGGGGACAGTTAGAGGGAGAAGGGAGGAAAAGAGGAAATACTAGGGACCCAAATGGAACAAATTATATGCTAGGCATATGTGATTATGGTCAGAATGAACCCCCCTGTTATGTATAACTATAATTCACTAATAAGAACATCTTTACAAAGGTCCAGGAATGCAGCACAGTGCAGAGCCCTGAGTTCGATCCAGGAACTCACTCTCTCTCGCGTACTAAGTGGAATGCAATGTGAGATGAAGGTTCAAAGATTTGGCACAGCCTCCAACCACAGTAAAGAAAGGACTGTGACCTTCCAGTGAGACTTCAGTAGTGAAAGAAGCTACCGTTTGGGATGCCAACCAGGTGTGGGTGGTGGGTCTTCCATGCATACTGCTTCACTGAAGATGAGCCCTCTCCCCAGTTATTTTGCTGCCTACCCCTGACTCTTCTTTCAGTCTCTTTCGTGGTATCCTTTCCCCTGCTCTTTTGTTTAAATCCTGGTGGTCCTCAAGGTTTCATTCTCCTTCCCTTCTTACTCCCTGGGTAATTCTCCTCTCTTCCTCCCATTGTTTCTATTGCCATCTGCTACGTACCTCTAATGTCCACCCTGCTCCCCTAAGCCCAGGGTGCCACGACCCACTGACCCCACTGCCTACTGGACTTTTCATTTGGATGCCCCCAAACACTTCAAACTGCATATATTCAAAACCTACATTCAACATTTCCCTCCAAATTCATTCTTCTGGCCAAGTTTCAAGTCTCCATGGATTTATAGAATAGTGTTAAAAGTTACATTTAAAAATGTAAAAAAAAAAAAAATCTTATTTTGTGAGCCATAGAAAGATAGGCAAGGTGCCAGATTTGGCTTTGGGACTCTAATTAGCCAATCCCTGGGTAAGATCTTTTTTTTTTTTTTTTTTTTTTTTTTGGTACCAGGGTCACTTTTTTTTGGCGGGGGGGACTGAACCCAGGGTCACTTACCCACTGAGCCATATCCCCAGTCCTTTTGTGTATTTAGAGAGAGTCTCACTGAGTTGCTTAGAACCTTGCTAAGTTGCTAAGACTGGCTTTGAACTTGTTATCCTCTTGCCTCAGCCTCTCGAACTGCAAGAGTACAGATGTGTGCCACCATGCTGGGCACAAGATCATTTTTGATGAACTACTGCAGGAGTTTCCTAATTGGTCTCTTAGTTTCCAATCTCCCCTTTACCCCCAATTTATTTTCTGTGATGCCTCATTATCCTCAGGACGACCCTTGTGATGTTGATAAGGTTCATTGTAATCAGATCTGTTTTGTTACTCCAATCTCCTATCTCCTCATTTCCCCTCCCCTACTGTGCATATCTCAACCTATTCAACTACATGATGAAATTTCCCAGGTATCTAAGCTTCTTCCTTCTGGTGTTTCTATATGCTCTTCCTGCCCTTTCTCTATTTTTCCTACCTGTCCATCAACTCACATTGTATATATCACTTCCTCCATATTTTCCTGAGCCCTGACATCTGGTTAGGTATCCCCTCTTGTGTTTTCAAAGCCTAATATTGAAGTACTTGTTGCATTGCATTATTACTGCCTATTCGTTCCTGTCTTAGCGGTAGGCTGAAACTCTTTGAGACTGTCTGTAGTGTTTCCCTACATCAATATATCCACTATGCATCCATAGTGCCTGTGTTGGAAACCCATTTGAAGAATTGAATCACTATATTAACGCTTCAGGAAAAGTATTACTATCCCCATTTTACATAGGAGAAAATTAAGACTCAGAGAGCTTGAATATTTTTTCCCAAATCTATACAGTAATTATCAGAATACGGATTTGTTCATATTTGTTCCACTACTCCATTCCAGTACTAACAAGGATAGTTTGGCTCACAAAATCTAGTTTGCTCAATGTTAGATTAGAAAGCCTCATTTTTGGCTGGATTTGTAGCTCAGTGGTAGAGTGTTTGCCTAGCACTGGCACTGGGTTCAATTCTCAGCACCAAGTTAAAAAAAAATTAAGTAAAATTAAAGGCAATGTGTCCATCTACTACTGAAAAAAAAAAAAAAGAAAAAGAAAGCCTCATTCTTATTCTAGTATGTCTTTGAGTTGCAGAGACTGTGTGTATGTGTTTGCGTGTGTGTTTGTTGTGCTGCCAGGGATGGAACCCAGAGGCTCTCTACCACTGAGCCACACCCCCAGACCTTCTTATTTTATTTTGAGACAGGGTCTTACTAAGGTTTCCAGATAGTCTGGGAATTTTCCTGCCTTAGCCTACTGAGTCGCTGGGATCATAGGCATGTGCCACCTTGCCCAATGCAGCGAATATTTTTAAATCTTTATGGTCCAGGAGTATATACTTAGATATTTTTAGGGATCCTATTTTATCCAAGTGATGTACCCTTTTAAATTATCCCTGCAATTCCCTTATTTTAAAAAAAAATTTTTTTAATTGTAGATGGACACAATACCTTTATTTTATGTATTTGTTTTTATGTGGTGCTGAGGATCAAGCCCAGTGCCTCATATGAGCTAGGCAAGCACTCTACCACTGAGCCACAACCCCAGCCCCATAATCCCTTTTTTTTTTAAAAAAAAAAAAACATGTTTTTATTAGTACATTATAATCATACATAATAGGGAGTAAATTTTGACATATGTTTAAATGTTCCAGCCCCACCTGCAATCCCTTTTTATGTGTCTAATCTGCTTCCTCTCTCAGCAATTCCAAACTTTCATTACTTTCATTACTTTCATTACTCACTTGATGGACTCTTCTCATTATCTTCTCTAATAGTGAAATATTAAAACAGTCATATTTAGACCGGAGGCTACTTTTGTCCTACCAGCATAATTCAACCTGTATGACCAGAGGACTATCTCAATCATGTAGTGCTAGCTCTGGTGAGTAAGTTGGAGACTGCAAGGCTCTGCAACCCTTAGGTTGTACCACAGGCTATGTAGAATGGGTGGGACTTGTAAAGAAATATAAATTGTCTTAGGACAGATAGGGATTTTTAGAGAATGGAGAAATTGATATTCCTAGGGGCAAATGGGCTGTGTTCCAAAAATTCAATTTTAAATTGACTATTTAGAATGCAGAACACATTTTCCCTTGGAAACAATGCTATCAATAATTGCATTTATTTTTCTAGGAAAGTCCACACAAACTAGTTTAACACATAATGTAGCAGAAATATCTGCTAAGACATTTTAGATTTGCATTGAGAACATCCTAAATCTTTACCACTCTGAATTATAAATAAGCTGTGTACATAGCTGCCACCCTGACTAGACTGTGAACTCTTTGAGGGCTAGAAACTGTTGAATTATTCATTTCTGCATTCTGAATGCCTGGCATATAACTGGCAATAAATGTTGGTTGCAAAAATGAATGGACAAATTTAATAGGCATTTGAATAGTGTGGAAAGCATCTGAGGGAATAAAAACAGTAACATTTAGTGGATACCTTAATATGTGTCTGGCACTGTGCAAGGTGGACAGCCAATAAAGCAAGGTACTTTGTTAAGGCTAGAATTAGGGATGAAGAAGCTGAAAGCAGTTTTAATATCTGAGGAGTAAAATAAATGGGTGCTGGGATTGCTAAATGTTGAAATGAATGGATAGGTATATCGATTTTGAAAAATGTCATAGGAAAACTATCCAGAAGAATCAATGCAAAAAGGGAAGTGACTCTTGGGGGCTCAAAGACTGAGGGGAGGGGTATGATCACAGCTGAAAGAGCAGAGGATGGAGGAGGAAGTTTGATAAGCCAGACAGTAATGGTCAGGAAAGAACAAAAGGATGAATTTAGTTTACTGTCGCCTATAAACAAATATTATTTTGGCCAGGTGTGATGACACATGTCTGTGATACCAAATATTCAGGAGGCTGAGGCAGGAGGATCATAATTTCAAGGTCAGCCAGGGCAATTGAAGGGGATTCTGCCTCAAAGAAAAAGCTAAGAATACAGCTCAGTGATAAGAGCACCCCAGTACCACAAGAAAAAAACAAGTATTGATAATTAGATTGATTGCCTTCCACAATTACAACAGATTAAGTGTTTGATAAAATTTGGTTGATTCTAATCTGAGCTACTCCCACCTACTCAGAAGGCTGAGGGAGGAGGATTGCAAGTTCAAGGTCAGCCTGGGAAATTTGGTGAGACCTTTAACAATTTTATTTAGCAAGGATCTGTTTCAAATAACAACAACAATAACAACAAAACAAAAGTTGGGGATTAGCTCAGGTAAAACACTTGCCTAGCATGCATACATGAGGCTCTGGGTTCAATCCACAGCACTGGGGTGGGGGTGATTAAGAATTGGTTGGGATGGGCGTGGTGGCACAGGCCTGTAATCCCAGCACTTGGGAGGCCAAGGCAGGAGGATCGTGAGTTCAAAGTCAGCCTCAGCAACTTAGCGAGGCCCTAAGCAACTCAGTGAGACCCTGTCTCTAAATAAAATACAAAATAGGGCTGGGAATGTGGCTCAGTGGTGGAGTGCCCTTGGGTTCAATCCCCAGTACCAAAAAAAAAAAAAAAAAAAAGAATTGGTTGGGATGGGTATAATGGCAATGGGGTGGAAATTGCAGTCAAGGTGAAAGCAATTAGGGAAGGTAGGAGAGGGAACATCATCTCTAGATAGTTTTTGGCAGAGGAAGAAAAAGGACAGGGGAAGGAGGTTGAAAGAGAATGGGAAAGGAGGGCAAAGGCTATTTCACAATTTTGTAAAGGGTTAACTCCGCAGAAAGTCCCTCTGACTTAGGGCCAGGCTGTCCTTTGTTCTTTGAAAGCATAACTATGACTACATCTTCAGCATTTACTTCATTGTCCCTGAAGTGCTAGAAGGCAATCAATAAATACTTGTTGAATGATATTCTGAGTGTTTTAAATCAATCCACACTTTGGGTTTTATAAAGGACCTTAGAACTGACATTGATCAAGCCAAAAAGAACTGTCTTTAAATTTGTAAGGCATCTTAAGTCTTTCCCTGAGGAAAAAGTGTTCATTTGTCTATGCCTGTCACACCATGCACTGCAGGGGGCCTTTACCAACATTATCACATCTCTGGTAATCATCCTCTCAGCAATTACTCAATTCCCATTATATGTCAGACTCTCTGCTAGGTAGTTAGAATAAAAGGCAAAAATAGAGAAAACTCTGAGTTTCTACAGATCTAACGGGAAGAAGTGAGGGCTAAACCAACGACTGTAGCAGAGCGTGAGCGCAGTGAAAGAGGCAAGCACTTGGCGATCTTAGAGAACAGGAGAGGAAAGCTTTAATTCAAAATGGGTATACAGGAAATACCAAAAACAAGTTTTTCCATACTCCCACTATCTAGAAAAAAAATAATACTTTGTTGTACATCTTTACAGACTACACCATATTTAGTTTTTCAAAAATGTTTTTAATTCACTTGGCAGCGTGGGCCTCCACTAGTATCAATGTGTAGATGTCACTCTAGCTGTTAACTGCAAGTTTAGCTTAAGTTAAGGGATCTGGGAGGATTATTTAACTTAATTACTGCTAGTTTTGAAATGTCTTTGTAAAGAATAGAGTTGGCACAGAGGCAGCATTATGGAAGACTAGAAGATGGGGTCATACTTATCTGTGATCCTATGGAAACTATTTGAATATTTGTTTTATATGGATTTTTATTCACTTTTCAAACAAGCTACTAAAGAGTGCCCCCTCAACTGCCCAGCAAGCATTTGTAGCTTGTACAATGGCAGAATGGGCCAAAAGCTTAACGTGGTGATCTGCTTTGAAAATAAAGTATCTTGAAATAATTTTTAAAAATGTTTCTGTAAGATAGAACTTTTGAAAAAAGTAATGTATTAGATTGGGCATGGTGGCACACACCTGTAACCCCTGCTAGTCAGGAGGTTGAGGCAAGAGGATCACAAGTTCGAGGCCAGTCTAGGCAACTTAGTGAGAGAGGGACCCTGTCTCAAAAAAAAAAAAAAAAAAAAAAAGGTTGGGAATGTAGCTCAGTGGTAGAGCACTCGCCTACCATTTGTAAGGCCTGGTTTCAATCCCTAGCACTGGGAAGAAAAAAAGTATTATGAACTTTCATCTCAATAAACATGTTTACATTGTTTTCAGCTAATATTATATAATATTCCACTATATACATCCTATGATGTAGATATTTTTTTCAAATTGGAAATTTGGATTGGATCTACTTTTTAAAAATAGAAACAAAAACCACGACATATGAACAACACAGTGACAACTCTTGTTCATAGATCTGTGTTTCCCAAACAGTGTGCCAAGGTGCCCCTACAATGCCACAGAGAACTCAGAGAGGCTGCATCCTTTTGAGGGAAATTCAGGAACAATGACATCTGTTGGGATGCTTTGTGAACTAGTAGCTCCAGGTCATTCACGTATTTAACATTAGGTCAATGAGGTCATATCTTTGTAAAGTTAGGTTTTTGCTGGTGCTATGATAGAGAGGAGCCTTGTACAAAAATCAATATTATTCTGAAATAAGTGTGATCATGACCAAACTGACTGGAAGGTCTGAGAAGCTGTAAGATGACCAAGAGATACATGCATTCTGTTAAAGAAATTTTATTTAACAATGAAATACAAATTATTTTTCTTTCAAGGTATGTGAGTTATTTTTTCAAATAGCTACTAAGTTAGGGCATAAATACTCATTATTTGGACCTAACAACTTAAAACATTGTTTTGTATTTCTTTTGGTCTAACTGTGCTGTGAAAAAATTATCGAGACCCTAGAGCTACCATGAACCTAGAAATTTTAGGAACCTCCAACGGAACAAATTTTAACAGTAAAACTGCTGGTTCTGAGGCTCTGCAATCTTTACATGTTTTAAATATTGCCAACTGCCCCTCAGAAATATTATATCAATTTTCACCCCCACTGGCAGGCTGGTTTCCTCTCAGAGTGGTGATCCTTGGACTAAATGAGAGTCCAGAGGGGTTAACTTGAGAGAGAAACTGTGACTGGTGCATTGTGCTGAGTTTGATTTTTTAAGTGATACAAAAAAGAGTAAGAAAGCATTTCTAGTCGTCTTAGGCTTCAACTCTTAAAGGCAGAGACTATCTTATTTTACCCCCAACTCCCAAATCTGCTACAGGGCTCTGTAAATGCATGTTGACAACATGAAAACAACCCTTTCCTCAAGGGTTTCTAAGGCAAGGTTGGGAATAATGTCAGGCTATAGTCAAAGTATACATACATACTTTAGTTTGCCAGATAAAGTACAAATGCTCAGTTGAATTTAAATTTCATAACCCAAAATCAGAAAGATAAGACTCATATATTTCCCCATATGTGGAAGCCAGAGAGAAAAAAGGAAAAAAAGGGGGATCTCATGAAAATAGAAGGAAAGCCGGTGACAGAGAGGAAAGGGATCAGATAGAGGGAGATAGGGAGGGAAATGGGAGGGACAGGGGAATGAAATAACCAAATTATATCATTATATTGTGTGCATGGATGAATGTGTAACAATGAATTCCACTATTGTGTATACTTTTAATGCATCACTAAAAATATTACCAAAAAATTTAAAAAATTTCAGATGAACAATGAATAATTATTTTAAAGTAACTATTTCCAAATTTTGCAAGGGATGTATGAACAGTATAAAAAAATTGTTCATTGTTTGAGATGAACATTGTACCTGAGTGTCAAGAAGAATCTAAGAAAACATGACCACCAAGTGTAATGTGGTAAACTGGGTGGGAACCTGGGACAGGAAGAGGACATTAGGGAAAGAATGAAGAAATCTGAGTAAAGTAAGGACTTTTATTAACAATATTGTTTTACTATCATTTTATTAATTGTGACAAATATACCATACTAATGTAAGATGTTAATTGGGGAGATTGAGATTTAGGATAAATAACTATCTTTGTAATTCTATAAATCTAAAACCATTCCAAAATAAAAACCTTATTAAAATATTGTTAGCTCTGGCAACCGTAACACTTTTATTTCCAAACAATAAACATAAAATATGAATAGTTTATCTTTAAGTTGATAGTTTAAGGGATTTGCGATATGATTTTGCCTAAATATTTGATCCAAACACTATTTTCTGTAAACAACTCAATTGTTTCCTTTTTAGGCAAGGCTCAAGTAAGCCAATAATTATTAGAAGGGAATATAATCTCCAAGATGCATTGTCCTTAAATACCATAATCTATCACCAGTTGCAACCAATTTCAGAAGATAAAAAGGAACTGATTTAACTCTTTCTCTCTGTGTCATACACACACACACACACACACACACAGAACCATCAATAGAATTACCTTAATTTGGGGTGTGCACATTATTTTAAGAATTTTCTTAAAATGTCCAGTTATGAGAAAATTGGCAGGTTAATGCCCTGCAAGCTACCACTTGCCTAGAGTGACTGCTAATTTGTGCTGCTTGGATGGAAAACTGATTATTTTACCCTCCATGTTGTTCCTCTGGGAGAGAACCTGTGTGTTATGGGAGAGTACTTTCAGAGTCTGGAATAAAAACAACTGTATAACGGTTTTATTCGAAGATGAGCTTAGAAAAGATAAAAAAAAATTGAAAGGTGGAGCCTTAAAAAATGAGAGCTAATTTTAGAATACTTGCCTGTTTCTATATACACCACTGCCGAATACATTTCCTACAGCTTATTCTGTCTTGCTGCTATACAAAATTAGGAAGATTCTTATTTCTTAATACTTCAGTGCTGATAATATGCTAGGCCTTGCAAAAACAAAACAAAACAAAACAGAAAACCAGCATTCGGATGCTAACGAAATTCAGGGGTTGAATGGGTTCCCCCAAACTTAAATCTCCCTTCGTATAAAGTGGTACCTTAAACTAACAGGTACACCACATTTACATATGCTCCACACGTGCATATACACAACATGTACAAAAACTGGCACACCATCAGGCACGTCACTTTGCAAGCGTGTAGGGCATCTACTATGTGCAATAAATTCTGCCCAAGAGCCTTGGTGTGTCCAGAGACAAACGGTTCCTGTGCCGTTTCTATTTGTGCAATTCAAAGGTTTTGTACTTTAGGAGGGGAGAAGCATCTGGTAAGTTGGGCTTTGTGTATTTCCCCATGTCCGTGGTCTCCTGATTTTGCTAAGACAAAAACTTGTTTTAGAAGACACACCTTGCAGGATTTGGCTCCCTTCTACAGCGAGGCCACACATTCAGCAGATTTATTTATGTACAGGGGAGTCGTTTTGTTTTGAAAACTCGGCTGTTCCCGAAGCGGCTCGCAGCAGTCCGAAGGCCGGCACCCGAGTCGACCAGGCCGGAGGCCACAGGCGCAGGGCTCACAGACCGCCCGCGATCGCCCAGCACACGCCGTCGCCGCGCGCCCCAAGGCGCGGGAGAGCCCGCGGGCCCTGGCGGCGCCCGCCGGCGGCCCGGACGCGCGTTCCCGGAGAAAGGCCGGGAGGGCGGGGCTTGGGGCTGTGCGAGGCTATTTCCTCACACAGTGGTCAGTCAGCACCAGAGGCCGCGCGGGGGCTGGTGCCGAGTGCCACATGGCGCGACCCAGACGGGCCTCGGCGTTGGCGGGCACCGAGGCACTGTAATGCGGGAAGCCTACGGCCCACACAGGGGAAGGATGTGCCAGCTAACGAATATTTCACCACAGCCCACACGCCTAGGAGAGGGAATTTGAGAGCGCGTGGGGGAGGGGCGGAGAGAGCTGGCAGTTCAGAGAGAGCATGCTCCGTTCTGAGAGCCGTAAGTGTAGAGCCAGGCATGCGCAGTGAGCTTAGGGTGGGCTGGCGTGAGCGGGCTAATGTGTTTATCCGGTTCTCTGGGTGGGCGGTCAAAGCGCACGCGTAAGGGCGAAAGGCGGTGGAGTCGGGTGATGGGTTGCGCATGCGCTGAGAGAGCCGGTAGCTCAGGCGGGCGTGGAGGGGGTTCTTAGAGGAGAAGCAGGGGAAAAGGGAAGCGAAGGGAAAGGGAAGAGCGGGGGGAGGGGGAGAGAGTGTGCTCTGCGCATGCGTGCGAGCGCTAGCGACGACGGCGGCGGGGGAGTCTCGGGGATGACAGTGGCTTTGCCCGTTGGGGTAACGGTCGTCGTCGCCGGCCGGGCCTGAGGCGCCGTACAGCCCGCGGGATCCATTACGGCCGTAGCATCCCAGGCCCTGCCGAGCTAGAGCGGCGCGTGGAGTCGGGGTGAGGGCGGCGAGGCGCGGGGGAGGGGCCTGCAGCGGGGCCTTGCCGTGTGCGCTGGGCGGCGGCGGCGGCGGCGGGGCCTGGCGGTGTGAGCGCTCGCCTCAGCCTCGGCCGGGCGGGCGGCGCTGCGGGCGGCGGAGGCCGTGGTGCTTAGCGGAGGAGTCATCTGTGTGTGCGGCGCCGAAAAGATGGCCGGGCAGTGAGGGGGCGGCGCTTGCGCCTGGTGACCCCGGAGTGTGCGACTGAGGAGCTAGGGGCGCCGCCGCGGCCCGCCGGGCCTGCTCCCCGCCCCCTCCCGCCCGCCGGCGGCGGCCGGCGCACTTCCTCCCCTGCCCTCCCCTCTCGGGCGGGGGCCTCTCCGGCCCGCCTCGCCACTCCTGGGAACTGCGGGCTGCAACCGCGGGGCGGAGAGCCAGGGCGCAGTCTGGGCCCCGCGTCCGATATGGCGAGAGCGGCGGCGGCGTCCGCCTGCCGCAGCAGCAACCTCCGCCGCCGTCGCGGCTTCCTGCAGTAGATCGGGAAAACCGACGCCCGAGCCTTCGTCCTTGCCGTCGCCGCTGCCTCCACGCCGGGCGCTGCGATGGAGTAAGCGGCCCCGCCGCTCGGGAGAAGCGTGCAGCCCCTCGGACCCGGCCGGGCCTGCTCCGCGCCCGCCAGCACGCCTTGAAATGCATCTCGAGCGAAGGCCGCCCGCCGAGCCGCGGGGCTAGACTGAGCGCCGCGTTCTGCGCTCCGCCGCCGCTCCGGACGAACTCGAACGCTGCTCTCGCGCTTGCTCGCTTTTTTTTGGGGGGGGGGTCTGGAAGTCTCAGGGACGAGGAGGGGCGCCAAGGCCCCATGTGTGGGAGGATTGCTTCAGCTCCACAAACTTGCGCGGATTTTGGTTACTACTTTGGCCAGTGGTTCTGCTCTGATTTCTTCCGAATTGTTGCAAATTCGCCATTGTTCCCTGGCTGCTTACAAAGTTTGATCCGGAATTTCTTTTCAACCGGGAGCCACTGGTGTCGAAGTGTCTGCAATGAACCCCGTGAATGCTACTGCTCTCTACATTTCCGCGAGCCGCCTAGTGCTCAACTACGATCCCGGAGACCCCAAGGCGTTTACAGAGATTAACAGGCTCTTGCCTTACTTCCGACAGTCCCTCTCGTGCTGTGTTTGCGGTGAGATGCTTTTTATTGTTCCCTTTTCAATGCTTGTTTAAAAAAAAAAAGCTGCTTGGGCAGGGGTAACGTGAATGGTTTGCATGGTAGTTCGATTTAAGCTTTTGTTATTTGTGCGGTAGTGTACGGTCATTAGTTTTGAAACTGTCCCAGGGACTTTTGCCTTGCGTTTCAGAAAGGCAGAGAACCCTTTCAGAACCTCTTTGTACGGCGGCCTTAATGTTCAGAATCGCTTACTTCTCTTTAGTTCATCTGGTGACGATTTAAATGGGGTTAAGATATGCATGCACAGTTTGCCAGTTTTTTAAATCTTTCTTGCAGGAATTGATTGAGTACCTACCGTGGTTGAACGTGGTTGAACATGGTTAAGGCATGCACATGTGGCGTGTTTGCACTTCCCCAAGCTGGCGTTTTATGGGGGGTGGTGGTATAATCCGATGCACCCATAGCCAGATAACTCGGTAGGAAACTTTCCCTCAGGTCCTTTAACAAATGTCTTGAGTCCCGGAAGACGGATGGTGCTTTTTAAGTGCTGCTTAGGTGGTGTGATTTTCACCAGTTGTTTCTTATTTTGTAGTTTTAATATACTGTGGCCTGGTAGAGGGTTATTTTAGATGTTTTTGTTCAAAAATGTTAACCCGTGGTGGATTGGATACTTTTTAATTATTTTTAAGGGCTGAAAGGAGATATGCTAAATGGTTTAATTGAAATACCTCAAAAGGGGTGATAATTTGTGTTAACTTTGCAGGTATAATTATGTACATGCTTTGCAAAAAACCTAGAATGAAACGTTGATACAAAGGAAAGCACGAATATACCCCACATTTTGAGGTTTTGTCAGTCCAGTTCTGAAGTCAGAATTTGAGAAGTTTAGGCACTTTCAAGCTTCTGCATCATTTAAAATTAGGTAAAGAAGAGTAATGTCTTAATAGTTAGTGACTGAAGGAGTAAATAGTATGATAGATTCATCCAGCATTTTTTTGTGTAGCTCTGGGGCAAGACACTGAAGGGGTGCAGAAGAGGTGAATATTGTATTTTTTGCATGTCAGATACTTAATCTCATAAACTGAGTCACTTAGTGACTGAGCGAGTTAGTGGTTAAGCGTGGCTATGACTGGTAAAGGAACTTAACACCTTTATAGTGAAGTAGTCGCCCAGGGCAAATCACTTAACTGCCCTGGGCCTCACTTTCTTGGTGTGTAAAATGAGAACTTTGGGCTAGATTCAAAGTTTCCTTACAGTTTAAAATTTACAAAGGGCAATATAGTATGGAGAATTTCACAGTACCCTCCCCACTTTCATCTCCCCCCCTCCCACCCCATCCCCCCTTTTTTGTGGTGCTGGGGATGAAACCCAGGTCCTTGGGCATGCTAGGCAGGCACTCTGATACTGACCTACATCTCCAGCTCTCCCCTTACTTTTTTTCTAACTTTTTTTAATGCCTTTTTTTTTTTTTTTTTTTACACGATAGCTTTTGATGGTTATAACTGAGGAGCAGAGCTGTCCTAGCTTCTCCACAGATTTTCTCTCTCTGAGGAGGGTAATGGTGCTGCTGTGGTAAAGTAGGAGAAAAAGCATAGGGCAGTCTACCCTGTTTTGCTGAAACAGCTGTATTGAGTGGTGTCATTATCAGGTAACACTTGCAGATCTGGTAGATCCCCATTTTACTAGGTGAGGGGGATTGATATTTGTTAAATTCTTACAAGTAGCTTAGGGTTAGTGATGGTCTAATTGAACATTTTCCCATTTTCTAACTTGGATTTTAAAAAGTGACTTCAAGCTGAGCTTGATGGTGCCTGCCTGTAATCCCAGCCACTTGGGAGGTTGAGGCAGGAAGATCACAAGTTGTAGGTCAGCCTGTGCAGTTTAGCAAGACTGATGTCTTAGGGTAAAACACAAAAACAGAAACAAACACAGACAAACAAAATGGGCTGGGGATGTAGCTCAATTGTAGAGTACTGGCTCTGGGTTCAGTCCCCAGTATGGGGGTCAGGGGCGGGTGGGTCATTAAATATGAAGCTACATTTAAAAAGAAGTCCAACTGCATCTTTAAAAAAAAAAACCAGTCAACATAAGGGGAATTTTTTCTGACATCAGAGCTTTGTAATTATTCCCTCTTGTTCACACCTCCTTCATCATCCTATGGAAGAGATTCATAGATAGTCTCCTTTCTAACTGAATAGCTGGCATGAAATTTTAGGAATATGAATGTAAGTTCAGATTTTTTTTACCCCCAGTGTCTGTAGTTGTCATGAAAGAAAAAAATGTTCAGTTAAATTCAGCTTTGTGATTAAATTTGTACCAGGTTCTGCCTTAGTTCTGTCTTAGACTTTTTTTCATGGCTCAGAAGCATAAACTCATTAATATAAGGCATGCATGTGCATTCTTATGAAAATAACAAATATGTAAAAATAAAGTTTCAGTCTGTTTTGGTATTATAGGGGAGTTTATTTCAACAGGTCCTCTAATGTTTGACTTAGTCCTACCTTTTTAGTTTCGTAGTCAATTATGCTCTTATGTAATTTCTTTTTCAGCCAAATGTTTTTGCCTTTTCAAATATCCTTCATATCTTCCTCCTCTTTTCTTTTCCTTTGTTACTTGAAGTTTCTTCTTCCTCAGATACATTCCTTTTCTCCGGAGGTCTAATTCATTAACTCCTCTCTCAGTGAATTCTTCCTTGTTCCCTCTATCAAAAACTTGTCTCTTTGTCCCCTGAACCTCTGTAACCCTTTGTTACAGTCATAAGGTACTTATAATTCCTTTCAATGCAGTTTTTTTTTTTAATTTTTATTTTTTTGGGGGGGGAACCAGGGATTGAACTCATGGGCACTCAGCCACTGAGCCACATCCCCAGCCCTATTTTGTATTTTATTTAGAGTCAGGGTCTCACCGAGTTGCTTAGGGCCTCACTAAATTGCTGAGGCTGGCTTTGAACTTGCAATCCTCCGGCCTCAGCCTCCCGAGTTGCTGGGATTACAGGCAAGTTGCTGGGATTACAGGCATGCGCCACCACTCCCGGCTCAGTGCAGTTTTTATATCTCATTCTTCTGGTATATTTAGTAAATTTAGGGAAAGTACCTTTTTTGCATCTCCTGCTTGACCCTCTCCTGTCTAGTGGCTTGGCATAGAGTTTTCTGCCCTCACCCCTTCCAGGACTGGGGATCAAATCCAGGGCAAGAACTCTCTTCCTTTGAGCTATGTCCCCACTCCTTTTTTGTATTTTATTTTGAGACAGGGTTATGCTAAATTGCCAAGGTTGGCCTTGAACCTGTGATCCTCCTGCCTTAGCCTCCCAAGTCTCTGGGATTACATGCAAGCATAACCACACCTGATGGCATGTGAGTTTTTGTAGACAGATTCAGAGGAAGAAAGTGAAAGAAAGGGAAGATAATAGGCCTAAACGTTTTGCAGTTAGGTTCCAGTCTTGACTTTTCCACTTACTGTGTAGGCAAGTTAATTTAACTTTTTGCCTCAGTTTCCTTCATGTGCTGTATGTTTTATATCTCCAAGTTTGTGTTATGTGTGCACGTATTAAATGGCTTGAAAAAAACTTACTGAATTCACAAGAACAAATCTATAACCCCAGTGACTGGCACATACTAAGTGCTTTTACCCTACCTTTGCAGAGAAGTAGAGGAAGGGTAGACCCAGGTGCAGGAAGAGACTGCATTGTCAGGTCAATTATTGTCAAACCTAGATATTAGCTGGAATTACAGGTTTTGTTATCATTGTTCTTTGAAATGTTAATTAGCTCATTATCACTTTGTTTTTCAACTGCTGTGTATATTCAAACCTTTTGAACCTTCTAGTGAATGAGACAGCAGTGCTCCAGAGAATTATTGTTCTTTCTAGGCCACATAAACAGTGACCAGAACAATCACTGTGGGTACCTTTTAAAAGTGTTACTTGTTCTTCTAAATGTCGGACTTGATTATCAAGAAGGTAGAATTTCTTTTCATTTGGTGTGAGAACTGATAAATTATGTTCTAGGGATTTTAGGTTTACATTAAACTTCTAAGTCTTCAAATGATACAAACAAATGTCATATGTAGAGTCAAATCCTGTTAGAAGTGGAAGTTACTTTTGGAGATATTTGGAGTCCTGAAAATCATTTTGGTCAGGTATCTTCTCAGGTACATGAATATTTTCCTGGTCTTGTAGTTAGAGTGTAGAAACAAAGTGATTTTGGTGTTGAATTTATTGGATAGTTGTGAAGCTGTTTGAACATGTAATTCTTTACATATTAAAATAGGGAAGGGACTGGAGGTTGTTTCCCACTAACACAGGACGGTATTTGGTGACCAGCTTTTTGTTTTGCATGTTAAGGACTTAAAAATGGATTATTTTATTACTAGTACTCTTACCTTCTGCTGAAAGGTAGGTGGTTCCTTGAGGGTGGGATCATTCTTTGAGGGTGGGAACGTTCCTTGGCTTGTTCACCTTTGTACCCATTTCTGATAGTGTCTCGCTAACAGATCTTCATTTGTTGAAAGGGTAAATGAGAACTTTTCAGCATCATGGGAGTAGTAAGGACATGCTTTCAGGATAAAGAATATCCTTTAAAGTTAAATAGATGTAGCTTTATGAAAGGCTTTCATTTTGTTTTTCTCATTTTTACTGTTATTGTAAAAACCATTGTTGGGACTGGGGTTGTGGCTCAGTGGTAGAGTGCTTGCCTAGCTTGTGTGAGGCACTGGGTTTGATTATCTGTACCACAATACATGCATAAAGTAAGAGAAAGGTCTCAACACCTGAAATAAAAAGATACTATCAAAGTGTATAAAAAAAAAAAAGCAAAAACCAAAAACCATTGTGGATCTTCACTGAATTTAGTAGAATAGTCATGCAAGGATCTTTAAGTTTTAGAATTCTGATTTTCTTTTAGCAGAAATTCTTTGCTTTGTGCCTGAACAAACAATAATTTATAGTAAGTCTTCTAACATATAATTTGAATATATAACCTTGAGTGACCTAAACTATATTTCTTTTAGATGGAAACTAGATTTAAGACCATTTGAGTAATCGTAAATGTTATGTTAATATTAATGTTTTATGTTCATGCATTTTTCTCAAGCAAAGGTCATTTGATTCTGAAAATTTTATTTTTCTTGTATGTTCAAATCACTTTTTTTGTGGTAAACACATAACAGCATTTACCATCTTCATTTTATATACTGTGTAGTACATATTCACATATTGTGAAGTAGATCTCTAGCCGTTTTCCATTTTGCAAATTTGAAATTCTGTACCTGTTAGTAACAACTGTGTATTTCCCATTATGCCCAGAGTGGTAATGACCATCCTGATTTCTGTTTTATAAATTTTGCAACTTAGGTACTTGATATAAATGGAATCATATAGTTTTTTTTTTTTTTTTTTTTTTTGGTTAGGCTTATTTCACTTAGTATTATGTCCTTAAGGTTAGTCCATTTGCCAGGATTTCCTGTCTTTTTAACTTGCTAAGCTGCTCAGGGCCTTGCTAAATTGCTGAAGCTGACTTTGAACTTGTGATCATCCTGCCTCCGTCTCCCTAGTTGGTGGGATTATATGCATGCACCACCACACCTGGCTCAGACTCTTGTCTTCAAAAAAAATTTTTTTTCTGGGATTTTAGCAATGTGTTATTGGAGCTCAAGAGAGTGGTCAGGTACTAGGAATAAGTTGCAAGTAAGATAGGAATTAGAATGGATGAAATGTGGGTCTGTAGAGAATGAAGAGAAGGAAGGAACAGTGTTGAATAATTTTATGGTTCCTGGGATTGAGGTTAGTGAGGAAATGTTACAGGAAATGTTTAGGAAAGGGTATATTCTAAAATTTTTGTTTTGTGCCCTTCCCTGGAAATTGGTTATTTAAAAAAATATTTTTAGTTGTAGATGGACACAGAACCTTTACTTTATTCATTTGTTTGTATGTGGTGCTGAGGATTGAACCTAGTGCCTCACACATGCTAGGCAAGCGCTCTACCACTGAGCTACAATCCCAGCCCTGGAAATTGATTTTTTTAATGATTTTATATACTATTGGATATAGCAAAACAACGTATCTTCTGAAGTTGTGCTTGGGCTTGTGATTCTCAGTCTCAAATTGATTTGAACATCTACTCCTCCCTTTCTTTACTCTCCTTGTTTTCTTTGTGTGATACCTTCCTGTCTTGACTTCTCATAGTTGACTCTTAGAAAGTCTATTTGGTAATGTTTATATATGAATAATTTAAGTTTGTTTCAGTGAGTTATGATGTACTTTCTAAATTTTATCTTTTATCTTAAAAAGCAGTATTTTAAAATATTTATTCCAATTTCTTTTATGCTTTTTTGTATCCAACAACCATCCTTGACTTTTTTATAGCCATATAGTTTCTGTTACTCTGTTTTTTTTTTCTCTTAAAAAAGAACAGGCTTTTTATGTTTCCATTGTCAGGAAGTGAATTTTTATTTTATTTTTTTTTCTTCTTAACTACTGTGATCTGGACTGTTATCTTTTGCTTACTCTTACTCAGTTGCAGCGTTTTCATTCATTGTCTTCCTATATCAGAAACCTTTTTGATCTTTTCAGTTTGGAGTCTGCTTTTTTTTTCCCCAAGCATGGCCATTTCATTTTCGTGTGTGCTTTTAGTTGTATCTGCCCATTTTCTTTCTTTTTTAAAAATATTCTTTTAATTGTAGGTTGTCCATTTTCTTTATTGCTACAGCCACAGAAAAATGTGCATTTAAAATGTTGTCTGGTCTCATATGTGGAAATAAACTGCTTCCTGGCAATGTTTGGTGATTGTAAAATTATTCAACAGTTAAAGGCACTCAGAAAGTGGGATTAGAGGATCCACTGTGTATCCTAAAGGTATTTGATATATGAGTCCTCATGAACACTATTAAATTTGTGCCTGATGTACTGAATTTTGGAACTCTGGGCTTATATAATATGGGGATCAACGTTTAGAAGACACCATTCATATTAAGCTTCCTCCACCCCCATTCATTGTATTGAGGATTGAACCCAGAGGTGCTTACTGGCTATGTCCCTAGTCTTTTTTATATTTTGAGATGGGATCTTGCTAACTTGTCCAGGCTGACCTGGAACTTGCCATCATCTGCCTCCCTAGCTAGTAGCTGGAATTATAGGTATGTATCACCGCACCTGAGTAAGACTTCTCTTCTGATGAATTTCTGTATCTCCTTCATAGTTCATGAATTGTGCAGCCTGTAACTGAACATATTCAGCTTTTGACATAGGGTGTGAATACAGCACCTCCAGTAGCTGTGGGGTCTCAGGGGTCTTTTCATGGTGTCATTGGACTTATTAGCTTAGGTTTTATATAGGTCTTGCTAGGAGGATATTACTACATTATTCTTCATAGTGAAAATTTAGTCTTCTGGAACAATTCAGAAAGCCTTTGATAAAATTTGCCCTCCAACTATTGGAAGACTTTTTATATCTTTTCTGAGAAGGTAAGCATCACTCAGTTCCTGTTTTGGCAGTTGCACTTTTCTAAAAAATGTGGATTTGGCCAGGTGTGGTGGTGCATGCCAGTAATCCCAGCAACGTGGGAGGCTGAGGCAGGAGGATTTTGAGTTCAAAGCCAGCCTCAGCAGTGTATTGAGGTCCTAAAACAACTCAGTGAGACCCTGTTTCTAAATAAAATATTAAAAAGGACTGGGGATGTGACTTAGGGGTTAAGTGCACCTGGGTTTAATCCCTGGTACAAAAAAAAAAAAAAAAACAAAAGGATTTTTCTGCCTACTTCCACAGTATTTATTTTATATAATTATCTACATTTGGTGACTTGGACAAATTATTTTTCTGTTTTGTTTATAATAAAAAGTTGTTGGATTAGAACCAGAAACTAGGGCCGGGTGCAGTGGTGTGCACCTATAATCCCAACTACTTGAGAGACTGAGGTAGAGGGGATGACCTGAATCCAGGAGTTCAGGGCCAACCTGGGCAATATAGCAAGACCCTGTCTCTTAAAAATAAAACAACCCCCCCCAGAAATTTGGTCGTGAATTTGACTTTTAAAGCTTGATTAAAAGTTTACCAAGTTAATGTCCATTGTTTTAAAGTCCAGAATTGACATAAAATCCAGATTTTGGGTGCCTTCTGGAAAATTTGTCAGGTCTTATGTCAGTGGGTGGACATTTTCTCATGGTATAACATCATTGGCTAGAGATGAGGCCCCCCCCCCCCCGATTTTAGGGGTGTGTTCTCTAGTTTGCCCTTGGTCATAATACCTAGTTTTTTTGTCACTTTTTAAAAATTCCCCTTTACTGGATTGCCCCTGTAAATATTTGGTTTATAATCCTCATGGAGTATTTACAAAAGTCCTTTCT
>JAJEJO010003206.1:180287-258734 GCA_020662805.1 Glaucomys volans | reverse complement strand
ATACCTTCATTTTACTTATTCATATGTGGTGCTGAGGATGGAACCCAGTGCCTCACATGTGCTAGGGAAGTGCTCTACCACTGAACTACAGCCCACCCCTGGAGCCATAGAATTCTAATGTTGAGAACTTGAATTATTTTTGAAACTTTGAAGAATTAGGATTGCTTTTCCTGTTTGTCAGTTAGAGAATAGTTGTTGGTTCACATTGTTTCTGGTTAGTTGCAACTTTTTCACAGATTGGTTATTCAAATCCTTTATAAAATCTTTACTTAGTTTTATCAGTTGTTGAAAGTGATATTGAAATCTAACCATAATTTTGGTTTTTGTCAGTTTCTCTTTGGAGTTTTATCAGCTTTTGCTTCATGTATTTTGAAGCTATTGTTAGGTGTATAAAACATTTTTGAACATATAGAATATAGTTATGACATCTTTTAATTTTCTAGTCTGCTAGTTTTATTATCTGCCATTTTTTTCACCTTTATTTTATTGATTCATTTTATGTGGTGCTGAGGTTCGAACCCAGTGCCTCACACGTGTGAGGCAAGTAGTCTACTGAGCCATGATCCCAGTCCTCATCTTTGTAATTTTTGTTTTTTTAAAAAATATTTTTTTAAAAATATTTTTTAGATGTTGATAGACCTTTATTTTATTCATTTATTTATATGTGGTGCTGAGAATCAAACCCAGTGCCTCACACATGCCAGGCAAATGCTCTACCACTGAGTTTGTTTTTGATTTTTCTTTCTGCTTGTTATGGATTACGTTTTTTTTTCTTTACATGCCTGGTTTATTTTGATGAATGTCAGATATTGTTTTGCCTTGTTGGCAAATTTCTCTTTGTTGTATATTCTCGTTTTATAAATATTCTTGAGCTTTGTTTTGGGATGAGGTTAAGTTACTTGGAGATTGACTTTTTTGTAATATTTTTAGTTGTAGATGGACACGATATCTTTATTTTTTTTATGTGGTGTTGAGAATTGAACCCAGTGCCTCACATGTGCTAGGCAAGTGCTCCACCACTGAGCCACAACCCCAGCCCAGAGACTGACTCTTAAAATGTATTATTTACAGTGTTGGGAATTGGACGTGGTGGTATTCTACACTAAACTGTATCCCTACCCCTTCTTAAATTAAAACAAATTTTTTTGAGACAAGTTTTTGCCAAGTTATGCATGCTGGCCTGGAACTTGTGCTCCTCCTGCCTCAGCCTCCCCCATAGCTGGGATTACAAATATGTGCCATCTTGCCTGGCTTGATCCTTTTGAAACTTGTTTTTAAACTTTTTCTAGGACCTGAGCAGCCTTTAGTCTAGGGAGTAATTTTCATTCACAGTTGAGGCAAAATAACATGATTTTTCACTCTGGGTGGTGGAAACAGGAATTATTCTGCTGATGCTGAGTTATGGGGATTGTTCCTTTGCTCCTTCCTGGGAAATTTCTGGTAGTTACCTCATATGTGTATGCTAATAAAAATCCAGCTGGAGACTGGAGGAGAAACCATGTGCAAATCTCTGTGTCTCTTCTTTTGTGTAGCTCTCCAATCTGGGGTACTGTGCCCTGAGACTTCCAGATGGAGACTCACTCAGCCCAAGGAGACCCCAGGTTTTTATCTGGGTTCTCTGTGCTTTGACCTGAAACTGTCTCCAGTCAGTAAGCTGTGACAGTTGCAGGTCTTACTTTTCTTGTCTCTCCCCCCGCCCCCCAGAGGTCACTGTCCTGTGCTGCTTGTTGCTAAAAGTTTATAAATCATTATTTTAACTGGTATTGAAATTGTTTAGGCAGTAGGAAGTCTGTTTCCTTTTGTTGGGAAGCAGGTAAGATCATATTCCATACCTATGCTGTCATGTAGAGCTATTAGCCATTTGTGATAATTTAAACTTTATTTCATTAAAACTAAAAATTTTAATCTATTTTTTTAGTTGTACTTAGCTACATTTTCAGCGATGAGTAGTCACATATGGCTATTGGCTATATTATTGGGCACTCCAGATATATAACATTTTTATCATGCATAAAGTTCTAGACAGTGTGTTACAACAACTGAAGAATTTTAAGAACTGTAGAACTATTGTTCTTGGCAGATATGGGAGCATTGAAAGATGCTTTCAGTGTTTTGTTTTCATTTCAAAATTGTCAAGTTTTGATTGTAGAACATTGGGCAATGTAAAAAACATTTTGATGGAGTTATGAACAGATTATTGGAATTTACCATTTACAGTTTTCTCTGCAGTGAATTGGGCTTAAGAAGGCATTCCACAGTGTTCCTGTAGTAAAAGACTTCTGTTATTTAAAAAAAAGCAAAATAAAAAAAAAAAGCAAGATAAAATGAGTTGTAAAAGACATAAAATTTGAAGAGATGTCAAATGAGCACCAGGACAAACAATGATCCTGTAATTAACCGTGGTACTTCTATCTGCCATGTGTGATAGCTTATGATTGTTTGGTCATGTATTTTGTTAACTTTTAGTCATATTACAGTTTTTCATATAATCCAGTGTATCACTGTTTAGAGGTAAAAGCCGAAAGGAAATTAAATTGGTAATGAACATAAAATGTAAATGAGTCTAAATATTTATTTGACTCATGATTATTATTACCCTTTCCTGTAAGTTGTTTATGTTGAACTAATAGCCTGTATCTTAACAGGGTGTTGGTAATATTTTATTTTTTTCCCTTTTTAAAAAAGTTTTATTTTCACAGAATGTATTTTGATTCATTGTACACAAATGGGGTACAGCTTTCATTTCTATGGTTGTAGCTGGTAATATTTTAAGAAGCCAACCTAAAAAAAAAAATGCAGTGCTACTCTGTAAACTTTAATTTTAGAGACTAAAAAACATTTATATTGCATTGTTTGAAGTATTTGCAGTATTTTGGTTAACAAAAAATTTTAGTGAAAAAATACCAGAATTCCAAATAACAGCTCACATATATGGTTTGTCTCTGCATCATAATATATTGTTTTATTGTTTTAGCCTTTTTTTTTTTTTTTTTCTTTTTTCTTTTTTTGGTACTGGTGATTGAACCTCGGGTTGCTTCACCACTGATCTACATTCCCAGCTCTTTTTTGTTTTTATTTAGAGACAGGGTCTCACTGAATTGACCAGGGCCTAAGTTGCTGAGGCTGGCTTTGAACTTGCAATCCTCCTACCTTAGCCTCCCGAGCTGCTTTAATTTTTTGAGGTAGGATTTCACTGAGTTGCTCAAGGCCTTGCTAAATTCTGGAGACTGGTTTTGAACTTGTGATGTTCCTGCCTCAGCTTCCCAAACTGCTGGAATTACAGGCATAGCCACTATACCTGGCTAGCCAGTTTTTAACATTCCTGATTTATAAATGTTTTAAAGTAGCTATATCACCAAAATGCATTTTTAAAAATTAATTTAGAGATAAAACAAGGTGTTAAAACTTTGTTAGTGGAAGTAAAAATTTAGCTTTGTATGCTTTATTAAAATGAACTTTATAGCACATTTTTATACATACTGATTAAAAAGGTTTTTTTTTTTTTTTTTTTTTTTTACATAAAAACACTTTACATTTTCTGATTTACATGATAAAATGATTAGAAGAAATCCTCACAGGGTCTTGTTAATATGAAAGATGACTGCAAGGTAAAAAGGGAGGTTAAACTATCTTTAGTAGTTCCTAAACCTGCTTGTATGTCAGAATTTGGGAAGGTTTCTGAAAATACATTCCTGGGCAGCATTCTCAAATGAGTCAAATCTGGAGCGGGTTACCTAGATGATGGATGATGGTAGTGCTGACTTGGAATACTGCCTGTGTGAGGTATACTTTTGAAGAAGATCATGTACCTAGTAATTTTAAGCTATGCTGTCTTAGGCAAGTTTCTTGATGGCTGTAGTATTTATTTTTAAAGATGCTAATGTGTTTTGGGATTACTTTACAAGAGGGTAAGAAAGCAGATCTTCAGGGTTCATGGAATATCAATTAAGGAAATTTGGATCTAGATTTATATTGATTTATTGATTGGTTCAGCAATAATTCAATTTAATTGTGATTAATTGACCAACCTATATTATCTTCTTGGTAATAATTTTATGAGTGACTGTTATTGCTTTACTAAAATATGAAAATAATGGAATATAGGAAAGCATTCTGTAACCACAAACACTATAAAAATCTTCCCTGCTTCGTTATTAAGATAAATGATGTCTGGCATTCTAAATGATGTCTGGTATTCTATTTTAATTCTTACAGGAATATGAAGTGAGGTATGACTCAAGTTTATGAATACGTTATGGGTCTGAGTAGTTACACATGAACCATTTAAACAACTGATTTACTCTGATTACCAGAATTTATTTTATGTCATAGTTTTAGGTAAACCAAAAAATTATCAAGTTAAGGGAACTCTGACGTTTAACATCAGATGTTCAATAAACACTTTGGCTTAAGTAGCATTCATATTTTCATTCATTGTTTAACTTTCTTTTTCTTTACCCTCAGTTCCCAGTAAAATTGGCAGATATATTTAGCTGTCACTGGTTTCTTAATATAGTAATATCTAATTTAACACGATCTAGTGACTTTTGTTGATGGACCTTTGTGTTGTTTGTATGCAGTGCTAAGAATCCAGCCCAGTGCCTCACACATGCTAGGCGAGTGCTGTACTACTGAGCCACAACCCCAGCCCAAAGTGAACTTTAAAATAATTACTTGGGCAGGTGATCACAGTACTATTACTATTTTTAATGGCTAATGCAAACATTCCTTCCTTGTTTTTAGTTAAAATGCACATTTTTCTGGTATACTACAATTGTTTTGTACTAGCTGTTTTAAAGAAAATAGGTTACAGGTCTTTGAAATCCAGGCGATTAGGGATAGCTACTTATTTGAGACAGGGTCTTCCTGTGTTGCCCAGGCTAGCCTTGAATTTGAAATTTTCCTCAGTTTTCTGAGTAGCTGATGTTATAGGCATTAGTCACTGCCTGACTTGATTATGGATACAAGGGGTCACTGCTATTCTGGGCACAGCTGCTTGAATATTTGTTAAAGAACTAACAATTTCTTTAACACTTTAGTTTATTTGAACTTGCTGATTTTTTTTTTTTTTTGAGGCATGTATTTGCTGTTTGATATACTACTAAAGTAAAAACTGAGTGTAAGTCTAAAGGATCAGATTTAGTTAAGGAACAGATTTAAGTGCCACACAGAAATTTAAAGAAAAACAAACCTGGTCTAGGATGTTCCACCAGGAGTAAAATGGTGCTGTCTTAGGAGGGTTCTCTGGTCTCAAATTAATTTTTTTCACCTGAGCTTATTATCTACCCCCCGCCCCCCAATCTCATGCTGAGGATTGAGTGCAAGATGTTCTACCACTGAGCTACATCCCTAGCCACCATCCCACTCCTTTTCTTTGGGAGATAGGGTCTTGCTGAGTTGCCCAGGCTAGCCTTGAATTTGTAATTCTCCTGCCTCAGCCACTTGAGTAATTGGAATTACAGGTGTGTATCACCACCACACCCAGTCTATTTTTTATAGTGGTACCATAATTTTGCAAGCGGTTTAGACTTCAATATAAGCCTGCAAAAAACTAGCGGGCACAAGTTTTGTTATAATGAAAAGTAGCTTTTAGAAACATGGTTTTAATTGTCCAAGAACAGTTCATTTTTGCCCATTTGCTATGTTATATGATACATATGATATTTTTATGGTGTAGTCATTTTTGTTCTTAGCTGAGTCAAGACCGTTTCCTTGTGATCCTATTATTTGGAAACAGATTCTACATGTTCAATTTTGGTGTTGTAATTCAGAGATATAAACATGGTCAGAAAGTGTCTTAAATGATAGATTGGTGGATTCTAGCATAGAGCTTGGCATATAGCTGGACCCCAGGAATTATCTACATAAGTGATGGAGAAAGGAGAAAAGTTTTATTAAGATAGCCTGAACAATTAACTCTTCATTTGAAAATGGTAGAGAATGGGGATATTTAGATCCGTGGATTGGATTATGAAAGGATTATTGTTCAGTTTGTGTCTCTTGACTTTCAACATCGCTGGAAGAGTATCTTCCTTTTCTACTTTTTTTCTCTCCCAGTATCTGGGATTACAGGCATGAACCAGTACACCTGACACAAACCTGTTCTTGAGAATTGATCCTCCCCTTCCTTTACCATTCCTGCTGTAGTTACTGCCCATCATTGTCAGGACCTGCTCCTGTTTTTTCTTTCCCAAAAAAGGTTTAGTATCTTGGTAATTATTGATTCTGTCTCTGGCTCATTTTCAGTGATCATTCTTCTTGATATGTGGAAAGAAGCTAAAATTGTCTCAGTGGATACTACAGATTTAAAATAGCAGAAATAGGATGGTGCCAGATAAATGAATAGTAGGCTAGGAATCAGTAGACTCAGCTTCTCATTGCTAGCAACTAGCTGATAATCCACCTAAGTCATTTTGATTAGAGTGATGCTAAAGAAAAGTGATTTCCAAGGTCACTCCCAAACCTAATCTTTTATGATTCATTCATTATACATCTGTTAGGTTCTGTCTTATGTGCGCAGAGACATAAGAGGTAAATTCTTGGCCTTGAGTGAGACCTAGTGAACAATAACAGTATAATGTGACAAGTTCTATAAAAGTGTAAAGTCCTGTTTATAAAAGTGTAAAGTCCTGTTTAAACAAACTGAGGGGAGAGAATTAACGTAATGATTTTTTAAAATTCTGACAAATTGTATTTCATGTTAGTAAGCAGTGTTTTTGTCACTTTGTTTTCCCCATTCTTATCCTTTAAGAAGATGTCCTTTTTAATATGAGTTTTTCTGGTAGCTTTTATTTTCTGATTATTTTTGGTGTAGGTCCATTTGTTGGAAAGCAATTTTAGGTTGTGATGAAAAGCATATTTTATTATTATGTATAAATGTATCATATCTCTTCTGTTTCGTGCTGCTCTCCTCAGTGAAAGCAGAATGCTACATATTTTTAAAAATTATTTTACTTATTTTTATGTGGTGCCTCATACATACTAGGTGAGTGCTCTGCCAACTCTGCTACAGCCCCAGCCCAGAGTGCTACATATTTTATACCTCTTGGATTCTCTTCTGTTTTTGTTTTTTTTTTTCCATCATTATTTGGGTAAAACTGGTTATTACCTTTATTGACTTCCCCCCCTTAAGTATTATAAAATTTGTTTGCGTTTACTTGTGGGTGGATCGATCGATCCCTCCCTCCCCTCCTTCTTCCCTTCCTCCCTCCCTCCCTCCCTCCCTTCCTTCCTTCCTTCCTTCCTTCCTTCCTTCCTTCCTTCCTTCCTTCCTTCCTTCCATAGATGGACACAATACTTTTATTTATTGATTTTTATGTGGTGCTGAGAATCGAACCCAGTGCCTCCCACATGCTCTGCAAGTGCTGTACTACTGAAGTACAACCCCAGCCCCTACTTGTGGATAATTTGACCATTTAAAATTTTGATCTTCAAGAATGCTTCTTGAACAAATGGTAGGATGATTGAAACCATTACCATCACTTACCTTTGTGCAGTTTTGCTTTCTGATACTAGCATTTTGGGATGTTATTTATGTGAGTCTTCATTAATTTTCACTGATCTTCACATGTCATCTCAAGAACATATAATGTATAAAATTACTACTTTTATTTGAGCTTATTGATTAAGGCAGTCCTTGGTGTAATTAATAGAAGTATGACCAAGTGAAGAACCCTGGAGAGGGTGTCATGGTAAATACAGAGTGTATCAGTTTTTCTTTTACTGAAATTGTTCTCATTGTGATAATTTCTTTTACACATTTAAACTTTAAAATGAAGTTTTGATTCCCTAGTCTTTTTGTTGTTCATATCACATTTTAACCTATTATAATTTTTGCTATTGTAGGTTTAATTTTGTTTTTTTTTAATTGCCAGATCCTGTGTTTACACGTCAGCAAATTTTGCTAATCATTTTAGCCACTGTTTTTATTTTTTCCTTTGCCCCTCTCTGTACTCCTGTAAATTAAATTTCTCCCAGTACTGAGGTTAGAATATTCTTGGAATTAAATATCCATCCCACTGTTAGAATGGAGAATCAAAAAAAGCTTGATTCAGAAGTGTTTAGAACATAATTTATTTGGTAGTCTGCGTTTCAACATAAAATTTATAGTATGATTATCTTTGTGTGTGTGTGTGTGTGTGTGTGTGTGTGTGTGTGTAGGGCTGAGGATTGAACAGAGGGCTTCGAATATGCTAGGCAAGCACTCTACCACCAAGTTATATCCTCACCCTGTGTGGTTACCATTTCAAATGTTGTACTGAAGTGAGTGAATTATCAATTGCTTTGTTCAAATTGAGATCAGCTATGTAGGTAGAAGAGTTCGCCATTCGTTTTGTTAAGGAGTGCTTATCCCTTGTGTACAGATAGGGAAAAACTGTTTTGAGACCTAATCATAGTTCATTTTGATGCTTCGGATTTCAAATTTATGCTGCTGTGTTAATCTTGATCCTGGCTGGCAGTGATTCTTATTAGGGGCAGAGATGAGGGTGAATGCTAGCCAGTGTAGGTGTTAGCTTTGGCATATTAATTAATAGAGCAAAGCAAGGATTTGAGTGATCTGTGTGTTAAATCTGATTAATAAAAAGAGAAACTTATGACCTTATAAGGAGCATTTGAGCTGGGTGCAGTGGTTCATGCCTGTAATGCCAGCAGCATGGAAGGCTGAGGCAGGAGGATCTCAAGTTCAAAGGAGCTGGGTTAAGGCCCCCCCCCCCCTTCAGGGATTCCAATCCTCCATACTAAAAACAAACAAAACGAACCTAAAAACCCAAGAGTGTGTTGATTGAGAAAACTTGCAGGGAAAAATCTTTTTTCCCCCAGTGTTGGTGATAAAACTCAGGGCCTCAAACTTATAGGCAACTGTTCAACCACTGAGCTACATTGCCAGTCCAAAAAAATGGTTTTTGTTTTTTTCCATTTTTAAAATAGGTGCATTATAGTTGTAGTACATAATAGATTTGTTGTTACATATTCATATATATGCATGTTATAGCAACATGATTTGGCCAATATCATTCCTTAGTGATTGTCCTTTCTATTCTCTCCTCCCTCCCCAGGACCCTCCTCTACTGCTCTCCCTTTGATTTTCATGAGATTCCCATATTTTTCTTTTCATTTTTTCCTCTCTAGCTTCTACAATTGATAGAAAACATATGACCCTTGAGCTTTTGAGTTTGGCTCATTTCACTTAACATATTGTTCTCAAGTTTCATCCATTTTCCTGCACATGATACAATTTCAGTTTTCTTTATGGCTGAGTAAAACTCCATTGTATGTGTATACACCACATTTTCTTTGGGTTTCATAGTTTGGCTGTTGTGAATTGTGCTACTGTAAACGTGGGTATTCATGTATCACTATAGTATGATAACTTATTTCTTCAGGATAAATACCAAGGAGTGGTAAAGCTGGATCATATGGTGATTACATTCCTAGTCCTTTGAGGAATCTCCATACTGATTTCCATAGTGCTTGTACTGATTTACAATCCAACCAACAGTGTAAAAGTGTTCCTTTTTTTCCACATCCTCCCCAGCATTTATTATTGTTCGCATTATTTTTTCTTCCCAGGGCTGTGGACCGAACCCAGGGCCTTGTGCGTGCTAGGCAAGCACTCTGCCACTGAGCTAAATCCCCAACCCCTATTGTTTGTATTCTTGATGGCTGTCATTCTGAGATGAAATCTCAGTGTAGGTTTGATATATATGTATTTCCCTAATTGTTAATGATGTTGAATTTTTTTTCCATACATTTATTGACCATTTGTATTTCTTCTTTTGAGAAGTGTCTGTTCAGTTCATTTGCCCATTTATTGTGTTTTCTGTTTTTTAGTTTTTTAAATTCTTTATATGTTCTGGCCTCAGAAGAGCAGCAGGCAAAGATTTTTCTTCCATTCTGTAAGTTCTGTCGTCACATTCCTCGTTTCCTTTACTGTGCCATCCCATTTATTAACTCTTGGCATTATTCCCGGAGCTTTACGGGTCCTATTGAGAAAGTCATTGCCTATTCCTGTATGTTGGAGTGTTGGCCTTTTAGGAAGTGTTTTCTTTTAGGAATTGCATAGTTTCTGATCTAATTCCTAGGTCTGTGATCCATTTTGAGTTGATTTTTGTGCAGGGTGAGAGGTAAGGTTTTAGTTTCACTCCTCTACATATGGGTACTGAGTTTTCCCAGCACCATTTGTTTAAAAAGACTTTCCTCCAGTGTGTTTTTGGAATGTTTGTCCAGGATCACATGACTTTCTGTGTGGGTTTCTCTCTGTATCCTCTATTCTCTGCTATTGGTCTGTGTCTCTCTTTTTATGCCAGTATCATGCAGTTTTTGTTACTATAGCCCTGTAGTATAATTTGGAAGTTAGGGCACAAATGTTTTTTGATGGTGGAATTAAAGTTCGTTTTTCAGGCTTTAACGTTTTTTTCCTCTTGCATTAAATTTTTTTCCCCCTAGTACTAGGGATTGAACCCATAGGGCTCTACTACTGAGCTCCATCCCTCTAACTCTTTTTATTTTTATTTTAACATTGAGTCTTACTAAGTTGTTCAAGGTGGCCTTGAGCTTGAAATCTTTCTGTGTTCGTCTCCTAAATCTCTGGGATTACAAGTATGCACTTGTGTTAAAAACTTAATCTGGTTTTAAATTATTTAAATCTGGGGGAGCAGCTCAGTGGTAGAACACTTAGTATGCTCAAGGCCCTGGGTTTTTAATCCCCAGCATTGCAAAGGAAGGAAAGGTATATTTAAGTCTTTTCTAGGTCAATATTATATCATTTGTTTTAACAGGACACAAAAGTTTCAAATTCATGTAATTAAAAGACTACTTGACTTAGTAAAGGAAGATAGTTTAGAAGAAGCGTTGCAGATTAAGAAATCAAGACAGTGTGGTAAGAGAACAGTTGTCATAAATGATAATTTTTAAGGCTGAAAGTATTTAGAGCAAATTTGTTGTTGTTTTTTTTTTTGAAACTATACAGAACATTAAGCTAAAATAAGCCTTTTCTCAGTCATTCCCCAGTTTTTATAGTGTAGTCTGCCAGTGAGTGATATTTCTCCTTGATTCAGATTGCCCATCCATTTGATTTTCTAGAATAAGATGCATTTTTATAGAGTTCACAATATTTCTGATTGTTTTGGTCATAAAGCCCAATTATTTAATTGAAACTATAAAAAGGTAGCATCACTGATAATTAGGAAAGAGTATTTAGAATGTTACAAAAGATTTAAAATAATAGCAGGATTTGTATTTCTTAGTTTAAGGTAATGGGGGTTCCTTAGAGAAATATAATAGGTGTCTGGTAATGGTGATCCCGGTTAAGAAGTTCCTGAATCTTTGTTCCTCACATCACTTGAGCTGCTTTCATTATGCAGTGTAAAAGAGAACCCTCTGGGAAACTTTAGAGAGTTGGGGGTTAGATGAATTCATTTAATGTTTCCCTAGACATCTTTTTCATTTTTTAAAATGTGTGGTTCTGGGAATTGAGCCATGCTAGGTACTCTACCACTGAGGTATATCCCCAGCCCACCTATAGGCATCTTTATTGGTAGATTAAAATTTTTAAGTATTTGTCATGAGGGATTGGTTGGGAAATCAAGTACATTATATGAGGCCAGGTAATGGAAGTCCTTAAGAACTCACTGGTGGTTGAGTTAGTGATTTGTTTGTTTTCTTGCCTATTTTCAATTCTTAATACTAGACATGGTTACTTTTCTAAGATCTCAAGATGAGTACAAGTCCTGTAATTAATCATTAAGGTTCAAGTTTTCACTTTTGGGAATATTACAATGAAATTAACACAGTACATTAAGATAGGTTGGAAATCATAATCTAGAATTTGTATATATCCTTTACTATCATTAAGAACGAAAATGCAGATTCTATAAATAGGACACTGGGATAATGTATTTTATTTGTAGAAGCAGTTCTATAAATAGGGAATTGGGCAAATACAGTATCTGGGATGATGGGATAGAATGCCTTGAGGTGCTTGATAGTTTAGGGGAGGTTTTGATTGACAAGTTTTGTGAAAAGAAGTGATACAATTAAAGCAAGAAAAGTGGATAATTCTTCGTTACCTACCACTTAGTTTGTATCATTTGAAAATCATAAGGGGTAACAAAATGATAATATTCAAATTATCTCATTCTTCATTTATTGCCTGGATTATTACTATGAGGAGAAACCCTTCATCTGTAATTTAGTTATTTGGTGATATTGTTCATATGAGTAAATCAGGACAAATACTTATTCCTTTTTATTCACTAGTTTTTAAACCAATAATCTGGTTCACTAGCATCCTGAAATTGAGTTTTTTTAAATTAGCTCTTTGAGGGGAGGGCGCTGGTGTACCAGGGGTTGAACTCAAGGGTACTCAAGCACTGAGTCACATCCCCAGCTCTATTTTGTATTTTATTTAGAGATAGAGTCTTACTGAGTTGCCTAGTGTCTCACCAGTTGCTGAGGCTGGCTTTGAACGTGTGATCTCTTGCCTCAGCCTCCTGAGCTGCTAGGATTACAGCTGTGTGCCACTGTGCTCCTCTAGCCCCAATTTCTTTGAATAGGAAATTGTTTTTTATTACCATTATCTGAATTCATTTGCCACTGAGGTTGGTCCTTGTTTCTTGGCTTCCCCCCCCCCCCCCAGGGGGGGGATTGAAATCAGGGGCACCAACCACCAAGCCATGTTCCTAGCCCTTTTTTGTATTTTTCAAGGCAGGTTATTTCTGTGTTGCTTAGGGCCTTGCTAAGGCAGAAGCTGGCTGTGAACTCTTCATCCTCTTGCCTCAGTCTCCGGAGCTGCTGGAATTACAGGCGTAGGCCACCAGGCCTAGCTCATTTCTGAGCTTTTTTAAACAGATAGTGCTGGGAAATAATGTTCATTTTTAAGATGAAAACATAAATTATGAGTTTATACTGATAAATCTAGTAGAAATTCATTTTAGGACTATAGAATTTTTTTCTATCTTAAAACTTTCTTCTCTTAAAATAAAATTCAGATTCTCAAGGGCATTAACATTTACTTTATCCCACAATAGACACCAGAAGGTTTATAATTGCTGTCGGGACTATTACTAACAATGTTATTAGGAAAAACAAGAAAAATGCATCCAAGAATTGAATCACTGTTATCTGTTGTAAAGTCATTTGAAATAGTTAATCTCTGAATGTCTATACCTTCAAATTCGATATAAAATTAGTTCTTTATTTTACTGGTTTTGCTTTTTAGGTTTCCTTTAAAAGCTGAGGTACATAATTTTTTTTTTTGTATAAAACATGGTTTGAAAGTAAACTCTACAAAAATAGGTTAAACGCAAGAGCAGTGTATTTCAGTCCCTATTCGTTTTGCTTTGTCCTGTCCCTCCCCAAACAGGTAACCAATTAAAAACAAAAATAAAAAGCCTATGGTTTGTCTTTCTAAATGCAAGTGCATGTGTGTGCGTGCTCACACACACGCACACCACAGAATCGTGCTGAATTCGTAATGTTTTTGTCGAGAACCTCATACAATGGTGGTCCTGTAAGATTATAATGTAGCTGAAAAATTCCTAAGTGAAACTTATGCATTTGCTGGTGTAAACAAAACTGTTCTGCCTGTTGTACAAAAGTATAGGGCATAAAATTATGTATCGTACATAATATTTGATAATAAATGACTATTTTACTGCTTATGTCTTTATTATGCTATGTATAATATATACATATATGTTTTTAGTTGTGGGTGGACACAATGCCTTTATTTTATTTATTTAAAAAAATTTTTTGGTTGTAGGTGGACACAATACATTTTATATTTATGTGGTGCTGAGGATTGAACCCAGGGCACTGAGCCACATCCCCTGCCCCCCCACCCCCTTTTATATTTTATTTGAGACAGGGTCTCACTGAATTGCTTAGGGCCTCTGGATCCTCCTGCCTTAGCCTTCCAAGCACTCTGGGATTGCAGGTGTGTGGCACTGTGCCTGGCCACACTTCTTGATTAATGTGCCTTTATAGTGAAATTTGGAATCTGATAGTATAAGTTCTCCAGTTTTTTCAGAATTCTTTTGGCTATCATAAGGTACTGTGTGATACCATGCGAATCTTAGAATCAGCTTGTCTCTTGTCACTTGTCTTAGATTTAAAAGAAAAAAAAAAAAAAAGCCCCCCTGAGATCTTGAATTTACAGATTGACTTGAGGAAGATTGCCATTATGACAATATTGAGAGTTACATGTATCTCTCTTTAGATTTTTTACTAATTGCTTTCAGCAGTGTTCTGTGGTTATGAATGTGGAATTCTTATGTATTGTTTGTGTTACCTAAATCAGTTATCGGTTCAAATCTGTTACTAAGACAGTTTCATGTTTCTTCCAACTGGATGCCTTGGTTTTTCTGTTTTGGTTTGACTCTTTTTGGAACCTTACTGCATTGACTAGAACCTTGAGTATAATTTTGAATACAAGTGGCAAAATCAGGCACTCTTTCATTGTTCCTGATCTTTGAGGGTGCAGAATAATTTAGTATTTCACCTTTTAAAGTATGATGTTGGCTGTAGGTTAAAGAAATTCTAGTTTAAAGTTTTTAAAATTATGGATGGTTATTGGATTATTTGTTACTTGAGTCTGTTTACTGTTTTGAGTTTTTGTGTCTACCTTCATGGAGGATTTTTGTATTTTCTCATGTGTGGCTTTGGTGTTATGGTAGTTAACTAGCTTAAAGAATAAGTTGGGAAATGTGTAAAGATAATAAATAAACATTAGAATTTACCAATGGAGGCAGTCCTCGAGTTTTCTTCTGAGGAAGATTTTACTATTTCTTTTAAAAAATTTTTTTTTTAAAGTTGTATATGGACACAATACCTCCAGTTTATTTATTTATTTTTATGGGGTGCTGAGGATCGAACCCAGGGCCTCACACATGCTAGGACAAGCACATCAGGCCCAATGCCTGGGTTACTGTTTCTTTCTTTTCCCTTTTCGTTTAATTACTATTATTTTGTACCTGTGTGTGTGTGTGTGTGTGGTGGGGGGATGGACTGGGGATTGAACCCAGGTGTACTCTACCATTGAATTACATCCCCAGTGGTTTTTAGTTTGAGGTAGGGTTTTATTGGGTTGCCCAGGCTGGCCTCAAACTTGGAATCCTCAGCTGTTAGCCTCTTAAGTTACTATTTCAACTTGAAAAAGGTAGATTCAGTTTTTAAATTATTTATTTATTTGCCTGTATATGCATTTTTTATTGGTTCTTTTTAATTATACATGACAGTAGAACCCATTTTGATATAATTTTACAGCAGAGAATATGTCTTTTTTTTTTCCAGAGTGTAGATTCACATGATTCATATAATCTTACTATACATAGGGTAATACTGTCTAAATTTTTAATTGAGTCACCTGGGCTTGGTAGTGCATGCCGGTGATCCCAGCAAGTTGGGAGGCTGAGGCAGAAGGATCACAAGTTTGAGGCCAGTGCCAGCAATTTAGTAAGACCTGTCTCCAAATAAAAAATTAAAAGAGTATGTAGTCCAATGGTAAAGTGCCCCTGAGTTCAATCCCTAGTGCCTTAAAAAGAAAACACTACCAAATTTTTTTCCCCCTTGAGTTGTCTGATTTGTATTTCTTTAATTTTAAAAATTTGTATAGGGTACTAGTGATTATTCCCATCTCTCCTTCTTGGTTTTGGTAATATGTATCTTTTTCTCTCTCATCCCCAGCTCTTTTTTTTTTTTTTTTTTTTTCCCCCCGTGCTGGGGATTGAACCCAGGGCCTTGTGCTTACATGGCAAGGACTCTACCAACTGGGCTATATCCCCAGCCCCCCAACTCATTTAAAATTTTTTTTTTTTTTTTTTTTTAATTTTTTGAGGCACAGTCCTGCTAAGTTGCCCAGGCTAATCTCCAACTTGGGATCATCCTGCCTCAGCTTCCTGAGTTGCTGGGGTTACAAGCAGGTGCCACCAAGCCCAACTTGATTTGTAATTTCTGTTGAGGTCAGAACATTCTTTGTATGATTCATTAGAAATAGGTATTTTTTTGGATTAACTATGAACCATTTGTCTGAAATGGGGAACCAAGGAACAGTTGCTTCTTTGGGGAGTAAAGGTGGAAACGGGATTGGATTTAATTGCTTTCCCCTCCTGGTTTATAATGTACGGGACATTTATAATTTGAGAGTTGTCCCAAGTTTCACTTTTATACTATATTCTCGTACTTAGAATATTTGTGGTTTATGACCATGGTCAATTTGAATTCCCAGTATTATGCTCTGTTGTTTGTTTTTCCTTTAGTAAGTTTAAATGTAATTCTTTTTCCATTTTGTTCTTTGTAGATTTTGAGTTGAATAGTACTCCCTTTTTAAACTACCTTTTGATTTTCTTTTTTTTTTTTGTTTATGAAGTATATATAATAAAAACTGGTTGAAATAGTGTATTTTCTTTGAAAATGCCTTTGTACTGATTGGTTAGTGTACTCAAGACATTTAAAAGGGCAGGGACAAAATCTTGTTAATCTTTTTCCCATTGTTCAACACAAAATAATCAAGATTTTGTTTAATATGTTGTAGCACTTTGATGTTACACAGGCTGCATTTGTTTTTTAAAGTGCAATATTAGGTTGGGTTTCCAAGGATTTAAAATGTATATATTTTTAGTGGTAGATGGACATAACAACTTTTTTTCTTTCCTTCCTTCCCTCCCTTCCCCCCTCCGTCCCCCCTTCCCCCCCTTTTCCTTCCTTCCTTCCTTCCTTCCTTCCTTCCTTCCTTCCTTCCTTCCTTCCTTCCTTCCTTCCCATTGAAGGGAGTGCCTTATACTTGCTAGGCAAGCACTCTACCACAACCCTAGTGTGAGTTTCCAAGGATTTTAATCATAGTTTATACTTTTGGTAATTTACCTCTAACTTTTTAATAGCTTTTGGAGAGGAGAGGAGAGAAGAAGGTGGACTAGAACACACCAAAGGGACACAGAATCAGGAAAGATCCCATTTTGAGATAAAGGAATAGGAATATAGAATGGAAATGAAGTGAACTATTATTTTTCCATTTCTTTTAAAATATATTCTTTTTATTTGGTTTGGTGAATTTAACCCATCTCAGTTTTGATAGATTAATATTTTGTTAACTCCAGTATGTGAAACTGGATTTATTTTACTAAAACTTTTGCTTTCCTTCTTTCCTCCCTTAGGACATTTGCTGCAAGATCCTATTGCACCCACCAACTCCACCTGCCAACACTATGTCTGCAAAACTTGTAAAGGCAAGAAAATGATGATGAAACCTTCATGTAGCTGGTGCAAAGACTATGAGCAGTTTGAGGAAAACAAGCAGTTAAGCATCCTAGTGAACTGCTACAAAAAACTATGTGAATATATAACACAGACTACGCTGGCACGGGATATAATAGAAGCAGTCGACTGTTCTTCTGATATTTTGGCTTTGCTTAATGATGGATCATTGTTTTGTGAGGAGACAGAAAAACCCTCAGATTCATCCTTTACTTTGTGTTTGACACATTCCCCTTTACCTTCAACCTCAGAACCTACGACTGATCCTCAAGCTAGTTTATCTCCAATGTCTGAAAGCACTCTCAGCATTGCTATTGGCAGTTCTGTTATCAATGGTTTGCCTACTTATAATGGGCTTTCAATAGATAGATTTGGTATAAATATTCCTTCACCAGAACATTCAAATACGATTGATGTATGTAATACTGTTGACATAAAAACTGAGGATCTGTCTGACAGCCTGCCACCCGTCTGTGACACGGTAGCCACTGATTTGTGCTCCACAGGCATTGATATCTGCAGTTTCAGTGAAGATATTAAACCTGGTGACTCTCTCTTACTGAGTGTTGAGGAAGTACTCCGCAGCTTAGAAACTGTTTCAAATACAGATGTTTGTTGTCCTAATTTGCAGCCGAACTTGGAAGCCACTGTATCCAATGGACCTTTTTTGCAGCTTTCTTCCCAGTCTCTTAGCCATAATGTTTTTATGTCCACCAGTCCTGCACTTCATGGATTATCATGTACAGCAGCAACTCCGAAGGTAGCAAAATTGAATAGAAAACGATCCAGATCAGAAAGTGACAGTGAGAAAGTTCAGCCACTTCCAATTTCTACCATCATCCGAGGCCCAACACTGGGGGCATCTGCTCCTGTGACAGTGAAACGGGAGAGCAAAATTTCTCTTCAACCTATAGCAACTGTTCCCAATGGAGGCACGACACCCAAAATCAGTAAAACTGTACTTTTATCTACTAAAAGCATGAAAAAGAGTCATGAACATGGATCCAAGAAATCTCACTCTAAAACCAAGCCAGGTATTCTAAAAAAAGACAAAGCAGTAAAGGAAAAGATTCCAAGTCATCATTTTATGCCGGGAAGTCCTACCAAGACGGTGTACAAAAAGCCCCAGGAAAAGAAAGGGTGTAAATGTGGGCGAGCTACTCAAAATCCAAGTGTTCTTACATGCCGCGGCCAACGCTGCCCTTGCTACTCTAACCGCAAAGCCTGCTTAGATTGTATATGTCGTGGCTGCCAAAACTCCTATATGGCCAACGGGGAGAAGAAGCTGGAGGCATTTGCTGTGCCAGAAAAGGCCTTGGAGCAGACCAGGCTCACTTTGGGCATTAATGTAACTAGCATTGCTGTGCGTAACGCTAGTACCAGCACCAGTGTAATTAATGTCACAGGGTCCCCAGTAACAACGTTTTTAGCTGCCAGTACACATGATGATAAAAGTTTGGATGAAGCTATAGACATGAGATTCGACTGTTAAATCAGTGGGTCTTTAAACCTACCTCTGGTAGGGAAATAGCTACAGTTTTACGGCAGCTATGGTTCTGTTGGTATAACTTGCCGGAGCTCCTGCATATAGATCACTTGTATCAAGTGTTTTCATTGCTAAGTTATATGTGTTAGTGTCGGGGAAATAGTTTGCAGATAATGGAGGAGTAACCCTACAACTATATGTCCTTAGTTCTTACAGAACCTCATAGTTTGAGAACAAATGCTGATGCAACTGATTTATACAAAATGAACTTTGGCAAGGAAAATAACATTAACCTCATTGTTTATGGTCATGCTTTGTGCATAATCAAAGTTTATGATTAAGTGGAAGGAAGTGGTATCCAGTCAGTTCATAAAGATTGCGCTGATTTTTTGTGTGGAAATGTAGCCATTAGTTTATTCAGGAGACTCAGTGCTGCCTTCAGCAGCTGCCACATTGTTTCTCCTGTTGTAAAGCTGATGTGTCCAGCTCAACCTTTGTGCTGACATCATACCATTTCTGATCATGAAAATTGGCTACTGGTGTATGTAGCAGTTCTTAAATCAGCAGTATTATGAAAGAAAATTTGCCCCTCATTAGAATGTTTAAGAAATCTGTCTTTTAAAAAACGTGAACAAATTCAGTCAGACTGCAGATGTTTAGCTGTTTATACTCCAAAACTGTGAGTTGAGCCTCCTTTCTAGTTAAGTCTGACTCATTTCTAGGGAAAAAAAAAATCTAAATTCTACCTTCATTTTGTGCAATGTTCCAATTGGATAAATGAAGAACAGTTTTATTCTGAAGGAGGTAATTGAATTTAGACTATATAGTATAAGACAGAATTTTTAAAAAAATTATAAAGATTTTATTTTGAAATTGGGATTTGTTTAAAATAATTTTGGAATAATGCCCCCAAACTTACCCAGATTTATGCATTATACTTATTGCCATTGGCTGCTGCTTTGATTTCTCTTTCCTCTGTTTTTTTGCCACAGACTTTGTTTTGAATATGCTCCTATTTTTTTAGGGTGCTATTCATTATGAAGGTTTCTCTATCGAGGCCTACTAAAAATGCCTTTTTATGAAGCCTGTGCATTTAGGTAGGTTTGAAACTAGGAGGATTTCCTTTAGAATGCTCTTTTGCATGTAAAGCACAAACTGTGTTTCAGTTTAAGTGTACTTCTTCCCTTTAATATTTACTGGGAAGATAAACATTCTGTTGAAGGGAAATCTAGTCAGTTGCTTGAAAGAGCACAGCCCAAGAAAAACAAGGACTGACTAGGTGTAAAGAAATAACCTTATGATTTAAAAGAAGAGTTGCTGCTTTGACAGTGCTTATTTAAAGAAAAATACTGCTGGAAAAGTTCCAATATCTACTGCGTTCACCATCTCTAGTGAGATCTGACATATGTTGAAGTTGTTTTGATTTGGCACACAGCATGTTCAATGATGGTTACTCGCCTAGTACAAGACATGGAGAAGAAACCTTTGGACACAGAGCAGATGACACCTCCTTCTGTTTTGTAGTGTATCCTGGTGTCATTTTCTGTGAATGTGGTCAGGTAGAATTGTTTTTGTTGTTGTTGTTGGGCGTTTTTGTTTGTTTAGGTTTTTTTTTTTTTTTTTTTTTCTTTTCTTTTCTTTTTTTTTTGGTCTCTTTTGGTGGGGTGGGGGTGGGCTAAAGCCATAGGAAGAAAAATGTGATGTATGTGTCCAGTATGTACTATTTTGTTTTTGTTTTGCAAGAAGAGTTGAACTATTTTTGATAACAAGAGTAAATGGTGGAAAATGCTTCTTAGTTGTCTTGTCTTTATTTGCTTTCCACGTTTTGGAATTTTATTTAATTCCTTTAAGTGTTAGCAGTGTTTATGAAACATGTATTTACCTAAAGTTTGTAACAGTTTTGTGTTGAACCCAGATGCCCTGCTATATAAACTTGTAAATTTGTTCTTTATTCACTAATGATCACTGCAAAAATGACTATGACTAGAAATGATATTGTACAACACATGGATGAGTAGGATATATTTTGCAAATCTCCCAAACTTTCCTAATATTATGATCTTAAAATTCATGAAGTACTTTATTCCTTCCCAAGTTTGATAATATTAATTTTGTGTTTTTTGATGCATGGGAGGTTGGCAATATAGACAAAATGGAAATCATTAGTATGTGAGGACCTTGATTGTTATGTAATATTGCCAATGATGAATTCAGGTTGTTTTTAGCACAAGTTTTCTCTTTTTTATGCTGGTATTCTCACTGCCACATTTTTGGAAACCTGTATTACACCTTAAATCTATCAATAAATGATAGTTTTCTAATTCTATGTTGTAGAATACTGAGGAATTTGGGATAGCATGTTCTGAATGGTCTTGTTAATTTGGGGAAAAGTACTTAATTACAGTGCCTTGGTTTTATTATTTCTTTATACTACAAGTTATTTAGGAATGCTGACCAATGACTAGGAATTACTAAAGTAACTTCATCAGGATTTACTTCATCAGGATATGAAACTACGAGAACAAGAACAGCACTTGATATGGCATGTCTTCAGTGTTCTTTTGAGTCCTTGTTATTTATATAAATGATCAGGTGATCTTTTATCATAGGTAATAGTTTTAGAGCTGACAGTTTATCTTTTCAGTTAGCCTTCATTAAATGTAAATTTCTATGCAAAGGTGCAGTTTGGTTCTAGGATAGAGAATTCCTTTTATTTCATTGTCCTTTGTTTTCCTAAAATGATTGGTGACTTTGCAGAAGAAAAGTAAAAGTTTTACCATAGATGAGAAAACTCTCCTTTTTCATACCGTAGGTAATTTAGAACATAAGAGTTCCAAAGTTTAGTGTCTAGATCTAATACTTCACTGGTAATTTATATATTTTCCCTTAAAAAATAAATCTTAGGCACCCAATAACATGCAGTTACAGTCCTTTGAATTAATACATGATAAGTAAGGCTTGAAGTCCTGATTCCTGTGAACCCATCATTCCCAAACCCTGATCCCTATCCCCAAATGAAAGCACTTCTCACGTTGAGATACCCTTCTACACCTTTGTTCACTGTTCCCAGGGGTTTAAAGAGTTACTCTTAAAAACTCCAGCTTGTTTATAGTATTAATTTTTCAGACATAAAATGAATTGCAAGTGTGAGTAAAACCAGAAATGTGTAGTGATTATCTTAGTGAAACATGATTCATATTTGACAACTTTATTTAGCTTTGTGAAAAGGGAAAAACAAAAGACATGCAGCCTTCTCCACTCGAAACACACCTTAACATTTCCAAAAGCTGAGCAAAAGACTTATCAGTCTAGAGTTTTATAAACACTCTGAATGGTACACAGTGACAAGCAAGATGCAGGGAAAATACACAGAATTTTATTAGTTTGATTACCTGGGCAATTACAATGTTATGCTATAACTCATTTTCATTAAATAGCATTAAGGTAATGATAACAATCTTTTGTCATGGGACCGGGGATATTGTAACAACTTAAAATTTCCAGTTTAGCAATAATGATTACATTTAGCATGATCTTTACAAGAAAGTCAATTATGTTCTATCCTAGTTCCTCAGAATTCACATTCCTTGAATTCAGCTCTAAGAAAGGAGTACAATGAAATACATGCATATAATTCTTGAAAATGTGATAATCTGAAGAACCCAAATTAAAATAGCTTACATTGGGATGGTGTTGATAGCAATACTTTATACTTTCTGAAAATTTCTTTTGGGATAACAGACTTTTAAAACCAAACACCCACGTGAAAGCAAGCAAACTTGAGTAACAAAACACAAAGTGAAGTCAAATAGTTTGAAAAAGTATTTCTTTTTTGTTTTTTGGTACCAGGGGTTGAACCCAGGGGTGCTTAACCACTAAAGCTACATCCTCAGTTATTTTTATTTTTTTATTTTGAGACAAGGTCTTGCTAAGTTACTTAGGGCCTCACTAAGTTGCTGAGTCTTGCCTTGAACTTGTGATCCTCCTGCCTTAGCCTCCCATGCTGCTGGGATTACAGGTGTGTGCCACCTTGTCTGGAGAAAAAAACATTGTACAACTGAATTTAGTTTTACTTTTTGTTGAGTGTCAGAAAGTTTAGGTCATTATGGATAACAAACCTTTAAACCATTTCTTGTTTCCTAAAATATTTCCTTTTATATTTTTATCTGACATTTTAAGAAGTTGTTTTATTTCCCTGGTAAACAGTGAATGTAATTGCTGGTAAATTTCATGTATCATAAATAATCCTGTGTTTAGGATACTGTATGCATTATTACCTAAATTTCATTCACTTTAAATTCTCTGGGTGAACTATTCAGCTGTAATAGTTATCTTTTCCTTAACTGTTAAATGGAAGATCAGTTCTAATCATGAAGGTAAAAGGAAACTGGATCTTGGACAGGCAATATTGCTGTCTTACTGTATTAGTTGGTATGTACTTGCTAAATTTTCCTTGTCTCTGCTTTTTGCTTGCCATTTTATTATTTCCGTGCTTAGAAAAGCCATCAGCAAGGGAACCAAGGTGGAATAGAAAGGGAAGCTATTCTGATGCTTTAAATGCTGGTTAAGAAAAGATCTAGGGGAAAAATTGATGAACAGATATTTTGAAAATGCTTGGGTGGGGTTCTTTTACCTTGTATCAGAAATGCTCATCCTTTTTGGTAATTTTTTCTTCAGTTTTTATCCTTCCCTTGTCCCCCCGTACTGTAGGGTTTGGCTGCACTGTGGCCAGCTGAAAAATGTAGGATTCTGAAATGAACACATCTCTCATTATAGGAAATAACAGCTTTTTTTCAAGGGTGCCATCACTGTTTTCTTCCGTTTCTGTGAAGAATACTGAGGTGGTGAATGAAGTAGCTGGTTAACGGTTTCTTTTCAACACTGAAGTAAGGAATAATGTTGAGACTGAGGTTTTGCTATTGGCCTCATTTGATATTCAATGAAGAAAGGAATATGGTAATGTTTCATACAGTGCATCACCATTCCTTTTAAGTCTTTGATTAGTTCTTCTAGAGTGAAGATAGGGCATCAATTAATTTGGAGATTAACAAATCATTCAATAGTTCTCTACAACTGTTACTAAAAAGACCTTATTTTTTTCAAGTATGAGTCAAATTCTATACTTATCTTCATTTTTTTTTTTTTCCCCTTGATAGTTTATGTAAGATCCACAGTCAGGATGGGAAGGTTGCCAGAGCTTGGAAGCCCCAGTGGTTACAATACCTGAGGATGTAAAGTGACTAGCAGTTTGGCAGGTCATTATGAAATTAACATTGAACCGGGTTAGTCAAGATCTTTGAACTCCAGTACACAAAATTAAAAGAAGTCTCTGAGATGTTTTGGCAGTGCTTTTATTACTAGGGCTAAGTCAATTCTGGAGGCCCTTCATGCTTTTTCAAGTTCCAGAATTAATTTTTTGACTCAAGTTTTCTGCAAGTGAAGGTTTCTTCTAGGCTCCATAGGAGCCCTTAAGGGCCTCAGGGATGCCGGCCAACACTGAAGCAACTTCTGCTGTTGTGCAGAGAACTAACTTCTTGGCAGTGTCCCCAAGAGATCCTTGGTACATTCAGGGGCTGTAGGCTGCTGATTTGCAGACTTTGGAACGTGATGAACGGCACATCCTTATGTTCACTTCCAAGGAAAAGCTCTGCAAGAAGTTTCAGGCAAACTGGAGGAGTCGCCTAAGCTGAGGGTATATCTAGACCCATTGCTTAAAAGCATTTAAAGTTCCCAGTGCAGATACACTCTTGGAGAAATCAAAGCCTTTAAAAAGCAGTATGCAAACTATGGTATCTCTTTACAAGGAAAGAATATTTAAAATATCTTCCTTTTATGAGATATTGGCAGCTATTCTTCATCCACTGATTGAAGCGTTCCACATTTCTCTGAAAGGCTTGAGTTTATTTTATTGCCTTTGTTTCCAAATTCAGAGGGAGAGGCAGGTTCATCTGTTTCATAATCTTCAAAGGAGCTGAAAGAATAAAGCAGAAGTAAGTTGCTGGTTTCTTAAAAATGTCCTAATATTTGTGTAGAAGTCAATATGCAAAATAGGAGGAGTAGCCTGTAAAAGTACCCCCAGTTGCCAAATGGCAACTGTAAACAATTGAGCTGCCCCAGGGATAACACATTGTCCCTGTTCCTTAAAGCTGAAATCCATATTAGAATTTGTAGAAAATGTACTATACAAATGAAGCTTTTCTTAGGGGCCTTGGTTGGAAAAGGGATTATGGATGGTGCCTTTAGGTTAAGGAGTGTTAGGAACTTTACATGAATGTTTTCACTGAAGTGGTTTCCACCCAGACTTGAAAACTTTCTCAGCTTTCAGGCTGCTTTATGGTTTTCCTCCATGGTTTTCAGTAAGCACATTCAGATGTGCAAGTGTGTGCACAGAGCATGCTAAAGCCCATTCATGGATTTCCCTCCTTTGGCTTTGCAGGACTCCACAGGAGCACAGCTAGATGTTATCGCTGGAAGAATTATATGTTCACTCCATGTCAATGCTGTCCCTGATACTTGCTTTAGGCAAAAGTGACAGAAAATATCTTGTGAATGATGGCTGCCTGAAGTAATTTTTTATAATTTTTTTTAGTTGTAGATGAACACAATACCTTTATTTTTATGTGGTGCTGAGGATTGAACACAGTGCCTCACATGTGCTAGGCAAGCACTCTACCACTGAGCTATAACCCCAGTCCCCTGAAGTATTGAATTGATTAAGCCTAAGAATATTTTTCATCACTGTATTTGACATCACTGACTTAGTCTTATTACTCTGGAGGGACCTTCCATGACATTTGAGCAGAAATTTCTCAATATAGAGTCCCTTTATTAAAAAGGTACTAAGGCCAACTAGTGATTTTTTGGGGGGTGTGGGTGGGGGGATGTGCTAGGGATCAAACCCAGGGCATCAGGTACGCTAGGCAAGTGCTCTACCAATGAGCTACATCCTTGCTGTCCGTGCCCCCCCCCCTTGTTTTTTTGAGATGAGATCTCACTATGTTGCTCAGGCTGGCCTTGAACTACTTTTGGCTCAAGTGATCCTCCCCTGTCAGCCTCCAGAGTTGCTGGGGCTACAAGCAACCTACCACTGTGCTTGTTGGCTCCTTTGAATAGAGGTTAGAGGAGGTTAAACTTTAAAAAGTGTACCTGGTTTGGGAAATTGTTCTGTATGAATACCATCAGATGATACTACCAGAAATTAACGTCATCATTTTGCAAAAATATTCCAATTCTTTGTTTCCACTTCTGTGCCCCTGTTTTTGAGCCTTTAATGGAGGTGGGATATGCTGGATGAGGCAGTAGGGTAACTGTTCTAATAGTGAAATGGTAGATGACAGCCTTCATTTTTGGGAACAAAATTCTCAAAAAGTTAGTTGTAGCAATGCACTATTGGATCCTATGACTCCTTATTTTCTGTCAGAATGGAAAAAAAATCATTTTCTTCCCCTAGGTACATGAAATGCTTCTGCAAGTTGTCAGTATCTTAAATACCTCAATGCAGATCTGGGAATAAGAATTTGCAGAGTTAAGTCTGAAGTGAGACTCATTCAATAAATGTTTGAATTCTTGTTGCTAAGCATGAGCCAAGTGCTAGGAATACAGTGGGGGAAAAGACTGAACGAGCGCTTCAAGCACTTGGAGTCTAGTGGAGGCATTTGGAAGACTGCTAGTGATTTAGTTATAGAGCCTGGGTTTGGATTCAGGCTACATTCAGGTTCCAGTCTGGGTTTGCTCAATGTGACTTTGTGAGTGTATACTTCCCCTACATCAGTTTTCTTAACTATTGAGCTCCTACTCAGAATGAGGTGGAGATTAGGATCTGATAAATCAAACTTGACAAATGTTACCTACTATTGTGATGAAGTATTGGGGCTTTTGGAGCATGACAGTAATACTTAATCATCTTTGGGGGGCAGGGTTACAAACTTTTGTCTTATTTCAAATACAATTTACAAAAGCCAAGTGCCACTGTGCATGTTACTGGGTCAGGCCTGGGGTTGCTGAAGCAAGAGAATTGCAAATTGCCCAGTCTGGGCAACTCAGGAAAATCCTGTCTCAGAAAATAGGGCTGGGGCTGGGCACGGTGGCGCATGCCTGTAAACCAAGCGACTTGGGAGGCTGAGTCAGGAGGATTGCGAGTTCAAAGCCAGCCTCAGCAACTTAGCGAGGTCCTAAGCAACTCAGTGAGACCCTGTCTCTAAAATAAAATACAAAATAGGGCTGGGGATGTGGCTCAGTGGCCAAGTGTCCCTGAGTTCAATCCCTGGTTCCAAAAAAAAAAAAAAAAAAATAGGGCTGGGAATGTAGCTCAGTGGTAGAGTGCCCCTGTTCAATCACCAGTACTGTGAAATGAAAATAAAGAAGTTCACTCATTCACTGTCCTTTTATCAGTGTCTTGGAGATTCTCACCTGGGGAGATTTTGCCTCCAGGTGACATCTGGTAATGTCTGATAGTCACAACTGGGTGTGTCCTACTTGCATCTGGTAGGTATTAGCCCAGAGATACTGCTGAACATCCTTTAATGTGCCATAAATGCCTCACAGTGGAATTACCCAGCTTAAAACATCAGTGCTTCTGAGTAACACTGCTCTCTACCCTTTCTCCCTCAAGGTCTGCAAGTGAGATTCTAGACTGAGTTCTCATTTGGTACTTCCTTGGCAATCTAGTCTCACCACAGTTTTCCCACCACTTGTTCACCCATGGCTTCTCGGCCTCTTTCTAAACAAGACCCCTTGTATCTAGCTGCCTACTAGATGTTTTTTCCAGGATGGCTGCTTCTCCAGACCTGAATTCACCTTTCCTGCTACTGTGGTTCTTCCTATTTAGTATTACCATTATCTCCTCCAAGCTAGAAACTAAGTTATTCCAAGTTCTTCCTTTTTCCCTTCTCTTCAAATCCAGCCAGTCTCCTATTCCCATTCACAGCCCTGTTTCTTCCTCTCTGTTGCCACTCAGTGTAGGGCAATGCACTTTCCTGCTTGGATGATTAGTTTCCTAACAATTGGTCTTCCCACCACATACCTTTTGCTACTGCCATATTAGGCTGTTAACCATGTTGGATGGGTTATGGTCTTGGGACTTAATGCCAGGTGTATATTCTTAAATTGCCTGAAGTAGCCTTCCTTTTGACTAAATGTTCATCTTTTCATTTGAGATGGGTTTCCCAAGTCCTGCCTTTTCAAGCTACCACTGTCTTTTATATAGATGTCTGTAATGGCCTCCTTAATATTATTTTTGGTACTGGGAACTGAACCTGGGGGTTCTTTACCACTGAGTTACATTGCCAGCCCTTTTATTTATTTATTTATTTATTTATTTATTTATTTATTGGTGGTTCTGGGAATCGAACCCAGGGCCTTGTGCATGCGAGGCAAGCACTCTACCCACTGAGCCATATTTCCAGCCCCAGCCTTTTTATTTTGAGACAGGGCCTCACTAAGTTGCTGAGACTGGCCTTGAATTTAACAATCCTCTTGCCTCAGCCTCCTGAGTCTCTGGGATTATAGGCATAGACCATCATGCCTGACACAGCTTCTTGCCTCTTTATTTCATTCCCTATTTCTATTCTTATACCTCTGCCAATTTAGCAGAGTAATCTTTAAGTGGGATTATATATATATTTGAAAGGAAAAAAATTTTTTTGAACCAAGGATTGAACCCAGAGTTGCTTAAGCACTGAGCCACATCCCCAGTCCCTTTTTAAATTTATTATTTTGAGACAGGATCTCTCTAGGTTGCTTAGGGCCTTGCTAAGTTGCTGAGGTTGGCTTTCAACTTGCGATCCTCCTGCCTCAGCCTTTCGAGCCTCTGGGATTCACTTCATTAAAAAAAATAAATGTTTTATTTATTTTTATGTGATGCTAAGAATTGAACCCAGTGCCTCACACATGTAAGTACTCTGCCATTGAGCTCCAGCTCCAGCTCCCACTTCATTTTTGATGGTTGAATGCTCTCTTGTAGTTTCCCAGGGTCATGAGTGATCAATTATAAATTCTTATAAGTGGGGGCTGGGGTTATGGCTAAGTGGTAACGTGCTTGCCTTAGCATGTGTGAGGCACTGGGTTCGATTCTTAGCATCACATATAAATAAATGAAGGTCCATTGATAACTGAAAAAAATGTAAGAAAAATTTCATTGTGGATGTAGAGAGGACGCTAATGATGAACCTCAAGGGGGCGGGACAGAATTTCATTTTTATTACCAAGCACTAAGCCTGGAATAGGGTAGGTACCATTAATTATCTGTTGAAATAAAATTGAGCTGTTTTGTTGAGTGTGGAAAAAAAACATTAGCGTCAGGTCCATATATTTATTGACTATTGTACAAAAATGACTCAAAATTATTGTATCTGTAAGTTTATAATTTATGCTTTGGAATATTCTTGTCTTCCTTCTCTATTCTTGTATCCCAGTATATACATATACCTCCTCATCCCTGTTCATTGTTAAGTTCTACCTCCCTGAGGGTAGTGAGGCTCAGACAAGCCCTCACTAGCTATGTTCCTAGCAGATGCATGGTGGGTTTTGATTGGCTGGCCACCTTTGCCTGTAGTGCCACGTTTTCCAGTGCCGATAGAAGTCAGTACAGAAATCTTACAACAAATAATTTATATGTTTACAGTTTATATTTAATATAAAGGAAAAAGCTGCTTTTTAAAAACATTCAGTAGAAAACAGTTCTTAGAAACTATCTAAATGTCCATTAATAAAGAAGTGGATGTGAGTTATTGCTTGCGAGAATACTCTGAAACATTAAAAGTCATGTTTTTGAACATACTAGTAACATTTAAGAGTCAAAAAGAAATACACCAAGGCATAAATAATGATTATCTCTGGCTTCCTGAACAAAGAGTGATTTTTAATCTCTATTTTCCAGCTTTTCTTCAGCAAGCCTATAGTTTTCTATGAATCAGACTCCCAGAACAAGAAGGAAAATTGTTTAATCTGGGTTACTTTAATGCAAAGCTGTTGATGAAATATCAGAATATCCTTCCTGTAAGAGAGCATTTTTAAGATAAAATATAAAGCTCTTAACTAAAAATCTAAAGTAATCAAGTAGTAGTCAACTTGACAGAAAAGGTTGTTTCTGATGATTGCAGGTCTGCTTTTTAGAGAGTAACATGGAGGATCTTGTTAGCCTGCTTTATGTAATTTTGTGGAGTTTTAAACTTTACTGCAGAAATCATAAGAATGTTACTTCTGTTAGTGGTGTCATACCTGTTGTTTTCATACAGGTGACACATTTGATCAGATCATTTTAAGTATCCAGTATTGTCTGTTTTCCCCTATGACCATTCATTCCAGGACTGAGTTAGTGCAAGTGCAGCTGTGTGCTGTGGCCACTCTGCTGCATGTGTTAGTTCACAGTGCTTTGCACCTCAGACCTTCACCTCACAGAGGCCTGGAGTCATACTGGGTTATTTACTGATGGCCCTACACAGGACCAGCCTTGAATCAGGAGGTATAGGCGCTTGGCAAAAAGGCTACTATGATTGCTGTCAGATGGAGAATTTCTAGTTGTTTTTGGAAAGTTTTATCATTTGGGCTCTAGCAGATAGCTTTGTGGTGAAGGTGGCTGCTGTCCCTTGGTGCTTCCTGTGTTATTCAGTAAACATTTGCTGAGGACCTCCATGTCCCTAAGGAGCTGCCAGGTGAGGATTAGAAGACTAAGAAAAGGTTCTCTGCCTTTGAGGAGGCCACAATCTAGTGATAAGATAAATCACTCCATTTTTTTTCTTGGCACTTATATGCTAGACACTGTAGGACACATTATATACCTCATTTCTAATCCTCAGTAAAGTCCCTCTCGTCACAACATATACTGTGTGTCAACTGTGCCCCGGGAATGAAGGGAAGGAGGAAGGTGATAGAATGCTAGTTGAAGCTGATTAAATACAACTTTGGAGAGGTTAAGTAATGTGACCAAGATCACAGAAGTGATAGTGATAAAAAGCCATTTTTTACAGATTATCTAGACAAACATATGCCTAAGGGCTTTATATTATTTACACTTAGTCCTCTGCACAGCTGGGTGAGGAAGGGGGTATCCTCCTTGTATGCCTGAGAAGCCTGGTTCTCATAGCGAGTGGTAGAGCAAGGCTTTGAATTTAGGTTTGTCTAACTCCAAATTTCAGGCTCTTATCTATATTGTTATATATTGTTACCAGTAGCTATGTGCCAGGTGTTTTACATACATTACCTTAGATTCTCACCACCACCTTGGAATGTAGTTGCTGGTAGCTTCTGAAACAGAGACTCAGGAGTCAGGTAACTGCCCAGCTGGTGAGTGGACCAGATCTGTTTGGCTCCTAAGCCTCTGCTCTTTCTGTGGTAACAACATTGTTCATCCTTTCTAATAACTGACAATTTCTGCTTGATATTTAGACTCACCCTGACTTCCTAGGTATTGTAGCCTTGGGGTTTTGGTTCTAGCTTTGCTTTTGAACCAGTTAGATGTTGCTCCTGTAAATTGCATTTCCTTTCCTTCCTTGACATTCTAGTATTTCACCCTACAGGTGGCTGTTAACCCTCCTCTCCCCTGGAGACCCCACCCACATGTGCACTGTGCAGGTCTTATCTCTACAACATGAGAAGAGAGGTGTCCAGCAAGAGCTTCTCATGTACACTGGTCGAATTTCACTACAGCTGCTCCTGCATCTACTGGTGCCTCTTCACCTGTGCTCTGTCTGCATCCCCCTGCCTCCCCTTCCTCGTTTCCACACACACAATGGAACCTTCTCCTAGTGCTGCTACAACTTGAAAAATACTTTTGCTTAAACCTATTATTTATTCTCTTTAGTTTCCATCAATATCTGTTTTTATTCAAACATCTCTTTTATACTTTAAAGCAAGTTATAAACTATATGTGTGTGTATATATATATAGTTATATATGCATAACTACAGTTTTATATATAGTTTATGTATGTATATAGTTTTATATTTTGTAAAATAGGAAATTTGCATAGAAGTGTGTAGAAGGATATATTCCAAAGTAATATGACAGGTGGATTTTAGGTGAAGACTTGTTTGTTATATTCTAACTGTTCTGCATTTATTATCTATGTAAACATAAAAAGGAGAAAAAACTTTTTAAAGTAGTACACCCTCATTATATGAACCTTATGAATTACAGCAGTATAAAAATGAAATTATTTGCAATTCCACAACTATGAGTTAATCAGTATTTTGGAGTGTTTTTGTGTGTTCTACATATACATTTTGTTTAAAAATACTTTTTAGTTGTCAATGGACTTTTATTTTGTTTATTTATATATGGTGCTGAGAATTGAACCCAGTGCCTCACACATGCTAGACAAGTGCTCTACCACTAAGCCACAATCCCAGCCCTACATATATACATTTTAATACTGAGATTATATCAGAAACAAAGTTTTAGCCCTGATTTTTCTGTGCAAGCACATTAACATGGCTGCATAATATCATGACATTAACATGGCTGCATAATATCATGACATAGATACCATGACTTATTTAATTACACCATTACTTGTGCTGTTTGACATTTTTAATTTTAGAATTACTAATGATTAATGCCTATTGTTTGGGTAGGACAATTCAAATTTCTGATTATCCAGAGTGAGAATTAGGGAATAAAAAGACATAAATTCAGGTGTTTGCTACATATTGTTGAATTAATTCCCAGGGATCTTGGGTTTCTATCAGCAAAGTTCTAAAAGTGCTTGTCTTCCTGCCCAGCAAGTCTAGGGAGAGGTGTTTTTGCAACATGATGTCTTTATGAGCAGTTTGGATTCTGTATTTATGGGTGGAGGTGGGGGCGGGGATTGAAGCCATGGGTGCTTTACTACTGAGCTACATTCCCAGCCCTTTTAATGTACTTAATTTTTTTTTTTTTTTGTATGATGCCAGGATTTGAACCTAGTGGCATTCTACCACTGAGCTATATTCCCAGCCCAGGATGCTGTACTTTTAAAATTGCATCTTTCTGCCAAGGCAGGGATTTTGTGTTCATATAAAAAAATGCTTAGTATACAGTAGGCATGCAACACTTGTTGAATTATTTTTAAACAAACTTTAAAAATTGCTGCCAAATTATTAATTTGAAGCTTTTTGACTTTTTAAAAAACAGCTTTAAGGGCTGGGGTTGTGGCTCAGTGGTAGAGCGCTTGCCTAGCATGTGTGAGGCCCTGGGTTCGATTCTCAGCACCACATACAAGTAAGTAAATAAAGTGTCATCAACAACTAATAAAAAAAAATAAAAAACAGCTTTATTCAGTGCATTTTAGTGAACTTTTACAGTTGTGCAACTCACTACAATCCAGTTTTACAATACTTTTATCTTCTTATCTGGCCCTTTCTCATTTAATCTCCACTCTCATTCCTGGAACTAAGCACTGATCTACTTTCTGGTGCTGTAAGTTTGTCTTTCTATAAATTTCACCAATATGGAATCATAATGCATGGTCTTCAGTGTCTGGCTGCTTCCATGTGGATCAATGTTTTTGAGATATTAATCTTGTTGCATCTATTCTTTTATTTTCAAGTTATAATATTTATATATATATACATCAATATGGTATGTATATATCAATACAACAAACTGCTCATTTTATGTTTGTGTAATAAGTTTTGACTCTAGTATATACATGTGAAATTGTCACAACAGTCAAGCAAATGAAAACATCCATTACCTTTCTTTTCTACCAAAGTTTCCTCCCTCATGTCCTTTTGTTATCACTTCTTCTGAGGCAATGACTCATCTAACACTATAGACTGGTGTGCAATTTTTAGAATTTTATAAAAATAGAATAATAAAGTATATACCTTTTTTTGGTCTGGCTTCTTTCACTTAGCTTATTTGAGTTTTATCCATGTTGAGTTTATCAATAGTTCATTATTTTAATACTGCTCCATTATATGGACATGTTGTATTTTATCAACCTCCCAGTCTGGTGGACATCAGGATTGTTTTCAGTTTTGGGCTACTAGAAATTTCCAAATTTTGCTGAAGAGTCTATGTAATTTTTACATTAAGCCTGTGCTTAAGTTTCTCTGCATCAGTGCCAACTGGTAATTTCAGTTGTTCTAGTGGCTACATAATGTATCTCACTGTGATTTTAATTTGTATTTTTTAATATCTAATGACAGAGTATCTTTTCATATGCCTATTTGCTATTTCTACCTCTTATATAGTGAAGTACTTATATCTTCTGTTCATTTAAAACACTGAGGTATTAGTCTTTTCATTATTGAACTATGAATTCTTCATATATTCTGGATATGAATCCTTTACCAAAATGTTTTAGAAATATTTTCTCTCAAGTCTTTTTATTTTCTTAGTGGTCTCTTTGAAGAACAGTGGTTTTTAATTTTGAAGTAAGTACAGTTCATCAATTTTTATTCTTCTAAAAATGCTCACAAAGATTTTTTCCTATGTTTTATTCTATAAAGTTTATAGTTTTGGCTCTTGTATTTAGGTCTATTATTCATTTCAAGCTTATTTTTGTATGAGACAAGGTATGAATTGATGTTCCCTTTTTGGCACATGGATATTTAATTGTTTTTTGAAAAGACTACCCTTTTCCCTTTGGTTGAAAATTAGCTGGCCATATTATGAGTGTCTATTTCTGGAATATTTCATTGATCTCTGTGTATACTCATAACATGCTACAATGCTTTGATAACTGTTTTCCTTGGAGTAAAAAAATTTTTTTTCTTTTGCAGTGCTGGGGATTTGCACATGGTAGGCAAGCAAAGCACTCTGCCACTGAGCCATTGCTTCAGCCCAATATAGTAAGTTTTGAAATCAGGTATCCTATATCAACTTTATTCTTTTTTTTAACTCTTCAACTTTACTCTTTTTATGGTACTGGGGATTAAACCCAAGGGTGCTCTACAGCTTTACCCCCAGCCCTAACTTGTTCTTTTTAGATACACATAACAGTAGAGTGTATTTTGACATATTATATATACAGGGGTTAAATTTTTTTTTGAGATAGGGTCTTGCTATGTTGCTGAGGCTAGCCTAAAACTTATGATCCTCCTGCCTCAGCCTCCCTAGCCACTGAGATTACTAGAGAACACCACCACACCTGGCAACTTAATTCTTTTTAAAGTGTTCTGGGTAGTCTCATTTCTTTTCATTTCTATATAAATTTTATGATCAGTCTACTAATTTCTACAACAGAAGTCTGCTGGAATTTTTATAGGGACTGAGTTCTGTTGATTAATTTGGAGAGAAGTGATATTTTGTTGCGACACATCACTATTTCATTGTTTGATAAGAATGACAAATTTGAAATTAACTTACACCAAGTGGTAGACACTTAATAGCAATATTTTTTTTTGTAAGGCAAAGTAACTCCAATGTTACAATTAGGTATGTCATCTTCAAAATAATATATGTGGCCAGGCATGGTGGCACACGCCTGTAATCCCAGCACTTGGGAGGCTGAGGCAGGAGGATCACGAGTTCAAAGCCAGCCAGCAACTTAGCGAGGCCCTAAGCAACTCATGAGACCCTGTCTCTAAATAAAATACAAAATAGGGCTGGGGATGTGGCTCAGTGGTGGAGTGCCCCTGGGTTCAATCCCCAGTACCCGCCCTCCCCAAAAAATATATATAAGTGCCCTGGATTAGAAGGAATAAGGACCTTTCTTTAACAAAGTGTCTAGACACTAGAGATACTAGACTAAATGAGAGAGAATCAGTGCTCTTACTGAGTTCACAAGTAAAACAATAAATGGACAAGTAAATGGTAATTTAAAATAATGACTTTGATGGAAATAGTGACTGGGGTGGAGAGTAGGTATGCCACCTGGGGTGTGTGTGAGAATCAGGGCAAATGTGCATCCCTTCCTACTTCCAACAGAGACCATGTGAATTGTTTTCATTTACTTATAATTGTCAATCACAATTATTCTCTCTCTAGCTATTGACATTTGAAAAAGTATTCCACCCCATCCCATACCCTCAGGATCTCCCAGACCATATATTGTATGTAATTATGTAAGGCCAAAGCATCTTCCATCTCTCAAATGACTACTGGGATTAAATTTACTCTAGGTCTCACCCCCCCTGAATTTCCTCACAGTTTCTTTGCAGCATTTATGTGAGTGGTGGGCCATTGTGGCAGTTGCATGGGGAATATATGAAGTTTTTAAGCTACCCCTAGTTCTAGTCTCATCTGTGATTCTCAGTATGTCTGCTCCCATTCCTTCCCCTCACCAAACCCATTCCATTGGGATTTCTGGAACTTTCCCTATGAAACCAGAAAATTCTTATAATCCCACCAGCTTCCCAAACATTTGTTCTACTAAAAGAAAGAAAGAAAGAAAGAAAGAAAGAAAGAAAGAAAGAAAGAAAAAAAGCATGACTATTGAAGAACCTTGCACAGCTCTCAAATAGAGGCTATTTATTCTTTTTTAAAAAAATATTTTTTACTTGTTGATGAATATTTATTTATTTATTTATTTATTTATTTAATGGTGCTATGGTGCTGAGAATTTAACTCAGTGCCTCACCCATGCCAGGCAAGGGCACTACAATGAACCACAATCCCAGCCCCACAAGGCTATTTATTCTTGTACTAGAAAATAAGAGCCAATAATAATGGCTAACTTTTATAATGTATCCTGTGTACAAATACCATAACAGTGCTACAAACATTTTGGGAATAAATTTCATGAATTTTTCCATTGAATTACCATGACAATTACATGAATTAGGTAATTTTATCCACATTTTACAGGTGTAAGACTGAGAGAGTAAGAAAATTTCTTAGGATCACCGAAGTATGGACAGGTGAAGGTGACAATGGGATTCAGGCAATCTGAACCCAGAGCTGATCCTCTCAGGTAATATCTTCATCTTAGATGGTCTGTGGGTTAGAAAGTGGGGCCTAGCTCCATGGAAACTCTTCTAGCTTCTTAAAAAACAAAACAAACTCCCTGTTTCTTGTTTTCATCTACCAACATCCTGGCAAATTCATCTCATTGGTTAAGGATTGAACCTGGGGGTGCTTAACCACTGAGCCTCATCCCTGGTTTTATAATTTTTCATTTTGAGATAAGTTCTTGCTAAGTTGCTTAGGGCCTTGCTAAGTTGCTGAGGAACTTGGGATCCCCTTGCTTTAGCCTCCCAAGTCACTCGGATTACAGGCATATGCCACAATCCCTGGCTTGCCTCTTTTATTCTTGCTATTATCTCAGAAAATTGAATGGTGCCCAGACAATCTATCCATCATCATGTTTAAATAGTTCTCTGACTTCCTCATTAATGGTATGTTTTATATCATCTCTACTGTCCCTTATAACTTACCACTGAAAAATTTTCAGCTTTCAAAATCACAAGCATTTCACTCTTAGGAAAATTCCCATTTACTTGCTCAAGAGCCCCTACTTCAACTGTTCTTCAATCTCTGCACTTCTAGCTCTGGTAACTTCTCTATTTTCTTCCAAAATATCAGATCTCTTATACTTTTGATTGCTCCTACAATCTTTCAGTTGTTTTGCTTCTAACACACTAACCTCCCTTGTCAATTTGTTCTTTTAAAGACTCCAAGTAGAATCTAATTCAATCCATGTGTCCTGTGTCTATGCATAGAGAATTGGCATTTTAACAATAATGAGGCTTCTAATCCTTTTATTTAAGGTCATCTTTAATTTCTCTGCAGAGTTTTGAAGCTTTCAGTGTGTAGGTATTCTTAGTTTTTTTGTTATATTTATTCCTAAATAGTTTAATCTTCTTGCTGTGATTTTGAATAAATTCTTTTTATTTCAATTTTATTACTGGGTGTTCATTGTTAGTATATGTTCTGAGATCACTGTTAACTTACCTAGTATTTGGCAGCTTTCATGTAGATTCCTTGTGTTTTCTCTACATAGTCCACATCATCTGTACATAAGACAGTTTACTTCTTCCTTCCCAAATGAATTGTCCTTAATGTCTGCTGTTTGTCTTCCTGCACTGACAGAACCTCCATTTATAAAATACTGATTAGAAATGATGAGTAATAGAAACATCCTTGCCTGGTTCCCGATCTTAGGGGGAAGGCATTTAGTTTTTTACCATAAATGTTAACTGCAGGTGTCCTCTATCAGTTCAAGAAGGGCCCTTCTGTGCTTGAGTGAGAATTCTTGTGAATGGATGTTGGATTTTGTCAATGATCTTTTATTGTTTATCCAATTAATATGTTTTATTACCATAACTTATTTTTTCAGATGTTAAAACCTTCCATTTCTAAGATAAATCCCATCTAGTCATGCTATATAACCTTTCTATATATTAATGGACTTGATGGGTTAATAGTTTTGAAACAGTTTGTATTGCTGTTTATGACGGATACTGGTGTGTAGTATTCATTTTGTGGATGTTTTTGAGTGGCTTTACTGTAAGGGTAATATTGGCTTTACAAATGAGTTTAGAAATATCCTTTATACTATTATTTTCTGAAAGTATTTGTAAAAGATTGGTCCAATTCTCCATACATATTTGACAGCAATCATCAATAAAGACATCTGGACCTGGACTTTTCTTGTGGGGAAGATTTTTATTTCTGTTTTCTGGTACTGGGGATTGTGAACTCCGGGTGCTCTCCCACTGAGCTCATCCCCAGCCTTTTTTCTTTTCTCTTTTCTTTTTTCTCTTCTCTTCTCTTTCTTTCTTTTTCTTCTTTCCCTCCCTCCCTCCCTTCCTTCCTTCCTTTCTCTTTCCCTCCCTCCCTCCCTCCTCTCCCTCCCTCCCTCCCCCTTTCCTTCTTTTTTAACTTTTTGAGACAGGTTCTCAGTAAGTTGCTAAGGCTGGCCTTAAACTTGTGATCCACTTGTGACAGCAGAGTTCTTCCTGATGTAGGCCACTATGTCCATCATGGGGAACATTTTATTTCCATATTCTTTTATCAGGTGCATTACGGTTATACATAATGGTGTAATTCATTGTTACATATTCATACATTATCACAATATATAGTAATAGAATTAGACAAATATCATTTGCGAGGCATATTTTAAATAACGAATTTAGTATCTTTACTTGGGATAGGTCTACAATGATTTTCCATTTCTTCTTGTGTCAGTTTTAGTAAGCTGAATTTTTCTAGGATTTTGTCCCATTTCATCTAAGTTGTGGAATTTAGTGGGCTGAAGTTTTTCATAATATTCCCTTAACAATTCTTTTAAATTCTCTAGTGTCCTTACTCTCTTTTCATCTTTCTAAAGCACCAAATTTTGGTTTTACTAATTCTTCAACATCCTTTTCCTGTTTTCTCTCTCATGGATTTTTAGTGTGATCTTTATTATTTCCTACTTCTTACTGAGTCTTGTTTGTTTTTCTTTTTTTAGTTTAAGGTGGAACCTTGTATTTTTTAAAATTTGAGCTTTATGGTTATACATAGTAGTTGGGTTCATCCTGACAAATTCGTGCATGAATGGGAATAGATTGCAGTTCACGATCCCCCCTTTTTCTCTTCCCCTTTCTCTCCTATCCTCTCTTTCCCTCTTATTCTTCTCCCCCTACTCTACTTGACTTCCCTTTGCTCATCTATTAATTTATATTTGATAGTTATTTAAGTTATCCTATCCTTCCCTCTCCCTTCCTTATTTTACCCTAGCTTCCATCAATGAGAGAAAACATTTGACCTTTGAGAGTTTCTTAGTTTGATTTATTTCACTTAGAATGATATTCTCCATTTCCATCCATTCACTGGCAAATGCCATAATTTCATTCTTTTTTATGGCTGACTAGAACTCTGTCGTGTGTATGTGTATGTATGTGTGTGTGTGTATGTGCGTGTGTGTGTGTGTGTGTGTGTGTGCATTTCTTAATCCATTTATTTTTATTTTATTTTATTTTTTTGCAGTGCTGGGCATTGAACCCAGGGCCTTGTGCTTGCAAGGCAAGCACTCTACCAACTGAGCTATACCCCCAGCCCCAAATCCATTTATCTATTGACAGACATCTGGGTTAATTCCATAATTTAGCTACTATGAATGTGCTGATATAAATATTGAGGTGGTTCTATCACTGTAGTATACTGATTTTAGATCTTTTGCGAAAATACCAAGGAGTGCAACAGCTGGGTCATATGGTAGTTGCATCCATACTTTTTAAAGAATTTCCATGTTTTTCCAAAGTGGGTGAACTAGACTGCAGTCCCACCAACACTGTACAAGTGTACCTTTTCCCCCACAATCTCACCAGCATTTATTATTGTTTATATTCTTGATCACTGTCATTCTGACTAGACTGAGATGAAATCTTCGTGTAGTTTTGATTTGTATTTCCCTGACTGCTAGAGATGTTGAATATTTTTCATGTTTATATTGGCCATTTGTGTTTCTTCTTTGGAGAAGCTTCTGTTTAGTTCTATTGCCCATTTAATGATTGGGTTATCTGTTGGTTTTTTTTTTTTTTTTTTTTTTTGGTATTAAGTTTTTCGAGTTCTTTATATATTAATCCTCTCTTGGAGGAGTAGCTGGCCAAGGTTTTTCTCACATTTTGAAGGCTCTTTCTTTATGTTCCTGTTTCCTTTTCTGGGCAGAGCTTTTTAGTTTGATAGCATTCCATTTATTGATTCTTGGTTTTATTTCTAGTGCTTTTGGGATCTTGCTAAGGAAATTGGTGCCAGCAGCTATATGATGGAGTGCTGATCCTGTGTATTCTTTTAGCAGTTGTATAGTTTCTGGTGTAATTCCTAAGTCTTTGATCCATTTTGATTTGAATTTTATGCAGGGTGGGAGAAAAGGGGTCTAAAAAGGGGTCTAACTTCTTCTTCTTCTTCTTTTTTTTATATATAGCTGTCCAGTTTCCCTAGCAGCATTTGTTAAAAAAGCTATCTTTTCTCCAAGTTGTATTTTTGGCACCTTTGTCAAGATCAGATGGCTGGAGGTATGTAGATTGGTCTCTGTGTCTTCCATTCTGTTCCGTTGGTTTTCACGTCTTTTCTGATGCCAATACCATGCTGTTTTTGTTACTATGGTTCAGTAGTATAATTTCCGATTGGGTATTGTGTTGCCTCCTGCTTCACTTTTCTTGCTTAGTATTGCTTTGGCTATTCTTTTGGCTATTCTGGGTCTCTTATACTTCTAAATGAATTTAAGAATTGTTATTTTTTAATTCTGTGAAGAATATCATTGATATTTTGGTGGGGACTACATTGAATCTGTATACTGATTTTGGTAGTATGACCATTTGGCAATATATAATTCTGCCTATCCAAAAACATGGGATATCTTTTCATCTTCTAAGGTCATCTTCATTTTCTTTCTTCATTGTTCTATAATTTTCACTGTAGAGCTTTCACCAACTTGATTTGATTAATCCCTAAGTATTTAAAGTTTTTTTTTTTTTTTTAGGTTGTTGTGAATGAGATGTTTTCCCTGATTTCTTCCTTGGCTGAATCACTATTGGAGTATAAGAAAGCTATTGATTTATGGGTGTTGATCTTGTACCTTGCTACTTTGCTGAACTCATTCATAAGCTTTAGAAGTCTTGTGTTGGAGTTTTTTGAGTCTTCTAGATCTAGGATCATATTATCTGCAAACATATAGTTTGACTTCTTATCCTATTTGCATCCCTTTTGATTTCCTTTTCTACCTGATCACTCTGGCTAATGTTTCAAGGACTGTATTGAATAGGAGTGTTAAGAGTGGACAGCCTTGTCTTCTTCCTAATTTCAGAGGAAATGCTTTTTCTCCATTCAGTAGGATGCTGGCTTTGGGTCTGTCATAAATGGCTTTACGATGTTGAGGTAAGTTCCTCTGATCCCTAGCTTCTCTAGCATTTTTAATACAAATGGGTGCTGGATCTATTGAGATGATTATGTGAATTGCATTTATTGATTTGTGAATGTTGAACCAAACTTGCATCCCTGGAATGCAGCCCACTTGATCATGGTGTATTATCTTTTTGATGTGTTTTTGAATGCAGTATGCTAATATTTTACTAAAGATGTTTGCTTCTGTGTTCATCAGGGATATCGGTCTGTAGTTTTCTTTCCTTGATATGTCTCAGGGTTTTACTGGCTTCACTGAATGTATTTTGGGAGTGTTCCCTCTCTTTCAATTTCATGGAATAATTTGAGAAAGACTGGTGTTAGTTCTCTAAAGGTCTGGTAGGCCTCAGCTAATACATCAGGTCCTGGGCTTTTATGGAAGGCTTTTAATTGCTGTTTCAATTTCATTACTTGATATAGCTCTGTTTAGGTTTTCTATATCTTTCAGATTAAATTTGTCAGTGTATTCCAGATTTTACAATTTATTGGAGTGTAAGTTTTCAAAGTAAGTTCTAATAATTGTCCATTTCAGAAGGATCTATGGTAATATCTCCTTTTGTGATCTTGCTAATTTGCTGCTTCTCACTCTTTTGGTTAGTTTGGCTAAGGGTTTGTCAATCTTATTTATCTTTGCAAAAAGATTCTACGTTGCATTGATACTGTGTATTGTTTTTTTTCTCCTATGTATTGTTTTCTTATTTTCAATTTCACTGATTTCAGCTCTGATTTTAATTATTTCCTGTGTTCTACTGGTTTTGGAGTTAGTTTGTTCTTTTTCTAAACCCTTGAGGTGGAGCATGCAGAAGCTGATATTATTGATGTTAGACCTTTCTATGCTATAAATATCCAGAATACTGCTTTTATTGCATTGGATATATTTTCATATATTCTTTTATTTTCATTCATTTCAAGATAATTTTTCATTTCCCTGTGGTTTCTTCTTTGACCCATGAGTCTTTAGGAGTATGTCATGTGATTTCAAAGGATTTTGGGATTCCCATATTTCTTTTGGTTACTGATTTCTAATTTAATTCTGTTTGCTCAGATAACACACTTTAATGCATTTGAATTTATTAAGTCTTGTTTTGTTGGCCTACCTTTAGAAATTTCATGTAATTTGTTTAAAAAAAAATATTTTCTTGTTTTGTGGAGTGTTCTCTGGCATTGATTCAAAGTATATTGATTGTGTTAAGTCTAATGTTTTTGAAATTTACAACTACAATTGTTGAATTTTTAATTTTAAAAATATTTTTTCTGTTGTTAGGAACAGAAGTATTTAAAATTGTCATGTCTAGCTATTGCATTTTAATGTTGGTGAAATAATAATTTTCATGTTTGTTTCATTTGTGAAATTTCTATTTTTGACTGTTTTCTTAGAATTGGGCAATAATTATGTTCTTGCTGTTAATTTTGAAGAATATTTATAAAAGAATAATACTGATCATACGATGTAACCAGTGTGTGACATAACATTTGTCATTTAAAAATATATCAAAACACATCATTTCCTTGTAAGTTTCTTCCACTATTTTTATGCTTCTAAAGTCTGTTTATTAGTTTAATATTCACTTTACTCACCCTGCCATGGAGAATTAACATTTTACTGAGCAGGTTTTTCCGGACACATTTAAGATGCTCTCTTAATCATATGTGGTTGTCTGAATATTTTAAATCATCTCTAGATTCCTTATAATACCCACTACAATGTAGTTCAGTACACATTTTTATTTCCAAAATTTTTGATCTGTGATTCATTAAATGTACAGATGTAAACCCCCTAGATTAAGAGGGCCAACTGTACTATGCCTAAAACTTTTGTTTCAGCATGGATACTACACTGGGTTTAATTACTACAGTTTTGTGGTTCACTTCCCTTATACCCCACCCTTCCTTTCTTTTCAGAATTCATTGCTATTCTTATGCCTTTGTTGTTCCATATGGGTTTTAGAATTAATTTATCAAATTCTACAACATATTTTGGGGATTATATTAAGTTAATAAATTAATTTTAACATGGCAACTAGTCATATTTTTCAGTGAAATTTCTGTTTTTTCATAAATATTTTTCTAAGTTACTTTTTTTCTTGCTATTGTGAAAGATATTTTTCTTCCTGTTACATTTTTACTGCTTATTTCTGGGAGAGTGGAGTCAATACCCTTTATTTGTTAAGTGTTAGTCTTAGTTTGCTTAGATTTAAGATAATTTTTTTTCCTAAATTGGGCAGTTTTATAGCCTCACAGTTACTTGGGAGGCTGAAGTGGGAGGATCACTTGAGCCCAGGAGGTTGAAACCAGTCTGGGCAACAGTAAGACCCCATCTCAAAATTATTTTGTTTTCCAAACTAAAATATATATTAAATTTTATCAGGTGCCTTCAAAGAATCAATTTAAAATTTATGATTTTTTTCTCTTTTAATCTGTTAATGATGGATTTTCTAAGAATGGCTCTCTCTGTGCCCACTAAATTAAAAATTTAGAATAGCGCTTGGTTATATCGTATGCTCTCTTTAAACTGATTTTTGTTTTAAGTGCTTATCTTTTCCTTATATGCACTTTATTTGGATATATTTTGCCTTTTTCATATGCTTTGAGTGGATAGTTTAACTCATTTATTTTAGTTTATGATTAAAAATTTCCTCGTCCTATCCCACAGAATTTAGTAAATATGTTTTCATTGTCTGCTTCTAAAAAAGATAGAAATTTGTTGTTCTTTTTATGTCCTTTTTTGCTTTGTGTTTTAATAAATAAGCACTTTTGTAGTGGTTCCATGTGTATTTGTTGGGTACCAAGTATATTTTTGAGTATTTCTATGAAGTCAAGGTTACTAATTATGTTTTTGTGTTATATTGTTTATGTTGTTACATTTTGACCCATTTAATTTCTTGGTTTTTACATGATTGTTGATCTGTACATTTCTCCTTGCATTTCTACCAGATTTGCTTTAGATATTGCATGTATTAAAACCAGGGGCCCTCTACCACTGAGCTACATCCCTTTTGTTTTTTTTGGTATCAGGGATTGAACCCAAGGGCACTTAATTACTGAGCCACATCCCCATTTTGGCGGGATTTTATTTAGAGACAGGGTCCCTCTGAGTTGCTTAGGGCCTAATTAAGTTGCCGAGGTTGTTTTTGAACTCAGGATCCTCTTGCCTCACCTCTGGACCCACCCCCTTTTTTAAAAAAGTTCTGAAACATATCGTCACTAAGTTGTGCAGGCTGGCCTTGAACTTGCAACCCTCTTGCTTCAGTTTCCAGAGTTCCTGGGATTATAGGCGTGCATCACTGTACCAAGCTTTATAAATACCTTTTAAAACTTTGAATTCTGTTGTCTCATTTATGTTGTCATACCTGATTTTCTCTTATTGTTACTCATTTATCTGCTATTTCTGTTAGGGGTTAATCTAAAGAACAGCAGAGAGGTGGATTTTTATTCAAATTTTTGTGATTAACACTACTTCTGGACTTATTCTGGTCAATTATTTTGCTTTTTCCTTTTGTGTTCCCCTTTTTTACTCTTGTGGATATCTGTTGTTTGTTTATTGGTGCAGCATCCCTCTTTTCTTCTGGACATAGTCTCCATTTTTCCTGGGAAAACACATGGTTTGAATGGACCTGACTCCTGTCTAAATAAGTTCTAGGCCTCTCTCAGGAATGTGTTCAGGAACTGGACCCAAACCAAGCCAACTCAAGCCAAATGACATGAATCTTGGGCTTTTATTAGAATTTGTAGGAGATTTTCTCTTTTCTGTGAACTTAGGTGATCATTTTCCCATCACATGTGAAAAACTTGCCCCCTCGTGAAAGAAAGAAAAGCATACTTAAATGGAAGGGATAGAGGCTTTCTCTCATCATTCTCAGTTCTTAGAGTTAGTATGATCTGCTGTTCCTGGACTTCTCTATTCTATAAGCCAATAATTTCCTTTTTGTTCATGACTTTTGTTGTTTTGTTTTATGTCAACTTGAGTGGAGTTTAGGTTGCTTGCCATCACATGTGTTGGGACTGTGGCTTAGTGGTAGAGTGCTTGCCTAGCCTGGATGAGGCTCCTATCATTTATCACATACATACTAAAGCAAACTAACACTTGCCTTTCAGCATGCTAAATTTTCTTCACTCATTTTTATGTCAATTATCTATTGTCTTTTTCTAATCATTGGAAATCATAATCTAGAGCTGATATATGTTAATATTATAATTATGTTGCCATATAATTCTATTATTATATATAAATTATGTATACCATATTTAAGTTTTTATGTGTTCCACATTAGGGATGATGGAACATAATGGGCTAAATAGCTAAAATTCTGGGAATTATCTCTAAGAAGACTTCTCCCTCATATCCCAATCAATATCCAAATCAAAATTTTTTTCAGCTGTGTCCACTGTGCATTCTATTCAGTCTGAGGACTGCATTTTTCATTAAAAGTTTTTTTTCTTTTCTAAGACACTGGCTGTTGTCTTACTTCAAGAATGTGATATTTTCTCTTATTCCTCTGAAAATAGTAAATATACTCATTTTGATAACTTTGACTTAGACTCTGATTATTGTATTGTCTTCTTCCAAGGGTGAAAGTCCTTCCACTGGTTGAATATTTTGATACTTCTCAACTGATATTTTCCCACCCTTCTATGCAGTTAAGAACAAACTGCTGCCTCTGTTTCTGCTGGTTGCTTTAGGAAGGGGCATACAATTGCTGGTGTTTTCAATGAGAAGGCAGGCAAAGAGGGCTGGTTTGTTGTGGTCTGTGCTCCTGGGGTGTGGATCTTTCAGTGGCTGGGCTTTCTCTGTTCCAAATTCCCATACTCATGGCTTCCTTTTTCCTTTAGGGATAGGATGAGATATACAGGGATTGACCTACCTGGATGCTGCTGCTTTTGGTTTAGGTGTCAGTCAAATTCAGGGATGATCATGAATTACTTTTCCCATTATGTATAACAGTTATCTTCTGCATTCTATTACAATCTAAGCTGCTGGCTTCTGTAGTCTAATCCTGTTTTCCTAGTGGCCCACTCTATTTCTTACTCTTGCATGGTGTGAGAGATTGAAAACTGCAGCATGTGTTCAGTTCACTTCCTTGAAACTGAAAGCTGGACTATATTCTCTATTTTAGAAGTTTTGTTTGAAGCTTTAGTAAGTATTTTGTCAGTGGTCTATGGACATAAACCACAAAGGTATTTTTTATCTTTTTTCAGGGAATAGTTTAGTATGTCTGCAAATAATAGGGTTCATCAACCCAACCCTTTTTTAGTTTTTGCTTCAAAGATCTAATGTCATCAGGATAATTTTTTTTAACAGTCTTAATTCTTTTTATATTCAACCTGGGTTTTTTTTTGGGGGGGGGTTTGTTATTGTCATTCCATAATTGTATTTTTGTTTTAATAAGTGATTTTATTCCTTTTACATTCATTGGTCTAAAAATATTGGCCTTGGGGCTGGGGCTCAGTGGTATAGCACTTGCCTGGCATGCGTGAGGCCCTGGGTTCAGTCCTCAGCACCAAATTAAAAAAAAAAAAAAAAAATAGGATAAAGGTACTGTGAAAAAAAATTCTTAAAAATATTGGCCTTAGTTGTTATCTTTAGTTTATACTGCATAGCCTGTTTTCTTTTATATGTACATGTTTTATGGTTGAAGTTTGGTTTAGTATTTCAACTGTTTATCTTAATATTTTTAACCCCATCACTAATTTTAGCAGATCAAAAAAGACCCTTAAATCATGGACAGAACTTGACTTTGCCTGTGAGCCTGTGTTATGCTGTTTGTCCTTCCTGAAGTACCTATTTTCTCCCTTGGATAACTCCTCCTCATCTTTTAGGTCTTAATGTAGTCACTGACCTCCTCTGAAAAACATTCCATGACCCCATCCCCACCAGAGAATGGGTTAGACCTAATTTTTTCTGTGTTGCTGAAGAATCCTCTTCTTCCACACTAGAATCACACTGCTGATTTGTTTCTCATAAGGCCTTCCATATAATTTATTGTCCAAATAAGGATACTTTTAAAGATTAAAAAAGCAAATAATAACTATAATTTAAAATATTTTTCTCTTTATTTTTTATTTTTATTTTTTTGGTACTGGGGATTGAACTCAGGAGTACTCCACCACTGAGCCACATCCCCAGCCCTATTTTGTATTTTATTTAGAGACAGGGTCTCACTGAGTTGCTTAGGGTTATTTTGATATACAAACATTGGAATATATCTTATTCCAATTAGAGTCCCATTCTTATGAATACACTATAAAACTTTTCAATAAAATGTTTACTTAGGTAACATTTTGTATTCATTAACACAAAAAGAATGTTTGTACTAAATATGTGAACTTTAAAAACAACATAAGCAGAATGATTATTCTTGTTATATATATTCATAGTTTAAAAAGTTCTTACATGTGTAATGTAGTGTCATTGTTCTTTTATTTATGGAGAATATATTTTTGAACTACAGTCATTGTTTTCAATTTTTTTTTTATAAAACTGCTTGCAGTCTTCAAAAAAACCATACCTATTAATCTCACATCACATAATCCAAAAAATTTTAATTTTTTAACCATGTGATTTTTGGTGTAAAAATGGTCCTTAATTATATGGAAGTTAACTATATTCATGAACTAAAAAAAGAGGGAGGGGCTGGAGATACAGCTCAGTTGGTAGAGTGCTTGCCTCGTAAGCACAAGGCCCTGTGTTCAATCCAAAAAAAGAGGGAGGGAGGTTAGTGAAGGCATGTCCTGCACCCACACAAAAAAATTAAAGACAGCATGGTAAAGGAGTAAGATGGAACAATCTTACTATATTATCCATTGGGCTGGATATTTCCTGTTTGTCACTGCAGATCCCCCCCTAGTTTTGTGTCCCAGGAGGCTGACTGGAACTGACCACATAGGAGCCTCCCTTGTCTTCTGGTTTCTGACTGGACACTAACAGGAGGCACCAGCAGGTTACTGAGGATATGAAGTTGGGTATTTTTCTCTAGCAGCTCTCTCAGGTGGGTTGCCCCAGGTTGGTGAAATCGCAGTACTGAAAGTCACAGATCCTGTCTGGTACCCTTTTGTATAGCTACTCTCTTTGGATTCTGGTGATGGTTTCATCTCTTTGTCCCTTTGGGCCAAGGCAATGAGAATGGCTCCCCACTTTTGCTCATTCTGGGTGAATGCATCATTGCTTGACTTTTCTAAAATCTTATATCTTTGCATACTTTTTACAAATACCTAGTTTGATTATGCTTGTCTGTTTGCCACAGTTCTAGGAGTTTATCCTATGTATGTATAAAATGACGTGTATATAGGATGATTCGCTGCAACAATATAATTTGCAATAGCAAGATGTTAGAGATATAATGTTGGCAAAGAACTATAAAATAAGCTGGGTATGGTGGCACATACCTCTAATCCCAGTGACTCAGGATGCAGAAGCTAGCCACAGCAGCTTATGAGATTCTGAGCAATTTAGTGAGACCCTGTCTCAAAATAAAAAGGGCTGGCGATGTAGCTCAATGATAAAGCACTCCTGGGTGCAATCCCCAGTACTTAAAAAAACAAAACAAAACAATGTATTTGCATTTGTATATACACACAGTACACACAGTCTAGAAAAGTACACAAAGAAATGATAACACAGTGGCTGCTTTGAGGGAGAACTGGGTAGCAAGGAGACTTTTACTATTTATTCATTTTTTCTTTGACTATTATGTCATATGAATGTACTACAAAACAAGGACTAAAGAAGAATTAGGAGTCACTAGATAATGATGGAAAAAGCCAGAAAATTATAAAATTGCTGAAATGTTCCAGCAGTCAAATTCTTGGATTATTTTTTTCTTTTTATTTGTTCTTTTTAGTTCTACATGACAGTAGAGTATGTTTTGACATATTTTGGATTATGAACATGGTCCCTTTATGGAATTTTGCACTAACTAGTATAAATTATATGTAGAAATTACTTGTACAGGATTGAATGCACAAAATCACATGTGATAAAGATTTGTTTTAAATATGCTCATCTTTTTTTAAAGGAGCTTCAGTTCCTATAGCTTCCTCCTTTATCTACGAGGTTTACTGATATCACTAAAGCACTGGTATGACTCAGTGACACTGGATTCTGTGAAAGGTGTGATTTATTAAAGGAAATGCGACATGAGAAGTCTTTACCAGGAAATAAATGAAGAAGGGAAGAGAAGACCACTGACAAAAGTATTCATTTAACTAAAGTTGGTTACATCAGTCATTACTGTTATTCAAAAATAGAAAAAGCCAGGTGTTAATCCCAGTGGCTCTTGAGGCTGAGGCAGGAGGATTGAAAGTTCAAGGCCAGACTCAGCAATTCACTGAGTCCCTGTCTCAAAATAAAAAAGGCTTAAAATAAAAATGGGGATGTGGGTTTAATCCTGGGTTCAATCCCAGGTACAAAAAAAGAAAAGAAAAACTAGAAAAAGATTTTTCTAAGGTAGTTTTATATTCATCATATGGGCACCCCTGTTAAAAAGTTCTATAAGACGCCGGAGACTCACCCTTCCTGGAACTGTGCTTGGGCAGATTCCTCTGCAACAAGTGTCTCATATTCCTCAGCAGCAAACCTGTCCCAGTCAGAGGGCTCAGGCCCATCATTTTCAACATCCTTGTTAGAAAGAGGACATCCAGAGAAACAAAAATAATCAAAGACAAAGAATTGAAGGTAGGTCATAACAAATGTTGTATACTGCTGAAAATACTTCTCTGAAAAGTGCTTAAACATGTTAAAAGAGGTGGTAAGGTAACATGCCTATGATGATTTTCTACAATTCAAACAAAACTAACTGCTTAGCAGCCAAAATTTTTATGTCTGGATTAACACTGTAATCAGAGATGGTACTTTGTTCCCTTCCTCCAGCACTTCGTGCAGTGGCATCTGAAGTGATATGGGGTTTGTACATGCCCACCTGAAATGTACCACCCTTTTCTCTGGCAAATTTTTACTGTTTCTTTAAAAGCAAGCTCAGACACCATATCACCTGTGAGCTCTTCCTGGCAGCGGCCCTTCTCTCCCAGGTCACTTTCTTCTAATTGTTCGCTACCTTTGGCTGTTCTGTCTTTGTAATCTTTATACACTCGTATCTCTTCAAAACGGAATTTTTTGGCACTTTGACTTCACAGATGTAACAAATATTGATAATTACTATCTCATAAAGAAAAGTAAAATTTAAATAAGGTAAAAATAACAAAATAAAAATAAATGAAGGGAATAACCATTTTCTTGCCCTTCTACGTGTGGGCAGTGTCTTGGTCTATGTTCCAGGTCAAATGTCTTTCCAAGATGAAAATGAGTTAGTATTGCCCTACTGTGAAGGGTTGGTTATGCCTAGAAGAATGTAAGTACTTAAATATTGGTCACACAATGTGCTACTTACTATATTTTAATTCATGTTAGGACCACTACCCCATCCTTTTAACATTTCTGACATTGCTATGCATTATAGACTAACAATTGGTAGATTTTTTTTTTGCTTGAAATAAGGGAGCATGTTAAATTCAATGAAATATTATACTGACTTTAGTTAGCAATAATGCACCTTTGTTATGCCACAAGGTCAGCTGCAGAGTAACTGTTCTTAGAAGGTGATCTTTATAATCTTACTATTATTTAGGTCAAATAGTTATGGAACATTTGGAAGAATAAGAAAAGATTGCAAAAGCTTCCTGTAGTTGTACTCTGACTGAGTTGAAACAGTCTTCCCTATTATAATAATTTTTACTTTTTAAACGCAAATGTTGGAGCAAGTGGTTATGTTTGGTTTTGTTTTGTTTTTGACACGGAGTATATGTCTAACGTTTACTGAGGATCTACAGGTTTGGGGGCACGAGGAAGGGTACTCATCTCAGTTCAGATGTAGAACAATATTTAACAATGACAGCCATGAATAGCAATCATTAATACTTGCAAAAGTATTCTATTATCTGAAGGTAACTATCAAAGGGTTCTATATTTCACTTGGAAGGGGAAAGTTATTTATTATAGAAACTCAGGTATGCTTGGAGCAATTAAATCAAGGTCAACAGTTTTTAATACAGGTATGCCTATTACTATATTTTGAAAAGTTGGACAGTTTTCAAGAAAACTTTTTTGAAACTAGTTTCTAATGTGTATGCAAGTACAGCCTATCTACACAGTCCACTCAGGGGGGAGTACAGGCAGATGCTAATTATCTAAACTTGAAGATTGGCTGTGGGGAGAAATGTGGCGCTGGGGATGGAATCCAGGACCTCATACACTTTATTCTCTTTTCAACATTTGGTGAAAAATTTTAAAAGTTATCACTTTAAATACTGAGATTCCTATATGCAGAGACCATTTTAATATGTATCACCCAGCCCTGATATTGCAGCTCTAAAAGTTAAACTTATACTAGTACCTTCTGGACCGCAAAGGGATCTCTCTGTTCATGGTCCAAGTATTTCTCCAGATTAAAGAATGTATCATAGAAGATGTGAGCCATTCTGCACCTCTTCAGATCTCGTAGAGTTATTTTGCCTACATAAAAACAAATATACCTGGTAAATTTCATTAAGGGCTGTTCTGGCAAGAGAAAAAAAACTTACAGAGATGTCTAAAAGTGTATGTACATGTTTATTGTAAAAATCACAATTAAAAAAATCAAGGTAAAATTCACATGACACAAACTTTTAAATGGTACAATTGAGTAGCATACTCACAATGCTGTACAACCATCACCACTGTCTAATTCCATGGTACTGTCACATCAAAAAGAAACTTCCCTTCTCCCCTTACTTCCCAGCCCCTGGAAACAACTAATCTGCTTTCTCTCTCTGTGGGAAAAATCTTTTTTCTCAAACAGTGGATTTGCCATTGTTGCTGGTTCTACACTAAATAGCTAAGGAGAAACCTTAAACACTTCTGTTCTTGGGAAGCCTTTAAGAAAGACCCTAGAGCCAAGCATGGTGGTGCATACCTGTAATCCCAGAGACCAGGAGGCTGAGGCAGGAGGATGGCAAGTTTGAGGCCTGCCTGGGCAACTTGGCAAGACCCTGTCTCAAAATTTTAAAAAGGGGTAGGGATGTAGCTCAGTGGTAAAGTGCCCTGGGTTTAATTGGCAGTAATATGAAAGCAACAACAACAACAACAACAAAACACCCTCTGGAAAGTTAAATAAGATAGGACTGATGCAGTATTATGTGCCCCACTCTGTTATGAAGGTAAACAGTGCAAACTGCCATTCACTGGGTCTCACCATCATTGGCTGGCTTCACCAAGTCAAGCATCTGACACAGCAAATCATGGAATGGCAAGGGCTCAATGCCCATGGCTTCCATCCGTTCACACTGTTCCTCGTAGAAGTACTCCAGCTCATACATGGAGAGTACACCATCTCCATCCACGTCCATGCAGCGGAACCAATACTCAATGCTAGGAGACAAGGACACTCATTTTAGCATGGGCCTGGTAAGCGTCCTTTATTCATCCAGATTTGTTATTGCCTGTGTTTCTTTCTAAATTAATTTACATATGTATACACTTCAGACTTAGACATAGTTCTACAAAGTGTTAGAAAAAAATGGCAGACCTCTTCCTCCCTTTAGTTTCTCATCCCAGAATCAACCACTTTCCACACCTTTGCTTTTTACTTTTATATTTTCAGATAGCACATCTTATTTCTATTTTAAGAGCTGTATATTGATTTTGCTCTATGAAAGGTGAGGTAACTTCTTTAACTAAAGAGGTAGCTCTTTAACTATTTTATCTACTTTACCTGCACACCCTTCCCAAACTTTTAATATAAACTGCTTAACACTGAGTTTATAACTTTACGTTTTAATCTCTTATTTGCTTGGTTTTCCATGTTCTTGACTTCTCCCTTCCTCCAAATCTCTGCCAGCTGTCTCAATCCACACTTAGTCCCATCAGGTGTTTTAGCAATTGCATTTTTTTCCCCCAGTATTGGGGATTAAACTCAGGAGCACTCTACCATTGAGTTATATCTTCAGCCCTTTTAATTTCTTTTTTCTTTATTTTGAGACAGGGTCTCGCTAAGTTGCTAAAGCTGGTCTCAAACTTGGGATCCTCCCACCTCAGCCTCCTGAATCACTGGGATTACAGGAGATACCACCATGCCCAACAGCAACTGCATTTCCTCATGAAGCCTTCCTTGGTTCCTTTCTTATCTACTTTAGTCTGCTTGGTCTCTATGCCTAGTTCACAGTTTCATCCTACTGATACCTAGTGATACCTTTCTTCTGTTTCTTGTATCTCATATTTCCCTCATTCTTTTGTTTAATACATTCCCCAACAGCTTCCAGAAAAAAAGAGCTTGGCAGGTAAATTTTTTGATCTTTTTATTTTTTGAGGTGGGGTCTCACTATGTTGCCCAGATTGGCCTCAAACTCCCGGAATCAAGCAATCCTCCTGCTTCAGCCTCTCAAGTACCTGAGACTACAGATGGACAACACCTTACCCAGCCTAGATCTTGGATATTTGAAAGTACCTTTTTCCTACTCTTAGTTTGTATTTTGGCTAGTTACAGAATTAAAGGTTGGTGTTGCTTTTCCTTCAGATTTTTAAAGGCACTGATATATAGGCTTTTGTCTGTCCAGTGTTACTGAGAAGTTTAAATCCATGTTGATATCTGATCCTTTCACTGTAACCTACAGAGGTGCCTCTGAGTCCCTGGTGGTTTGAAATATGATGGAGTGCCTTGGTCTGGATCTAACTCATCTATTTTGCTGGGCTTTTATGAGAAGCTATTCACTTTGGAAATTAGGATCTTTCAGTCCTTGGAAATTTTTATAAATTATTTGCTTTCTTTCATATCCCTCTTCCTCCTTCTCTTTTCCTACAACCTGTTATTCAGAAATGTGGCTAGACCAATATGAAATGGTCTAAGTGTAAATATACAACAGATTTTTGAAGACTTAGTATAAAGAAATGAATGTAAAACATCAGTAATGTATTTTACATGTTACAATGATAATCTTTTGGGCATACTGGGGTAAATGAGTTATTTAATTAAAATAAATTTTACCTACTTTTTACTTTTTATTGTGGCTAAATTTTAAAATTATACATTCATTTTTTTATCACATTTCAATTTTTAGTGATACTGGCCTGCTTCTCTAATTTTTATACCTTGTTTTGATTTTTGATTGCTTCTTCTTTTTTAAAATTGTTCTTTCTGGGAGGTTTACTTAGCTGCATTTTCTAAATATTCTGATTTTTTTTTAAATCTAAGGATGTTAATCACAGTATTTTGTCATTGCTGAAGTATTCTTCTCTCTGAAAGTCTGCTTCTCTGAGTTATTACCTGCTTTCTTCTGTTTGGTCTCTTTTTATGTTAAGAGGTCCTACTCAGATATCTACTGAGCCCTTGTTTTCTGTTCATATTTAAGAGCAGATGCTGAAAAGCTGATTGTAAGTTCTGATCCATTGGTCTGTTGATTCTGGGATTTACTGTAAAATGATCTGACTTGGTTCTTTCTTTGGGGCTGACCCAATTTCAAACCTTTAGGCCTTTATTTTAGGCTAGTCAGATTCCTAAGAATAAAGGTTCTCTTGCTTGACAGGATGAGAGCATTTGGTTTGAATGAGAAATGAAGACTGGGCATCTCAGCATTCAGTATGCACATATTCATTTAATCTGTTTTCAATATGGTATCTGCTATGGTTGGGACAAGAGTGTATCCCCCAGGGTTTTTGTGTTAAAAGTCTTGGGCCCCAGAGTAATGATTTTAAGAGGCAGTGACCTTTAAGAGGTGGGGACTAGTAGGAGGTCATTAGGTCACTGGAGTTCTGCTCTCTGAAGCAATTAAGGCAGTTCTCCAGAGAGGGTTGTTATAGAAGAGCAAGACTGGCTGCTTCCTGCCTACTCTGACTTGTGTCTTGCTATGTGATCTCTCTCTCTTGTCTGAGCTACTGTTACTGTTATGTGTCCATCATGAAGACCTCACCAAAGCTGAGCTAATGGTAGTGCCATATCCTTGAACCTCCAAAACTATGAGCTAAATAAAACCTCTTTCCTTTGTAAGTTACCCATCCTCAGATATGGATGCTACATTGGTTCAACATAAAATGGGCCAATTCAGCAACCACATCTTCAGCTGATCAAGTGCTCCAAGGTCCCTGGTACACCCAAGTCTTGAATGTTTGGAAGTTTTGCTGAGTATATCTGCTAGCTTTATTTTTCCCCTCTGCTGGCTTAGGATTTCAGCAGTCTGCCAAGTTTATCTGCTTTCCAGCTTTGAAACCTTTATTAGTCTCTCTTTTCCTATTTATTTTAATTTTGTGGGTTTATTCCCCTAAAAACCTCTTCCTGGCATTTTAGTGGGGTTTCAGGATGGACAAAAAAATTCTACACATGGTTAAGTTAGTATCTTCACTCAAACTATTTATGGCCACTTTGTCATATATGACATGGTCCCTTATAATAATATCATCAATCAATCACAATATGAAACCAGTGGAATTAACTGGCCATAGGGAACAATATGTATTTTAAAAGCCACTAATTTCATGGCAAAGTAAAACTCAAGGTTCTAGAATACTCCTGGTTAAATTCACATTCATAGGCATGAAACCACAGTAAAAACAACCATACATTTAAAGGTTTGTAAAAATTTCTTTTGAGGAGAGAAAATAACTAAGTTGTTATAGTTAATTTACTTTTCAAGGAAGTCACATTAAGATCTGTGTCTATCTTTTCTGAGAAAGATACATAATTGCAACAAATTGAACATGTATAGTTCTCAAAAGAACTATATTCTAAAAATTGTACCAACTTGATGTTTAATGTTACTATTAAAGAACAGAGGGAACATTCATGGATCCAACCAACATGAGGTAATAATGGCCATAATGAGGTCCAACCTTATATCTGTTCTCAGAGTTATATAAAAAGGCAGAATATTGCCTCATTTTGAAACAATTCCTGATTGTGGAGAAAACCTTGAAGAGACATATCTCATACACAGAGTACAATAAATGTGGTAGTATTTAGCTGTTATATCATTGTCTTTATTTTTAAGATAATGTTTTTAGTTCTAAAAGAGTAGTAGAATTTCCTTTGGTCTCTAAGAATCTCCTTTGGCTGGTCTTTAAGAATCTTAAAATTCCTTATTACTTAAGAGAACCAAAAGGAAGAAAGCCAATCTTGTTTTGACAAGGACCTAATAGGATAGAAGTGAAAAGTAACTTATTTTACTAAGGAATGTAAACTGAAGTACTTTACCCACTTACATTTTCAATTAAGAACTAAGATAAAATAGTTTGTACAGTAATTAAAGCTGAAACATATGCTGTGTAATAGTTCAGAAGAGACAAAGCTAGAGTGCAAAAAGACAGATACTGCCTGAATACTTGCCAAAGGCACATGATAGCAGCCTTTAAATATTTATATGAAGGATGCGGTAGATGAATCACATGTGATTCTTTGAGAATTAGAAAACAAAAAACAATGTTCAAAAGACAAGTTTTGAGGTACAGACATAGAAAAACTAAACAGGATGCTTCAGTTGGTACTTATCCCTTCAAGTTTAGAAGCAGGGGCTGGTTGGATAAAACATGTAGGACATATTCAGAGGGAATTTTCTTATTGTGAGTACTGAATACTCTCTAAAGTTTCTTCCAGTGCAGATTTTCTAGTATTTTTCTTACTAAAGGTAACTTATCTTCTCAGAGCCTAAAAGCAATGATTACTCATTAGAAGAAAATGAGAAAACAGAAAAGCACACAGAAGGACTGGGTTGTAGCTCAGTGGTAGAGCACTTGCCTAGCATGTGTGAGGCACGAGGTTAGATTCTCAGCATCACATATAAATAAAATAAAGGTCCACTAACAACTAAAAAAGAAAAAAATTAGAGCACGCAGAAGGAAAACTTTGTTCAATTTTTGCCATATTTATCATCAATTTTCAAAGGATACTTCTATCAATAAAAAACTCCTATAAGCTACTCAAGAACAAAGTTATAGGAAACTCCATTATTGCTAAGGGAGTAACTAAATATGTATTCCTTCATATATTCAGTATACATATTTTAGTACCTACTACATTCAAAGGCACTGGTTTAGTGCCCTCACGTATAATAAAAATGAAAGAAATAGTTGCTAGAGATGACCCCTGGACAGATGACTAAGACAGAAGCAGAATGTGATAGAAACTGGGGCAGGGATTCAAAGACACACCAAAATAAGGCTTAAGAGTCTGTCCACAAAAGAAACAATCTACCCTAAAGACATTTCCCATTATTTACCCCTGCTGGGACCAGGCACAGTCTTAATACCCTAACTTTGCACACAGTACTTTACACAGCACTCTTCACACTTTATTGAATGTATTACTTATTTTAATGAAACTCCTTTTTTCCACCTGTGTCTTTTATAAGCCGGAAAGTTGGTTTCTGTCAAATGCTTCCTATTACATTTTCTTAAATAAGAGTTTGATTTGATATTTCCTCAAATGACTGGAAGAATACAATGAAATTATCTGGCTTGGGAGTAAAGGGTTTAAATATATTTAAAATGCATCAGATGGCTGGGTGTGGTGGTGCATGCCTGTAGTCCCAGTGGCTCAGGAGGCTCAGGCAGGAAGATGGAGAATTCAAAGCCAGCCTTAGCAAAAGTGAGGGGCTAAGCAACTCAGTGAGACCCTGTCTCTAAATAAAATACAAAAGAGAGGTGGGGATGTGACTCAGTAGCCAATGTCCCTGAATTCAATCCCTGATATTAAAAAAAAAAAAAAGAAAAAAATCAGACTATTATGTATTTCTTCTTGGGTACGTGTTACTAATTAGTGACTTTCAAGGAAATTGATCTATTTAATTCACCACATTTCTGTTTGTATTAACTGTAATATTCATCAATTATCTTTTTTATTTTTAATTTATTTTTGCTGATTATCTTTTAAAACATCCAAATTCCTCTACAGTCACCCTTTTTGATTCATGAATTATTCAGACGCGTGTTTTTCAGTTTCCAAGTGTGTGGATATTTTCTAATTCTTTTTTTCTTTTTCTTTTATGGTACTGGAGATTGAACCTAGAGGTGCTCTACCACTGAGATATATTTCCAGCCCTCTTCATTTTATTTTGAGACAGTCCCACTAAGTTGCCAAGGCTGGCCTCAAACCTATGATCCTCCTGCTTGCTTCAACCTGCTGCGTTGCTGTGATTAATATAGGTATGTGCCATTGTACCTGGATCACTTATTTGTCCCTTATTGATTTCTATATTAACTCCATTTTGGTCAGAGAATATACTCTAATTTCAATCCTTTTTTTTTAAAGCTTTACTGAAATATATTTTACATCATACTTTCATTTAAAATATGTAATTCAATATTTTTTTAGTATATTTACAGAGTTGTATAACTGTCACCACAGTAAATTTTGGGACACTTTCATCGCCTCCAAAAAAAATTCCATACCCATGAGCACTCATTTCTCTTTTTCTCCTAGGCCCCTGGACCAGGCAATCACTAACCTACTTTCTTTATCTACAGATTTGCCTGTTTTGGACAACCCATATGTAGTCATTCATTGTTTAACAACAGAAATAAATTCTGAGAAATGTGGTTAGGCAATTTCACTGTTGTATGAACATTACACAAACTAAGAGGGCTATGATCTCACGAGGTGACAATGCTATGGGACCACTGTTGGGTATGTAGCCTGGTGTTGACTGAAACATTATTGTGACACATAACTGTAAAAGAACTCATATAATAAGTGGTGTTTTGTGTTTGTCATCTTTTCACATAATGTTTTCAAGATTCAACCATGTGTATTATATACTTAATTTCTTTTTTACTACTAAATAATATTTGATTATGTGGGTATATCACATTTGTTTATTCACCAAATGATGGACATTTGGGTTCTTCCTACTCTTTGGCTATTAGAAATAATGCGGCTACAGATATGGGTGTGCACGTTTTTGTGTGGATATGTCTTCATTTCTCTTAGGTAACATACCTATGAGTGAAATTGCTGAATCATGAGGTAACTATTAACCGTCTAAAGAACTGTCAGACTGTTTTCCATAGTGGCTTTGCCACTTTACATTCCTACCAGTAGTTTATATAAGGGTTCTGATTTTTCTTCATCCTCACCAACACTTGTTATTATCTAATTTTTTTTTTAGCAAAACAAAATTTATTTTTTAAAAATTTATCCTCATCAATAAAACTCCAATGTTGATGCAGGAAACCTAGAAATTCTAGAGTATAAAGTCAACATTTAGTGGTTTTAAAATACTGACTGCCAGGCGTGGTGGCGCACGCCTGTAATCCAGTACTTGGGAGGCTGAGGCAGGAGGACTGTGAGTTCAAAGCCAGCCTCAGCAACTGAGCGAGGCCCTAAGCAACTCAGTGAGACCCTGTCTCTAAATAAAATACAAAATAGGGCTGGGGATATGACTCAGTGGTGGAGTGCCCCTGGGTTCAATCCCCAGTACCCCCCCAAAAAAAAACAACAAAAAAACCCAAAAACTAACTGACCCTGTCTTCTCTTCTTCCTCTTCCACAATTCTATGACATTAATATTTGAATAGGACACTTAAAATTAATAACATTTTACAATTCTTCAAAATAAAATAACACACCTATCTGTAATTTTAATTTTGTCTCTGCTAAAATATTTGGAAATGAAGTTCAATATATTTTCTCAAGATTAACATATCATATTTAAAATTTTCTTTAAGGCGGTGTTATACATTTATGATTGTATTAATTTTCAAAAATTTTGTTTCTTCTTCCATGAGGGAGATATATTCATATTCCATGAACCCCAGGCTTTGCCATGGGACTTATATTTATTTTTCTTTTGTTTTTTATTTGTTCTAATTGGTTATATATGACAGTAGAATGCATTTTGACACATTGTACACAAATGGAGCATAACTTCTCATTCCTCTGGCTTTACATGATGCTGAGTCACACCACTAGTGTAATCATACATGTATGTAGGGTTAATAATATCTGTCTCATTCTTGGTCCTTCCCACCTTCACCCCCCAATTCCCTCACTCCCCTCTGCCTACTCCCCCTCTGCATAATCCAAAGTTCTTTCATTCTTCCCTACCCACCCCAGACTTTGAATCAGCATCCACTTATCAGAGAAAACATTTGGCCTTTGGTTTTTTGGGACTGGCTTAATTCACTTAGTGTGATAGTCTCTAGTTCCATTTACCTGTAAATGCTGTAATTTTCTTCTTTAAGGCTGAGTAATATTCCATTGTGTATATGTACCACATTTTCTTTACCCAGTCATCTGCTGAAGGACATCTAGGTTGGTTCCATAGTTTAGCTATTGTGAATTGAGCTGCTATAAACATCGATGTGGCTGCATCACTGTACTACGATGACTTTAAGTCCTTTGGGTATATGCTGAGGGGTGGGATAATTGGGTAAAATTGTGGTTCCACATTTTCTGAGGAATCTCCATACTGCTTTCCAGAGTGATTGCACCAATTTGCAATCCCTTCAGCAAGTATGTGCATCCAGCAAGTATCCTCGCCAATATTTATTATTGCTTGTATTCTTGATAATTGCCATTCTGGCTGGAGTGAGATGAAATCTCAGTGTAGTTTTAATTTGTATTTCTCTAACTGCTAGAGATGCTGAATATTGTTTCATATGTTTGTTGACTGGATTTCTTCTGTGAAATGCTTGTTCAGTTCCTTTGTCCATTTATTAATTGGGTTATTTGGTTTTTTGGTGTTAAGAGTTTTTTTGAGTTCTTTATATGTCATGAAGATGAATATTCTGAGGTGCAGGTAGCAAAGATTTTCTCCCATTCTGTAGGCTCTCTCTTCACATTGTTGTTTCCTTTGGTGTGAAGGTTTTTAGTTTGATTCCATACCATTTATTGATTCTCGATTTTTTTTCAGTTGCCAATGGACCTTTATTTTATTTATTTACATGTGGTGCTGAGAATCAAACCCAGTGCCTCACACATGCTAGGCAAGTGCTCTACCACTGAGCTACAACTCCAGCCCTGATTCTTGATATTACGTTTTGTGCTTTAGGTGTCTTGTTAAGGAAGTCAGTTCCTAAGCCAACACGATATAGATTTGGGCCTACTTTTATTTCTATTAGGTATAGAGTCTCTGGTTAATGTGTAAGTGTTTGATCTACTTTTAGTTGAGTTTTGTGCTGGGTGAGAGAGAAGGATTTAATTTCATTTTGCTACATATTGATTTCCAGTTTTCCCAGCACCATTTGTTGAAGAGTCTATCTCTTCTCCAATATACGTTTCTAGCGTCTATGTCTAGTATGAAATAACTGTATTTATGTGGGTTTGTCTCCGTGTCTTCTCTTCTGTACCACTGGTCTTCATGTCTATTTTGGTGCCAATACCATGCTGTTTTTGTTACTATACCTCTGTAGTATAATTTAAGATCTGATATTCTGATCCCTCCTGCTTCATGTTTCTTGCTAAGGATTGCTTTGGCTATTCTGGGTCTCTTATTTTTTCAAATGAATTTCATGACTGCTTTTTCTATTTCTATGAAGAAGGTCATTGGAATTTTAATAGGAATTGCATTAAATCTGAATAGCACTTTTGGCAGTATGGCCATTTTGGCACTATTAATTCTGCCTATCCGAGAACATGGGAGATATTTCCATCTTCTAAGATCTTCTTCATTTTCTTTCTTTAGTGTTCTGTAGTTTTTATTGTACAGGTCTTTCACCTCTTTTGTTAGATTGAATCCCTTTATTTTGAGGCTATTACGAATGGTTAGTTTTTCCTAATTTCTCTTTCAGTTGATTCATCACTGATGTACAGGAACACATTTGATTTATGGGTGTTAATTTTATATCCTGCTACTTTGCTGAATTCATTTATTGAATTCTAGAAGTTTTCTTGTGGAGTTTTTTGGATCTTCTAAATACAGAATCATGTTGGCAAACAGGGATAGTCTGAGTTCCTCTTTTCCTATTCATATCCCTCCCTTTCTTCTAATTGCTTTGGCTAGTTTCCAGGACTATGTTGAATAGAAGTGGTGAAAGAGGGCATCCCTCTCTTGTTCCCATTTTTAGAGGGAATGCTTTCAATTTTTCTCCATTTAGAAGGATGCCAGCCTTGGGTTTAGCATATGTAGCTTTTACAATATTGAGTTCCTACTATCCCTACTTTTTCTAGTGTTTTGAGCATGAAGGGGTGCTGTATTTTGTGAAATGCCTTTTCTCTATTAAGATAATCATATGATTCTTGTCTTAAATCTATCGATGTGGTGAATTACATTTACTGATTTCCATATGTTGAACCAACCTTGCATCCCTGGAATGAACACCACTTGATCATGGTGCACTATTTAAAAAAATATATGTTTTTGTACATGATTTGTCAGAATTTTATTGAGAATTTTTGCATCTATGTTCATTAGGGATCATGGTCTGAAGTTTTCCTTCCTTGATATATTTTTGTCTGGTTTTGGTATTAGGGTGATACTAGCTTCACAGAAAGTTTGGAAGAGTTCCCTCCTTTTCTATTTCATGGGATAATTTGAGGAATATTGGTGTTCTTCTTTAGAGGTCTCGTAGCACTCAGCTGAGAATCTGTCTGGTCCTGGGCTTTCCTTAGTTGATAAGCTTTTTAAATCTTCTATTTCATTGCTTGAAATTGATCTATTTAAATTGTGTAAGTATGTCCTCCTGATTCATCTTTTGCTCTATTAATATGGTGCATAACATTTATTTGTAGATGTTAAACCAACCTTGCATTTCTGGGATAAGTCTCATGTAGTCATGATTTAATCTTTTTAATATGTTGTTGGATTTAGTTTCCTTGTATTTTCTTGAGTACTTTTGTATTTATATTCATAAAGGAGAGTAGTTTGTAGTTTTCTTGTAAAGGATTGTTTGGATATCTGGGTAAAACTGACTTCACAGAATGAGTATCATTAAAGTGTTCTCTCATCTTCTATTTCTAGCTTATAAAGAATTACTATTAGATCTTTCTTAAATGTCTGGTAACATTCTGAAGTGAAGCCATCTCAGTCTGGGTCTGTTTTTCCCATTCAGGTTCAATGTTTAGTACTTTGTGTTTCTCCAGGAATTTGCTCATTTTCCTGACATTGTTAGCATAAAGATGTTCATAGTCTTCCCTTATAATCCTTTTAATTTCTGTAACATTCTGTAATGATGTCAATGACATTGTTTCATTTCCAATTTTAGTACTCTTATTGTTCCTTTTTCCCCTTGATGAGCGTAGCTAGAGGTAATAATCAATATTGTTGATCTTTCCAAAGAACTGAGTTTTGCTTTTGTTGATTTCCTCTATTTTTGTATTCTCTATTTTATTTATCCATTCTATTTTTTTCTCTTCTTTCTGTTTGCTATGCTTAATTTGCTCCCCCCCCCCCCCGTGTTTTAAGGTGAAAGGTTAGGTTACTGATTTGAGATCTTGCTCCTTTTTTAATATATGCATTTACAACTATAAATTTCCCTTAGCATTCTTTCACTGTCTCCCATAAGTTATGGTATACTGCATTTTAATTTTTATTCATCTCAAAGTTTTGGTATGTTGTATTTTAATCCATTCTTTTCAAAGTATCTTCTGATTTCTATAATTTTTTTGATGCATTGGTTATTTAAGCAGTGTTATTTCCTTAGATTTGTGAACCCCCAATTTTCCTTCTGTTATTCCTTTTTAACTTTATTTCACTGTAAGATTTCACTTTTTAAAATATTTATTGAGGCCTACCATATGTCCTATCTTGGACAATGTTCCATGTGCACTTCAGAAGGATACGAATTCTGTTCTTGGGTAGAGTGTTGTATTGCTTGTTAGACTGAGGAAGTTACAGTTTTGGTTACGGTCTTTACAATGTTGTTCACAACTGCTATTTCTTTGTTGATCTTCATGGTTGGCCAATCTATCATTTAAAGTGGGACACTGAATTCTACAACTATTATTGTTTGTTTATTTCTTCTTGCAATTCTATTAGTTTTTGCTTCCTGTATTTTGGGACTATGTTGTTAGGTACAAATATATTTATAATTGTAATGTCTTCCTGTTGGATTGAGCCTTTTGTCATAGAAAAACATCTTTGTCTTTAAGAATAGTTTTTATATTACAATCTATTATTTTTTATCTCAGTATAACTACATGAACTTTCTTATTGCTATTGTCTGTGCATGACCTTTTCCTGACTTTTTCTTTTTGTACCTTTAAATCAAATGTGTCCCATATAGACAGTATATTTATTTTTATAATTATATCCAGTCTGATAATCTCTGCATTTTGATGGATTTTTTTATTCAGTAACCTTTAATGTTATTGATATATTGAATTTATGACTGTCATTTTACTTTTTGTTTTTTATATACCTTGAGTTTTTCCTTTGTTCTTTCTTTACTCACTTTACATTAAAATATTTTCTATTCTTTTTGGTGCTGGGGATTGATCCTAGGGTAGCTTTACCACTGAGATACATTCCTCAGCCCTTTTATTTCAGTTTTAATTTTGAGTCAGGGGTTCACTAAGTTGCTTAAGAGCTTGCTAAGTTGCTGAAGGTAGCCTTGAACTTGTAGTCCTTCCCTCTCAGCCTCCTTAGCTGCTGGGCCTAGAACATTAAAATATTTTCTAACATTTTAATCCTTTTTTTCACTATACATTTTCTAGTTAATTTCCTAGTGGTTCCTCCAGAGTTTACTTTATACATTGTGTGTGTGCATTGCTGGGCATCAAACCCAGGACCTCATTGCATGCCTGGTAAGCACTCTTCCACTGAGCCCAAGCCCTATCATTTACATCTTATCAGAACCTACAAAAGTTTTACACTACTTTAATTCTAGCGATACATGGAACTATTACTCATACATTTCTCTTTCCTTTTCCTCCTCTTTGTGCTATTATTGTTACACATATTATAGCTATATATATTACAAAGTCACTGTTAAATTGCTAGTTTCTATAATTTCATGTTCTTTAAAGAAGCTGAGAGGACAGCAAATATGTGTTCACGTAATTTGTTATATTAACTCTTAATGACCATTTGTTTCTCTTCATTTGTTCCTGTAACATAAAACAAGTTCCAGAAAGAGGAAAAGATGGATAGGATATATCTGAGGAAGGCTTTTCCATAATTAAGGAAGACTGAAAGGTAAAGAATTAAAGATTGAGAACGAGAGGGGTAACAGAATGTCAAAAAAGACAGGAAAAGGAAAGATGTAGAGTCTTCAAATCTTTGGAAATTTAGCTAATCTAACTGAAACAATACCAAGCATTCAAAATAATGTATTAATGACATATATATATATTGCATGGAAATAAAATGTATGTGAAAAATGTGTTTCAAAACTAGGTATTACATGATCCCATTTATCATAACATATCATGTGGGGTAGGGAGGAGGAGGAAGATGGGCAGGAGATGGCTGGGAGGAAGAGGGGGAGTGGAAAGATACAGACCAAAATGTTTACTATAGGTCATGAAATCATGAATAAATTTTATGTTAAGGTTTGTCATTTGTAATAAGGTATACTTGTGATAAAATAATAAACTTAAAAACTTAATCCAGCAGAAATAAGCAAAAGATATGAAAAGGCAAGTCATCTACAACAAAAATTAAAATGGCCCAGAAATATATACAGTTATGTACTGCCCAGTGATGTTTTGGTCAATGATGGACCACATATATGATGGCTGTCACATAAGATATGACATCCTATTGCCTACTGATGTCAGAGCTGTTATGACACCACAATGCTTTTTTTTTTTTTTTTTTTTTTGGTACTGGGGTTGAACCCAGGGGCACTCCACCACTGAGCCACATCCCCAGCCCTATTTTGTATTTTATTTACAGGGTCTCACTGAGTTGCTTAGGGCCTCGCTAAGTTGCTGAGGCTGGCTTTGAACTCGTGATCCTCCTGCCTCAGCCTCCCAAGTCTATTGGATTATAGGCGAGCACAACCACGCCCGGCCCCCTTTACAGTTTTTTGAGACAGGGTTTCTCTAAATTGCCAAGGCTGGCCTTGAACTTAAATCTTCCTACCCCCACGCCCGGCCCACAATGCTTTTACTATGTGTTTGTGGTGTTGCTGGTATAAACAAACCTACTGCACTGCCAGTCATAGAAAAGTACAGCACATATAATATGTAATACCTTATCATATATGGCTATGTTACTGGTTTGTATAATTACTGTACTACCATTTTTGTCATTACAGTGATTTAAATTTAAAAAAAAAATTTACTGTAACAATATGTTGTTTATCTGGCAGCAGCTTCATATGACTGGTACTTATCTAATTTCTCGACTGCATCAAGAGGCTACACTGTTTCTAAGCTATAACACCCAGGTTTCTTTAAGTACCTACTATTGTTTATACAACTACAAAATCACCTAACCATGCATTTCCCAGAACACATATCTCCAATGTTAAGTAACATGTAACTGTGTATATATCCAACCTGCCTAGTAGTCAAAGAAATGCAAATTATGATGATGCTGAATTTTTAATTGATCAAATTGGAAAATAGTTTTCATAAGAAAATGCTCAGTGTTAGGAAGGATCCTAGGAAATATGCTCAATACCTTGTTGATAAAGGTATGAGCATACCATTTTTCTTCTTGAAAAAATTTCCACCCCTTTTTTCCTCTGGGAATTTATTCTATGGAAACATAGTGGATATTCCAACTCTTAGCTGTAATGAATATTAGCAGACATTTAGGAGAGCATTCCATGAAAAATATGGAGTTTATGGCAATTAAGATTTAATCCAACGTCAGACATAGTGGCATGTGCCTAGGCTGAGACAGGAGGATTGCTTGAGCCCAGGAGATGGTGCTCCTAGGCAATAGCAATACCCCATTTAAAAAAGAAAGAGATTTAATACATTGAAAATAGTCCAAAATGGCAAATAACATGTAAAGGAATATAGGAAAAAGACCATGTAATATAGTTGTTTTTCTGGATGTTAGAATTATTAGTATTAAATTTGCTTTTCTTTTGCTCCTCCATGTTTTCTAAATTATCTGTAATAGACAATAAATTACTATATTTGAAATGGAAAACAGTTATTTAAAAATAAAACAAAATATGCTAAAAAGTGGAAGCTATATTTATTTCTTTTTTAATGTTTTATAAACAATATATCCAACTTTTTGAGCTAATGTGGAGACAGCCAAGTCAATTATACTTGCCAACAGCATCAAAGACTGCTTTCCCTGTCTCACTTGACAGGGAGTATAAATTATGTGCAGAACATTGTGTTACACAAGACAGGGATTAAGAATAAATGAGAGTAATCCAAGCGACTCGGGAGGCTGAGTCAGGAGGATCGTGAGTTCAAAGCTAGCCTCAGCAACTTAGCGAGGCCCTGAGCACCTCAGTGAGACCCTGTCTCTAAATAAATTACAAAATAGGGCTAGGGATGTGGTTCAGTGGCCGAGTGCCCCTGAGTTCAATCCCCAGTTCCAAAAAAAAAAAAAAAAAAGAATAAAAGAGAGGAACCTATATTTCTGACTTAAACAAGAGGCGCAGTAATGGGGAAAAGGAGACTTATAACTTCACAACTACAAATCAATGTTAAAAGTGTCAAAGAAAGGAAGAGATGATTCCAACTGGGAGAATGAGGACATGGTTTTATATACTAGTTAGCACAATTTGCTTTTCTTTCCTTCTCCAAATTTACCACTGAACCATTAAGATCATAAAAGAATTAAAATTCATAGAATCTATTCCCATATTCCATAGAAATACTTACTAATCTTACAGATTCCTTCTGACTAGTTTATGTGTCATTTCACCATTGTTTCTGTGGATTAACAGTATTTCTTTTGATATGCCGGGACCATGAATTCTATGCCTATCTCCTTCCCTAGACTGAGAACTCTTAAGGGCAGAGATTAAGTTTAGCCCATCTTAGCATCCCTAGGTAGAATCAACTTCCATAGATGTCATGACCTTTGAAACTTTGTGCATGTGTTTAACATCTAAGAAAAAAAAATGTAGAAGTCATACCTGGTAGGATTCCTTTTGTCTTCCTCAGAGATCAAAAACCAAACAAAATCTGCATAGCTCATTCTTCCTTCTTTTTGTACTGTTTTTCCTCTGAAGAAAAATGCAGGGTGGTAAAATTTCCTGAGCAATTAAGAAATAAAACAACATCCTTCTTTGGAGATTTAGTTAAATTTTTGAAAAAAGTAGAATGTGGGGTACCTCATAAAGGGCCTAGCTTTCTTTTAAAGGCCTCCAGGGTGGAACCAGAGGATATTTGCAAATATGAAGAAAAGAAATCTAGCTTCTAATTTGAATACAAATAATAGGATCAAATGTTGTTACCTGTATTTAGATACAAGATCAATACTTAAAGAATTACTGTCTAAGCCATGATTGTGTGTGTGTGTGTGTGTGTGTGTGTGTGTGTGTGTGTGTGTTTGTGTTTAAGGATATTACTTGACCCAGCAGTGCTGCCAAATAATCAGGAAACCTTGCTAATATGAGATTGTTACAGTATTACTGACAGTTAAGTTTTAACTCAGATTTCAAACTTTTTCTTACCTTGTTACTGCCCCAGAAAATATCCTTTCAATAATTCTGTTTGATGATGCTAAATGTAAATAAGAAATTACAAAGATAGTTAGAAATATACTTCATGTAAGCAATTCTGGCAAATGTAGCTACAAGCTAAACCATAACAATCTTCTATGACAAGAATATGAATAAATTCTTATATATAATTTATACTTTTTAGAAGAATGAAGAAGATTCACATCTTTTAATCAGTAATTTTAAAAAAGAACAAGCAAATGAGTGTGCTTGACATTTGGAAAGTATTTATATAGTTGATCTTGAATGTATAGAATTTATATTGATTTTGTTATCCATAAGACAAAATTTCTCTAGAAGACAAATTTTATCTCAGCATTAAATTCAAGGGGGATCTGATTTTACAGCTCCTAGAACAAGGTCAAATGAAAGCAAGTAAAACAATGGCAAATTCTAAAGCAGTTTTAGAAGAGAAACCAAAACACATCATGAACATACTTTCTTATGTTCCCATTCTATAAAAGTCCAGGATATAACAAATTTTTTAGAAATTCTATCTGTAAACCTTATTTATATAGAGAGACAATTATACCTTAAGATGATATGTTGCTTTTTTTGATGACAGATGCTAAAGAATCTACAGCAGTGTACCTCATTGTGAATTCAAAACAGCCAAAGGTGTTTAAAAAAGAAAAAAAAGGAGATTCTTATAGGGTCTCAGACTTGTTCTTTTAACAAGTACCTCAGGCACACTATAATTTCAGAACCCATGAATTAATTAGGAAGTTAGCAGTTATTAGCATCTAATTCTTCTGCATGGAGTTAGATACAGTCAACATAAAGGTACATCAGACTGGGAGAGGAAAACTGAAATGTGTGTGCCAGGACAGCCATACCTGGCCACACACCAAAGCTTATATAAAGACCCTCTATACTTTATCGAGCACTGGCTTGTGGGGTTAATAATTTGTATTAATAGAAAAAAGGGGTATATAGGAAAAACAAGAATATTTAATTCCAAAGCTATGATATTTCTTAAGTCTTTTTTTTAGCTCTGGAAGCCATGATTCAGTTTCTCTGAAGATCATATTATTCCATGTTGTTGCATTAAGCACAGTTGCTGACTGAAGAATTATTTACAGTTTAGGGGTCCCTTCATTTATGTGGACCTCAGTGCCTGCTTTTCTGAACTTGGTCCCATTCACATGCATCTAACTAGTTAGTTGCTATTTTGATAGGATTTTTCAAGGACTTGAAAATTACATTTATATCAACAGCATTAGATCCATAGGGTTGTACATGACCTCTGGACTCTGGCTTATGTATGGAGGATCTGTTATGGGTTATAGAAAGCTATACAGCTAATAGGGCTGATCATATATCCCTATGAATATATTCATCTTTATGGCCTTCTGGTGACAAAAATGTTATGACTACTTGATGATGGGAGGTAACAGTACTCATGTTTGTTTATCAAATAAGCACATTTGAGTATTTCCCCTTGATGTCTGCTTGGCACCTGAGAACTTGAGAAGGAGAACTGTGCTTTTAAAATATGTAAAGTTCTATGAAACTTTGTATCATGTATAATGAGCCTTTTCTTAAGACACAAACCATTAGTCATAGATATACCAAATAAAATTCAATGCATTTATTTGAGATCTGTACTCTGCTACATCTAAAAAGACAAAAACTGACTTTAAAAATACTAAGAAAACATATAAGGATAGAACAGGAACAATCTTGTGACAAAAGAATGAATCAATGTATCTTGGTGCTTAGTTAAGAATATTCAATCAGTAGGCAATAGGTTCTAAGTTTACAGTGAGCAAAAATGAAGCAAAAAGCATAATATTGTCTGACATGTAATTTTTTATTTTCTTACAAAAGCAAACAAAATTCATCTTCAGAGAAAATATCTTTCTGGAATTAAACTGTAAAAGTAAAACTTTATAAGAGTCCTTGAAAATAAAACTTGGCAAGGTAGAAACATTTTTCATTCGTGGCTGTTTGTAGAAATATTGTTAAATAAAAAAGTTTATAAAAGGTATATACATATTCTCTTTCATATAGATTTATATAGGTGATCTTATTCAATTCATCATCATGAGAATACACATCACTACAAAGTCTTGCCACTTTATCAAAACCAATAGTGGATTGCTTACTTACCTCCAAACCCCTCCTAAATCTGGCCTCTAAATTAAAAACAAAACAAAACAAAACTTTGTTTCCACTAAAGAATTATTAGTTCTGTAAAGAAACCTAATTAGACATAGAACTTAAGAAATAGGAATATTTCATAATGAGTGAGGATAATTTACATAACTTCAAATAGCTAAGTCTTAGCCTCTGCAGAATTACTCACCCTGGTCATTGTATCGAGATAGATCGGTCTGGCTGATGAACAGATCATGATCACTATCTAGCTCCCAGAATTTACAATAAATAACATAGAAATGTTCATAGGAGAAGTAATCTGTGATCTGATTTATATCTTCCTCTTCTTCTAAAAGGGCTAGAGTCTGAAATAGTACAAATAGAATGATTAATTATAAAATTATGAAAAACCACCTTTGGCCATTGTAGTCTAGCAGATTTTTGTTTTAAATTGAATTTAAAATTTTGTTGTTTGTACTATACCACATACTTTTTAATAGGCAACCTCTTAACAGATTCATCTACAAGCATTTACTTTTAATCAACAGATTAATAAACCTTTAATCAACAGATTCATCAATAAGCATTTACTGAGCTCTGTGATATAGTTATTAGCAAAAGGTTAAATGCTGTGGAAGATACAAAAGCAAGGAAAGGAAAGAATCATCACCAAGAGGGCCGCAGTCTCTCAGAGGTCCCCAAACTGGCAAGCACAGAACAATCAGATGATAGGTTTAAATACACGGCCATAAGCTGACACTGCTCTTAACTTTTCAAAGTTATGTGAACAATATTAAGAAGCCTTGGTATTCACATACAGTGTTTAGTTTTATAATAAAATCAGGTTACCATAAGATTATTATACAATTGTGGTACCACATGGTGGTGGCCTTGCTAGAAGGCATGGTGGGTGGAGCTGCAGGACCCTGAGCTAGAAGAAACCCTGTGTTTCTTGACTCACTGTGTATCCCTAAGGAAAACATCAGCAGCAAAGATCATAAACCCACAATTCTATAGTGAGCCAAATTAAGTGAGTAGATACATGAACACACTTTCAGAAATGGAATATTCAAAAAGAAACCTTAAGGAAACTTAATGAATCAAAAAAAGCAGATGGCAGAAATAAGGTCAGATATGTCATAATCACAATAAAGATCAATAAGCTTAATCTCCCTCCTGAAAGACTTTTTGATAGAGTATGAAAACCAAATCTAGAAAGAAGATCTCAGTATATGAATGTCTATAAGACATTATACCTAGAGTAAAAAAAAAAGGGTAAATGTAAAAAGGTAGTATTAAAAAACATAGTAGTCAAATGTTAACAAAAAGGAAAATATGTATTAATAGTAGAAAATAAAATGGAATTCAAGGTTAAAATCATAAAGGATAGAGAGGACTGTAACATAAAATAAATGCATTACTTTGATAAAAATAATTTTTAAAAATGCAGACAGAAACCAAAATGCTCTGGTAAATTGAAAACAACATAAATTATTAAATTATGGCAAATCTGATCAATGGAAGATTATGTGGTGAATAAAAATTATAGTCTACATAGAAATATAGGAAAACCACAATGTAGTAAGTACAAAATATACGCTGCAAGATTGTACATATCAAGAACTGTGCAAAATCCCCAAATTCACACATGCATGTGAATGGGAGTAGAAGAACATACAAAAATGGCACTAGTTGCATTAGGGTAGTAAAATGGGGTTTTTCTTCCATGTTCTAAATTTGCTTGTAAATTCTTTGTTTTATAAAATATCCCTTACTGTGTATAAAGCAGAATACTGTCAATAATAAAACAAATCTTTCATTTACTGGATTATCACAAAATGAAGAAGAAAAATGACTTCTTTTGATGGTGAGTATGTAAGTGAACGTTATGAACTAGGCAGGATCTATCAAGTTAAAACTGAACATGCCATTTGATGCAGGATGTTCCCACCAGTGGTCTATACTAAAGAAAATTTCTGGCTCATATACAGACAAAAGGAAAACATAAGGATGTTTTCTAACCACTATAATAGAGAAAATCTGAAAATGACCTGAACATCAGCAAAGTACTATGTAATTACAGTATAGCCATGCAATTGTTAATACAGTAATTAGGAGAATGAGATAGATTTATGTGAATGGAAATTAAAAAAACCCCAAGACATTGTTAAGTGATAAAAACAAGTTAACAGAATAATAAGTATGAAACCATATAGTAGGTTAAAAAAAACCCTCAAAATAGCTGCCATATAAAACAAAACTATATGCTCCATTTATGCATTTACAAGGGAATAAAACTATAGATAATGTGGGTTCCTTCTGGGAAAGAGGGAAATGGCAGAATAAAGACAAACAGCAACTTTTGCTTTTAATCTAGATATGTCCATATTATTTGAATGTTTTGAAAATTTGTTCATATACTAAGAGAAAGACTAAGGCAAAGGACAGGGAAGAAAAGGGAGAAAAAAATAAATTACACTCCAAGAAGAAAACTCTTGAGTTCTATTTCCAGTTCAGCAACCTGCTTGCTATATGCTCCTATGCAATATATGCAACTATATTTGAGCCTCAAGTTTTATCATCCCTAAAAAAATTAATAATAATAATGATTAAAAAACTACAAATGATAATGTGCTTCAGGAATGTGAGGGAGTATTATTATTGTACTTAAGATGTCATGGAAGGCTGGGGTTGTGGCTCAGTGGTAGAGTGGACTGCCTAGCATGTGTGAGGCACTGAGTTCGATCCTCAGTACCACATTAAAAAAATAAAGTAGTTATGTCCATCAACAACTAAAAATTATTTAAAAAGATGTTATGGAAATACTGTCATCTTAACACATCCCATAATACTAAGAACCTACGCAGGCATCAGGTGTTCATTAAGCAACAAAATGACTGTTCATTTTAGAATAACAAAATGTTTTAAAATCTATCATGAATTAATTTGGCCAAATCTTCATTATCATGTCTGTCTCAGATGAAGACAGGTAAAAATAAAGAGTAGTAAGATTGTATATTTGCCTAAACTTCATTTAGTAAGATTCATTTAAAATAAAACATTTCTCAGGAGGCTGAGGCAGGAGGATTGCAAGTTTGAGGTCAGCTTCAGCAATTTATCGAGACCCTATCTCAAAAAATAAAAAGGACAGGGGATGCAGCTCAGCAGTAAAGTTCCCCAGGTTCAATCCCCAATACTGCATAAATAAAAACAAAAACATTTGTTTTTAAGTAAAAACAAGTCCACTTTAGTTTTACAGAAGCTGTAATCAGGCATGAAGATTACCTCGGTAAAAGGCTCCCACTAGTGGTCAATACTTTCTCTTTCATTTGATAAAATAACTGAATGAAATGTATTCCTTCTTAAAAGGAATTTTTAGTTCTGTTCTTCAGCAGCAGCTGGGTAAACTCACTGCAGAAAAAATCAAGTCCATATTCTTCCATTTCTTTGGCAAGGCACTTCCCCAACCTGGTTCCAGCCTCATATCAGCTCTCCCAAGAGCCTTTGGCCACTTAATACTGTTTGGCAGTTCTTAAATATGACAGTTTCATGTTTCTGGCTTTTGCTTATGCTTCTTCTTCTGTCCAGAATTCCCTTTCTACTAATTTTTTACCTTGGTAAACATCCTCCAAGGTCAAGACCACATGCCATTCCTCTATGAGATCTCTGCACTTTTTACACATGTCTGGAATTTATCAAATCTGCTGTGGCTGTCTGTGCATGTCTCTCTTTTGCCCCATGGTGCATGCCTTGAGGCAGATATGCCTTGCTATTCAATTTTCCTCTTTCCCTCACCCCCCAACACATTCTGGTATCTCACTCTAGGTATCTGACAAATTCTTAATGCCTGAAAGTAGTATCAGAGTTTTGCATACAGTAAGCACTCAAATATTTGTTAAATGAAGTAAAAGGATTAAATTGTTCTTTGTATCATTGTATGAGAGGCATACTTGCAAAAAGTTGCTTTTTCTTATCTCTGTCGAAGTGATTTTTCCACTCCAAGATCTGTTGACTGTGTAGAATATTCTTTGAATAACCTGGTTCCAAGGAAAACAAAACCAAATAAAAATATTAAAGGTCTCCATTACTTTACCAATATATTTGTAAACAGTATTTTTTTTAACCAATTTAAGTTTTGGCTTTTTGATAACAGGTATAATTCCTAGTGAAAAATAGTGCTACATTTTCAACCTACATCTACATATTTTGAATCTGCCTTTATACTTTCAAGAAGAAAAAAAATTTCTACTCTCAAGTCTTACTTTCCCAGCTGCAAACATATCACTTCATTTACCTCTCATTTATACAGTGATGCCCAAGTAGTGTTTATTGGGTTGGATGTTCTGGGAAGGCAAATGCAGGGACAGTATTTGCTGGTTGGCCTAATGACTGATCAGTTAGAAGGATGACTGTCAAAGTGGTATGATTGAAGAGGGCATTATTCTGGTTATTAAAAGCTTTATTCATTGGAGTCTTGAAGACCTCTAGTTTTCCAAACTTGCTATGGAAACTCAAAATACATCTTGGATAATTTATATGCTGACCTTTACTTGGGCATAAACACCTTTTTTATCAGCTAGTGTTTTAATGAGTCTCGCAGAAGCAAAACTCTGGAAAACACCAGAGATAGGATGGGAAGGAGATGGGAAGCAAATGCCTAGACTGGGGATCTGTGTTATATAGCATAGGGGAAGACTGGAAAAGGAAGATAGGAGCTACAATCTTAGATAGAGGAAACAACAACATATTCTTAACAATTTGACCATGGTTATTTTTACGTTTTGGGGGGGTACCAGTGAACTCAGGGGTGCTTTACCACTAGCTACAACCCCAGTCCTCCTGAAAATATTTAGAGACAGGATCTTACTGAGTTGCTTAGGACCTTGCTAAGTTGCTGAGGCTGGCTTTGAACCCATGATTCTCCTGCCTCAGCCTCCTGAGCCACTGGGATTATAGGTGTGCGCCATCATGCCTGGCTATTTCTACTTCTTCTCCCTTGCAACTATTTTCTTTTTTCTCCACAAGGAAGCAGTGGTGAGAAGAACAATTTAAGAAGTCTTTTTGGTACTCTGGGTTTTATTCTGATAATTGAATAATACAAAAATCCTGGTAGTTTTATCATAGAAGAGGTGAGATCCCTTTTTCAAGATATTTTGGTGCAAGAAGGACAAAGAAAGGGAGACATTTAGATATCTTTCCAAAGAGTAGGACCTATTAAGGGACTAACCCACCATTCTGCTTTGGGATTCTTCAGCAAACAGTACTTCTCTACAGAGGGAAACAAGCATCAGGATGAAGTTCCAATTTTTGCTACTCAGCATTCATCACCCTGGCTATCTGTGCTGATGCTTGACCTTCCAAAATGGAGCTGAAACACACTTCACAGGAAGTCTCAGAAATGGCACTTGGATAAAAACCTGCCTTCTGTACTCTCATGGCTGGGGTGTCTCCTTCAGGCATCCCCATGGTTACCTTTTAAACACTGGTGCACCTGATTGCCATCACCTCTAAACTCTAAGGGACCTGGTCTTTCCTAACTTGTTACAGAGTTGGTCTGGTGCTTTGCAAATAACAGGTAGTTGACAATTGCTTAATAAAACAATAAGGTTTGGAAGCTGTGTAACAAAATCTTTGTGTTATCTTTGAGATAAGAGAAATATGGGTTGGTTTCATGGCTAGCTAAACAACCCTATTCAGGGTTTTGAATAGTAGAAGGATGTCAACTTATGGAATGCCTCTAATATTTCACACAAATCAGTGTTTTTGTCTATGATGTAGAGATAGAAGGCATGAAACAGTAAAATGTGTGGAAAACACAAGACAGGGAAGGGTAACTACTTTTAAAATGATGTGAAAGATACTACTAATGTAGGTAGCAATGTTTAATCCTGAAGAAAAAATAAGACTGGAGTGGAAATGTGATCATAATCTGAGCAGCTGTCTACCAGGTAGAAGTAGTAGCTGATTTGTCCAGTGTAAGACCAAAGAGCAGAATTAGAACACTGGACAGAAGTGCCCTATATTCAAATGCTTCCAAATTAGGAAGCATTAAATCTAAAATTAACCTTGTGAAGCAATGGATTTGTATAAAGTCATGAAGTTGCTTTTCACTGCAAGTATTTAAGCAGAGGTTAAAGGGATTTTCATATTAGGTGGAAGCCAGGACTAGCTTGCGTCTAATTTCTCTATTGGCCCCAATCACTTGAACTCTGAGGTTTGTGAGAACAGAGAATGTGTCTTACTCACCAGTAGTTTGGCAGTTTCTTTTAGCAAAGAAATTTGGTATATGAAACTAAGCATTAAGAATCTCATTTATCATAATTCCATGTCCCCTCTCTTAAGTTAAAGTCAATTTCAGTGCTTGCTTCAGTGCATTGGAATGATACAGAGAAGATTAGCATGGCCCCTGTGCAAGAATGACATACAAATACTTTTGAAATATTTAAAAAAAAATTCCCAAAACTCCCAGAGAAAGTTCAATATACAGGTAATCCAATAAATGAGAATCAAGACAAATATAGCAAAAAACAAAAAATGGCAGGACACCACAAACACTTATCCATATTAATGCTGAATGTTAATGATCTCAATTCCCTAATTAAAGGACAGATTAGCAGAATGGATCAAAAGCAAGATTCAATTCTATGCTGTTTACAAGAGACTGATCGGACAGGCAATGACCCATAGACTGAAGGTAAAAGGATGGAGAAAAATACTCCATGAATAAGGACCCTGAAAACAAGCAGGAATAACTACCATATCTGACAAAGCAGAATTCAAGCAAAAATTAATTAGAACAGACAAGAAAGTCACTATATCCTGATAAAGGGAATTACCTAACATGGAGGTTATTAATAATAGTAAATATTTAAGCTCCAAATATCAGTGTACCCAATTACATATAAAAATAATACTCCATGGCATTAAATCCCAGATAGACCTCAACACAGACAGATTGAGTAATTTCAGCACACCCTTATCTCCAACAGATCATCAAAGCATAAAATCAATACAGATATTGCCAACCAAATAATACTATAAATCAAATGGACCTAACAGACATCTACAGAATATTTCACAACAAAACAGCCTTAGCAGCACATGGAACTTTTTCCAAAATACACCATATTCTAGGTCACAAAGCAAATCTTAGGAAATGCAACAAAACAAAACAATATAATCCCATGCATCGTATTGGATCATAATGGAATGAAACCAGGAATCAATAGAAAGAAAAATAAAGAAACTAAATAAACATGGAGATTGAACAATACTATCTCTCTTTTTTTTTGGAACCAGGGATTGAACTCAGGGACACTCGGCCA
>JAJEJO010003206.1:123906-180187 GCA_020662805.1 Glaucomys volans | reverse complement strand
TTTTTTTTTTTGGAACCAGGGATTGAACTCAGGGACACTCGGCCACTGAGCCACATCCCCAGCCCTATTTTGTATTTTATTTAGAGACAGGGTCTCACTGAGTTGCTAAGGGCCTCGCTAAGTTGCTGAGGCTGGCTTTGAACTCGTGATCCTCCTGACTCAGCCTCCCAAGTAGCTTGGATTACAGGCGTGTGCCACCACACCCGGCGAACAATACTCTCTTAAATGAAGAATGTATCAAAGAAGAAATGAGAGTAGAAATCAAGAAATTCTTAGAAATGAATGAGAACAGATACACAATATATCAAAATCTCTGGGACAGTATAAAACAGTTCCAAGAGGAAAACTTATAGCACTGAGTTCCTACATTAAAAAAAAAAGATCCCAAGTAAGTAAGCTTATGATCCAACTTCAAAGCCTTAGAAAAAGAACAAATTAACTCCCAAACCAGTAGAAGACAGGAAATAATTAAAATCAAAGCCCAAATCAGTGAAGTTGAGAATAAGAAAACAATATACCAGATCAATGCAACAAAGAGTTGGTTTTTTGCAAAGATATATAAGATTGACAAACCTTTAGCCAAACTACCCAAAAGAGTGAGAAGAAGCAAATCAACAAGACCACAAAAGAAAAAGGGGATATTGGAACTGGGGTTGTGGCTCAGTGGTACAGTGCTTGCCTACCATGTGTGAGGCACTGTGTTGGATTCTCAGCACCAGATATAAATAATAAAGGTCCATCAACATTAAAAAAAAAAAGAAAGAAAAAGATATTATCACAGACCCTTCTAAAATCAAGGATTATCAGAACTTACTTTGAAAATTTATGCTCTAGTAAACTAGAAAATCTGGAAAACCACTGACAAATTTCTAGACATATATGACCTGCACAAATTGAATATGATAGAAAACCTAAATAGACCAATATCAAGTAAAGAAATTGCAACTGCAATTCAAAGCCTTCCATAAAAGAAAAGCCCAGGACCTGTGGATTCTCAGCTAAATTCTGCCAGACCTTTACAGAATATCACACACCAGTCTTTCTCAAATTATTCCATGAAATTGAAAGAGAGGGAACACTCCCAAAATACACTCAATAAAGTCAGTAAAACTCTGATACCGAAACCAAAGACGCATCAAGGAAAGAAAATTACAACCCAATATCCCTGATAAATGCAAATGCAAAAATCCTTACAGAAATATTAGCACACCGCATTCAAAAACACATCAAAAAGATAATATACCATGACCAAGTGGGCTTCATTCCAGGGATGCAAGGTTGGTTCAACATTCACAAATCAATAAATTTAATTCACATGATCATCTCAATAGATAGAGAGAAGACCTCTGATAAGATCCCAGCACCCATTTGTATTAAAAATGCTGGAGAAGCTAGGGATCAGAGGAACTACCTCAACATCATAAAGTCATTTATGGCAGACCCAAAGCCAGCATCCTACTGAATGGATAAAAACTAAAAGCATTCCCTCTGAAATTAGGAACAAGAGAAGGTAAGTGTCCTCTTACCACTAGTATTCAATACAGTCCTTGAAACATTAGCCAGAATGATCAGGTAGAAAAGGAAATCAAAAGGGATACAAATAGGAAAAGAAGGCAAACTATCTATTTGCCAATGACATGATCCTATATCTAGAAGACCAAAAAATGCCACAAGACTTCTAAAGCTTATGAATGAGTTCAGCAAAGTAGCAGGATACAAGATCAACACCCATAAATCGATAGCTTTCTTATACGCCAATAGTGATTTCAGTCAAGGAAGAAAGTAGAAAAACCATCCCATTTACAATAATCTCAAAAAAAACAAAAACAAAAAAAACAACCCACCTTGGCAGTGGGTTGCCACTAATCAATGAGGTAAAAGGGCTCTACAACAGACATTATAGAACACTGAAGAAAGAAACCATAGAAGACCTTAGGGGCTGGGGTGGTGGCTCAGTGGTAGAGCTCTTGCCTGGCATGTGTGAGGCCCTGGGTTCGATCCTCAGAACCACATATAAATAAATAAAAATTTAAAAAAAGAAGACCTTAGAAGATGAAAAGATATTCCATGTTTTTGGATAACTGATCATTGTCAAAATGACCATATTACTAAAATCAATATACAGATTCAATGTGGTCCCCACCAAAATACCAATGACATTCTTCACAGAATCAGAAAAAACAATTTTAAATTCATTTGGAAGAATAAGAGACCCAGAATAGCCAAAACATACTAAGCAAGAAAAGTGAAGCAGGAGACATCATAATACCTGATCTGAAATTATACTACAGAAATATAGTAACAAAAACAGCATGGTATTGGCATCAAAATAGACATGAAGACCAATGGAATAGAATGGAAGACACAGAAACTGATCCACATACCTACAGCCATCTGATCTTTGGCAAAGGTGCCAAAAATATGTGTTGAAGAAAAGACAGCCTTTTAAACAATGGTGCTGGGGAAACTGGATAGCTGTATGTAGAAAAATGAAACTGTTCCCCTTATCAAAGACTTAGGAATTACACTAAAAACCCTGCAATAGGTTCTGGCAATGACTTCTTAACAAGACCCCCACAGCGTAAGAAATAAAACCAAGAATCAGTAAGAAAGATGCCATTAAACCAAAAAGCTTCTGCACAGCAAAGGAAATGATTAAGAGCATGAAGAGAGAGCCTACAGAATATGAGAAAATACTGGCCAGCTACTTCTCCAGAATATATAAAGAACTCAAATCACAATCAATAATTGAGCAAAAGAACTAAACAGAAACTTATCCAAAGAAGAAAAACAAGTGGTCAACACATAAATGAAAAATGTTCAACATCTCTAGCAATCAGGGAAATACAAATCAAAATTACACTAAGATTTCATCTCAGTCCAGTCAGAATGGCAATGATCAAGAAAACAAACAAAAATTAATGCTGGTGAGGTTGTAGGGAAAAAGGTACACTTGTACATTGTTGGTGGAAGTGCAGACTAGTACACTCACTCTGGAAACAAGAAGTATGGAAAGTATGGAGATTCCTCAAAAAACTAAAGATGGAAACACTATTACCCAGTTATTCCACTCCTTGGTATTTTCCCCCAAACATCTAAAATCAGCATACTACAGTGATACAGCCACCTCAGTGTTTATAACAGTATAATTCACAATAGCTAAATTATGGAATCAACCCAGACACCCATCAATTGATGAATGGATGAAGAAATTGTGGGATATATATATACAGTGGAGTTCTACTCAGCCATAAAAAAGAAATGAAATTATGGCATGAAATTATGGTTAAATTCTACTCAGCCATAAAAAAAGAAATGAAATTATGGCATGAAATTATGGTAAATGGATGTAAATGGAGAATCTCATCCTAAGTGAAATAAGCCAAATTCAGAAACTCCAAGGTTAAATGTTTTCTGTCACATGTTGAAGCTAGAGTAAAATAAAGAAAAGGGAAAGGGAAGAATAAGATATCATAAGGACAAAGGAATGATCAGTAATGTAGAAGGAGATTGAGAGGCAGAGTAGAGGGATGGGTAAGGAGAGGCAATACAGAATGAATTCTTAAAAGTCATGTTATATGCATATATAAATATACCACAGGGAATTTCACCTTTAGGCCTAAGTAAAAAGAACCAATCAAATGTACATAAATGGACAAGGGAAAGAAACTGTAGTAGGGTAGAGGAAGGAGGATGGAAAAGGAGGGAGAACAAGAGGAAAAAAGGAGGATCGTGAACTGAAACTGAATTCCCTAAATGATGTATGAGCTTGTGAAGATGAACACAAACTACTATGTATAACTATAAAGCTCTAATTTAAAAAGTCAATTTCAACATACCCAATTTTTTTGAGTATCATTAGATTTTTATCCTTATTTCCTGATTTTTGATAAATTTAAAGTCTGATTCCAATTTAAATTTTATACTTATATACTCAAGTGTATTATTTATAGAAATATTATGTAAATTACAAAACTTTAATCTATATTCATTTTTACTTATATTACTTTTCTTCCTTTTTAACATTCTTTTTGACAGAATTTTCAAAATTTGCCAGCAGTTTGTTGGGGGTTTCCTATTTTTAGCCTCTGCTAACCTACTTATCTAGCACCATAAAATAATATATCTGTATCTAATTTTTCCGTAGCCTAAATCTCCTTATTCAGTAGCCCCACTTCATCAGCATGTTTGCTGGTTTACATATTACTGATTCAGCATGTTAGATTGCTTAGGCAGGAATACCATCTAGTGGTAAAAGCATGCAGCTGCTGGTACTACATTAATTATGATTTTAGTTTTGTAACTTTTGGTCTACCATTTTTAAATAAATAAAAAATAATCACAATTATAAAAATATCAAATAATCCCCCAAATAAAAATATCACGCAAAATTTTAAAGTAAATAATAATCATAATAATAATTTACTACCAGTGAGGGGAATGAAATTGACAAATCTTTCACTGAGGTATTGCTAGTCAACATGATAGACAAGTTGAATCAAAGTTTCCTTTCATTTTTGTATCTATTGAATTGGAAACCTCTAATTCATAATTAGAGGCCACCAGGAATAGAAGTGTTTGGTAGATCTGCCATATGGTTTTTGAAAGTAGATTAAATGCAGCTACAGAAATTATAGACTTTCTCACTGTAGATGACCTGAGTACAGATCAACACACTCGAATGCTGGAAGCCTGGCTCTTCCACTTGGCCAGCAGTGATGGATGGACTATAAATCCAGGCTCTGAAAAGTATTTCTTTGTAGAATTTGGACAATTTAAAAAATGCAGTTAGGCCAGGCATGGTGGCTCACACCTATAATCTCAGCTGCTCAGGAAGGTGAGGTAGGAGGAAAGTAAGTTGGAGACCAGCCTGGGCAACTTAGGGAGGCCGTCTCAAAATAAAAAATAAAGGGCTGGGGGTACTGCTCAGTAGTAGAGCAACTCTGTGTTCAATCCCCAGTACCAAATAAATAAATACATAAATAAATAATTTAAAAATATATATAATAAAAGTGATTTCTTTCTGTGTCAACAGCCAAATTTTCAAGGGGAGTTAAGAGGCTCTTGGTGATGAGCGGTCTTCACCAAACAACTTAGACTTCTTAGGAAACATGAGTACGTTGTCTTCTACGATCAAAAAGCTGGCATTTCAAACTAAAGTGATGAAGTTGGGCAAATCAAGACACTGAACACATCACTAAGACACCATCTGAGCAAATCACAAAAACATCTTTACTGACAGCACCAGTGTCAGTGTCATAAAGAAATATTTTAAATCTCATTGCTTATTTTAAAAACTCATGTAAGCATCGTTCCCTCAAAGGTTGCAATACTTCAGTTTTTTTATACCTTTATTTTATTTATTTATTTTTATATGGTGCTGAGGATTGAACCTATGCCTTACTGTGCTAGGCAAGTGCTCTACCACTGAGCCAAAACCCCAGCCCCAATACGTCAGTTTTGATAAATGGAGTCTTTCGTTCCACTGGTAATCTTTGTACAGTATGTGAAACTGCAAACTCAAGGGCTACAATTTGCTGGTATTTCTTAATTTTATTTTCATTCAACATCAAGAGGCTTATTTCTCAATTAATTCTTTCGGAAAATAAAGAAGGAATATGGACTGACTTTTGGTACATTTATTTTTTTCCATATTTTTATCTGTGCATTGTAGTTGCACATAATGTTGGGATTTGTTGTTACATATTTGTACAGGCACACAGTAGAACAATATAATTTGGCCAATATCCTTCCCTAGTAGGTGCAATCAATTATTCAGCTGGTGCTATCTTTTCAGTCTAAGAAAAGCTGACAAAATAATTACCTAAACAAACCAACATCTTTTCTTGTAGTAAAGGGTTTTTAAAGAAAAATTTTTAGTTGCTGATGGACCTTTATTTTATTCATTTATTTATATGCAGTGCTGAGAATTGAACCCAGTGCTGCATACATGCTAGGCAAGCACTCTACTACTGAGCCACAACCCCAGACCTAAAGTAAAGGTTTTTAAAGAGAGTTAGAAAATGAGTTGTCCAATATTCCACACACAAGCTAATTTTTGGGTCATGCTCTGTGTCAGTGATTTCTTCCAAGTGTAAAGTGATATAATTCAAGAGCACTAGCATGCATACGTAATACAGAATACAGGTTGAGTTCCCTTATCCAAGTGATAACACCAGAAATGTTTCAGATTTGAGTGTTTTGGATGTTGGATCATGTGTATATACTTTATTGGTTGAACATCCCTAATCTGAAATGCTCCAAAATCTGAGACTCTGTGTGTGGGTACACACATGCAGGTGTGGTACTGGGAACTGAACCCAGAGCCTCAAGCATGCTAGGCAAGCACTCTACCACTGATCTACATCTCCAACTCTTTACAAAGTTTGAAACAGGGTCTCACTAAGTTGCCCAGGTTGGCCTTGAACTTGTGACACTCCTGCCTCAGGCCTGTGGTGTGTCACCATGCCCAGCCTAAATCCAAGACTTTTTGCATGTCAATGCTCAAACAATTTCAGATTTTGGAGTATTTCAGAGTTTGAATTAAGGATGCTCAAACCTGTGTATTACTGTTCCATCCTGAATGCCACCGAGATTATATGATACTCAACAGGGTCATATGATGAAATGATTTTGCTCTTTGGAGCTATCTCTCATTAATTCTGAAGCTGATTTTTATGTTTCTTAGGAACAGTGTAATCTCTGTTTTCAGTATAAGCAGGGTAGAAGACAGTGCTTTAGTTTGGGCACTTTTGTGCCTAATAACATCATTAATGAATTTCATACTAGACGTCTTTATGAAAGCATTTGTTCTAGAAAAACTCATTGTACTCTGAAATAACACAAAAGTTTCAATGACTTCATGCTATTATTTGACCAGGTTTCATAATACAAAAGGCACTGGGGAGAACCAGTGCAATAAAATTCTATTTCCAGATGATCATTGTTGTACCTTTTATTTGCACTTTTCCTTTTTGGGTGGTAATATGAGATTATCACAACAGCAATCACTTAATTATCTTAGTACATACAGATTACATTCTGTATTCCCATTTGAATCTTGTTTACTACTTATGCTATGATGCTGTTTTGATTTGCTATATTATCATGTTTCATCACAAGTATTTTATGGTTAATGACTACTTCTGAGTAATGGATTCATTTTCGTGAATTGTGGATAAAGCAGAATAATACACACAATAATGAGTGTTTACTATGGGTCAGGCACTATTCTAGGTACTGGGCATAGAGCAGTGAAAGATAAAGACAAAGTTCCTGCTCTCGAGGGGTTTGTATTACATAGGAGGAGATGGACAATAAACACACTAAAATTTAAATATCAGTTAATAAGAGTAAAGAAGAAAAATAAAGCAGGACAAAGGAACACAGAGTGTGAGGGGGGAAGCAGAGTGAGAAGATGGATCAAGAAGGCAGACTGATGACAGAATACATGAGCAGGAATCTGGATGAAGTGAGGGAGGAATGATGTGGGTGACAATCTGTAGAAGAGCATTCCAGGCAGAAGAAAGTGGAAAGCACCTGAGGAAAAGCAAAGAAGAGGAGGTAGGTAGGAGATGATATCACAGGGCTGTGAAGATATAGGTGGGAGGTGGGATGGGTTACAGAGGTTTGGCAAGGACTGTGGCTTTTGCTCTGAGTGAGATGGGAAACCACTGGTTCAAGCAGAGGAGTGACATGATCTAACTTACATTTTTAAAGGATAACTCTATTTGCTATGGGGAAACTAGACTATAGGGCAATAAGAGTAGAATGGGAAGACCAATTAGAAGTAATTCAAGTGAAAAATGAGAGTGACTGGGCCAGGGTGATTGGGTAGAGGTAATTTAGTTTAGTGTTGTGGCTAATGAGCAAATATAACTTCTGAGACAGTCTTAGATGACAGTGACACCTTCTGGCTCATAAAATCTTACAAAATTTTACAGTGACAAAAGAGAGCTAGTGGAAGAGCAAAGAAAGAAGTTCCTACAAGAAGAGCAAAAAACAAAAAATGAAATAAAACAAACAAAAAACCCAGCAGTATTTTATACCATGGCAGAACTATACCCCAGAATGACAGGGTACTCCTCAGAAGAGACTACCCTGTTCAGCTGAGGGATCTGAGCTAGAGGCAAGGGTCATCTCATTGAGTTTGTCAGTGAATGTGAGTTATGCCCTGTCCTGAACGTATGGAAAGGCCCAAAGATAATCTTGGAGTTGGGGCAAGGAATGCAGGAACTGGCTGCCCTGTGACTGCCTGAATGAGATTGTGCCTGAGAAACAGTGATGGAGAGCTCCTCACAAAATGGGACAGTGATTACTTTACTTTAGATTCATAGATGATTTGTTTTCTGTTTACACATAAGCAATTTCTCATTATTATTTCTAGTTCTACCTTTGAAGTACTAGGAACACATCTCTTTCTAGAACAAGCTGTTGAAAATTATTTTCAGTATTATCTGGAAATGCTAAAGATCAAATAAATATTAATATTCATAACAAAGCAAAGATATATATCATAAAATCAGATAGAATGAGTATATTACTTTGTTTATACAAGAGCCCTCTTTTAAGTACTGGACAGATATAAGGGAAATGGATACAAATAAATAAATTATTAATTTGAATTCACCCTATTTTCCTTCCACTCAAAATAATCATTATAGCCCACGTTACATTATGGATAAAGATCTGAAAACCTGGATACTATACAGTGATAAAAGAGTGATTTAATATTGACCTATTACATCTTATCATTCCATTTAAGGAACACCAAAAAAACTTAAATTAAGCAACAAATATACCACTTCTGATAACACTGAAATACATATTTGTTCTTAGAATTCTACTCTTTTGGGCGAATAGGTGAATGATCAGTGATAATATTCATTATTATTATTAATGACATTGTTATTAATGATAAGTTGTAGAATAAGCTTTAGATTATGATTTCTAACCTAATTTAATGTACTTGTATTGCTTTCATTGAAATATTTACAGAATTGAAAACTTGGGACTTAACATGTTAAGATAAAATAGAGGTCAACCTACCGTAGTGATATAGCGAGAGTGGAATTCTGGAGCATCTTTTAGGAACGTAAGGCCAGGGTGTGTATCCACCACATCCTAAAAAAGATCCAAAACTAAATTAATGAATATATATTTTAAAAACCCCTATGGGATTTTTTCCTTCCTATACAATAAGTTACCAGTTGAGCAAATCTGCCACTTAAAAATATTGAATAAAATTTAATTAATATTTGAAGTCTAAATTTTATTATAAGCATAATTAGGATTTTCTGTATGCATAGTGTGCTTTAATTTAGCTATATTTGATGATTTGTGAATCAAATGTGTTAGAGGTATACATTATAATTCTAACACATCAAGAAATGTCAAGGAGTACACGCCTGTAATCCCAGTGGCTCAGGAGGCTGAGGCAGAAGGATCGTGAGTTCAAAGCCAGCCTCAGAAACTTAGTGAGGCCCTTAGCAACTCAGTGAGACCCTGTCTCTAAATAAAATACAAAATAGGGCTGGGGATGTGGTTCAGTGGTCAAGAGTCCCTGAATTCAATCTCTGGCACCAAAAATAAAAAAAAAAAAAAAAAAAAAAAAGAAAGAAATGTCAAGGAAATTCATCTGACAGATATTGATAGGAGTTGTTAAGTAATATTTACACAAAAAGGATTGACAGAAGTCAATGAGAATGGTTCTCTTTCTTAATCTACAAGCATGAGAAGTTTTGGGGAAAAAAATCCATGCAGTTGAAATAAATTTATGTTAGGATATGTGAGCCAGCTAATGTCCATCAGTTTTTATTAAACGAGAAATGTGGAGCCAGGCGTGGTGGTGCACATCTGTAATCCCATCAGCTCGGAAGGCTCAGGCAAGAGGATCGTGGGTTCAAAGCTAGCCTCAGCAAAAGCAAGGTGCTAAGCAATTCAGTGAGACTCTGACTCTAAATAAAATACAAAATAGGACTGGGGATGTGGCTCAGTGGCCGAGTGCCCCTGAGCTCAATCCCCAGTTCAAAAAAAAAAAAAAAAAATTACTAACCTAAAAGAGAAATGTGGAAAAATCTCAATAATTTAGAATTTTATTTATTTTAAAATTTGTTATCTTGTCCCTAATAATTACTATAATATTTAAAACCTTGAAATACTTTTTATTTTCTAATCAGAATTTGAAAGTACTTTGAGCCTAGAGAATCTATTAGAGATTTATTATTGTTAATAACCAGAGGCAGCTATTGTGGCAAGATAGATATAATCTATTTATTGGCTAGTCATCAATGGATAAACATCAGCTGTATCTCTTTTTCACAGCTGTTACCTATACATACTTACCAATATAGTCTACAACCAGGGAATCTTATAATTTCTTTCTTTTCTTTTCTTTCTTTCTTTCTTTCTTTTTTTTTTGCTGTGCTGGGGATTTGAACCCAGGGCCTTATGCTTGCAATGCAAGCACTCTACCAACTGAGCTATATCCCCAGCCCTTTCTTTTCTTTTTTTAATCTAGAAACAATTTTGGACTCACAGGTAAACTGCAAGAAATATTACAGAGATTTCCTAGGCCCTTCTTCTAGCTTCCCATAACAGCTCAGAAACCATAGCACAATGAAGAAAAACCAGGAAATGAATCATGATACAATACTAAACTATAGACCTTATTCAAATTTCACCATTTTTTTCTGTTCCAATATCCTACGGTGCATTGTTTTTTCTATACTGAAAACTGAACTCAGGGGTGTCCTACCACTGGGCTATATCCCAGAACCCTTTTAATTTTAAGATAGGTCTTGCTGAGTTGGTGAGGCTGGCCTTGAACTTGTGACACTCTTGCCTTAGCCTCTGGAGTAGCTGGGATTACAGATGTGCACCACTGTGCATTTAGTTTTTATGTCCCATTGGTCTCTCCCAATCTGTGACAGTTCCTTTCCTTGTCTCTCATGATTCTGAATACATATATCCTGTATTTATCTTTCTCTGGTTATTTCACTTAACATGCTGTCTTCTGGTTCCATCCATTTTCCTGCAAATGGCAAGATTTCATTCTTTGTGGCTGAATAAACCTTGCTGTGTGTATATATATACCATGTTTTCTTTATTCATCCATCTCTTTATGGGTACCTAGGCTGTTTCCATAACTTGGGTATTATGAATAGTGCCACAGTAAACATGGGTATGCAGGTGTCTCTTCTGCATGCTGATATCACTTCCTTTGCATATATGCTCAGTTGTGGTACAGCTACATCATACAGAAGTTCTATTTTTAGTTTCTCGAGGAATCTCCATACCATACCGTTTTCCATAGTCAGTATCCTAAGGATTCCCCCTTTAGGGTTCCTTTTCCTCCACAACCTTGACAGTATTTGGTGGTGGTGGTGTTGTTTTTATAATAGCCATTCTGACTGGGAAGAGATGGAACTACAATGCAGTTTTGATTTGCATTTCTCTGAAGACTAAAGATATTGAACATTTTTTATGTTTATTGACCATTTATACTTTCTCTTTAAGTATATTTTTAAAAAACTGCTCAGCTTATTTTCCCATATATTGACTGGATATTACTTTTTGTTAGGTTTTTTGAGTTTTTAAAATATATTCTAGATATTTACCTGGTAGATGAGTAGCTGGCAAAGGTTTTCCTTCGTTCTGTAGGCTGTCTTTTCATTCTGCCGATTGTTTTCTTTGCTGTGCTGAAGTTTTTAAATTTCATGTAATCTCATTTGTCAAGTCTTGCTTTTGTTTCCTGAGCTATTGGAGTCACCCGGGAAATCACTGACTGTCCCAATATCATTCATGATTTCCTCTATGCTTTCTTTTAGTTGTTTTGAATTTTCAGGTCTTATATGAAGGTCTGATTTATTTTGAGTTGATTTTTGTTTAGGGTAAGAGATAGGGGTCTAGTTTCAATCTTCTACATTTGAATATCCAGTTTTCACAGAACAATTTGTTTGAAGAGACAGTATGCTTTTGTCACCTTTGTTTTTAATAAGATGGCTGCAATTGTGTGGATTTATATCTAGGTCCTCTATTTGTTCCATTGGTCTACAAGTCTTGTTTTATGCCAATACCATGCTGTTTTCATTATTAAGGCTCTGTCATAAGTTATGAAATCAGGCATTAAGATGCTTCCAGTATTAATATTTTTGCTCAGGACTGTTTCGGCTATTTGTTTCTGTACAAATTTTAGGATTGTTTTTTTCTAGTTCTGTGTTGGGGATAGCACTGAATCTGTAGATCATTTTCAGTAGTACAGCCATTTTAACAATGTTAATTCTCCCAATCCAAGAACATGAGAGATAGTTCTACTTTCTAGAGTCTTCTATTTCTTTCTTCAGTGTTTCACTATAGGTCTTTTACATTCTTACCTAGGTTATTCCTAGGGATCTTTTTATGTGCATGTGTGTATGGAAGGGGTGGACTACTGTGAATGGAATTGCTTTCCTGATGTTTTTTTCAGTGAGTTCATTATTGGTATATAGAAAAGATACTGATTTTTGTATGTTGATTTTGTACTCTGCTACTTTACTGGATTGTTTATCAGTTCTAAGAGTCTTTTGGTAGAGTATTTAGGATATTATGTGTATACAGAATCACATCATCTGCAAACAGTGATATTTGACTCCTTTATTTTCTATTTATGTGACTTTTTATTTCTTTCTCTTGCATGTTGCTCTGTCTAGAATTTCTAGTATTATACTGAATAAGAGTGCCGAGAGTGGACACCTACGTGTTGTTCCTTAGTATCATGCCATATGATATTGACTATGTGTATGTCATATATAGCTTTTATTATGTCAAGGTATGATTATTTTTATAGCTAACTTATTCAGGGCTTTTATCATAATGGGATGTTGATTTTTATGAAAGGCTTCTTCTGCATCTATTGAGAGGATCATGTGGTTTTTATCTTGGGTTCTATTTATGTGCTATATTATGTTTATTGATTTGTTAAACCCTCCTTTCATCCCTGGAATAAAACCAACTTGATCATAGTGTATGATCTCATTAGTGTTCTATTGAATTCTATTTGCAAGTATTTTGGCTGAGGATTTTTGCTTCTTTGTTCATCAGGGATGTTGGTCTACAGTTTTCTTCTTTTGTTGTGTCCTATCAAGTTCTGGTAGCAGGATAATATTGGCTTTGTAGAATGAGTTTGGAAGGGTTCCTTCCCTTTCTGTTTTATCAAATAGTCTGAGGAGCACTAGTATTAATTCTTCTTTACAAGTTTGGTCAATTCAGCAAGGAGTCAGTCCAGTTCTTGGTTTTTCTTTGTTGGGAGACTTTTTTATTACTATTTCAATCTCATTACTTGTTATTCATCTGTTATGTTTTATATCCTTTTGTTGAATTTCAATAGGTCATATGTGCCCAGAAATTTGTTCATTTTTTTTGTAGATTTTCCCATTTATTGGCATATAGTTTTTCTAAATATTCCCTAACGATCCTTTGAATTCTAGTGGCAACTGTTATAATGTCTCTTTTTTCACCTCTAATTTTATTTATTTTGAACTTCTCTATTTATTCACTAGTTTAGCTAAAGGTTTGTCAACTTTATTTTTCCAAAGAACTGACTCTTAGTTTCACTGATCCTCTGTACAGTTCTTTTAGTCTCTATTTCATTCATTTCTGCTTTGTTCTTTATTATTTCCTTCCTTCTACTAATTTACAGTTTGATTTGTTCTTGTTTGTCTACGACATTGAGATGCATTATTGGGTTATATTATGGTTAAGGGAGCAAACAAGGAAATGGCAAGGCATACGGAAACAATCCAGAGGAAGATACTGTTATTATCCCTAGGTTCAAAGGATAAAGGTAGGAACAGAATTATGGAAGCCTGGAGGAACCAGAACCATGGAGAATGGGTTGTGCAGAAGCTGTATTACAGAGGGATAGAGTTACTCTCCTGAAGCAAAGAGTAAGGAAGAAATGTCAACTTCTCCTCTCTCCCCTTCCATCTACTAGCAACATTTCTTTTTTTTTTTGGTACTGGGGATTGAGCCCAGGGGCACTCCACCACTGAGCCACATCCCCAGCCCTATTTTGTATTTCATTTAGAGACAGGGTCTCACTGAGTTGCTTAGGGCCTTGCTAAGTTGCTGAGGCTGGCTTTGAACTCATGATCCTCCTGCCTCAGCCTCCCAAATGCTGGGATTATAGGTGTGCGCCACCGCGCCCGGCTACTAGCAGCATTTCTTATTGGCCAGACCCAACCAAAGCTAACCAGAAAAATCCCAAAAGAGTAGTTTGCATGGGTGAAAGCAGAATCAAGAATGAATCTAGAAAAAACTAGGAACAGTAGGATCATTCCTTAACATTGTAAAAGTAATATATGCTAAACGCAAGGCCACCATCATTCTAAATGCAGAAAATTGAAAGCACTTCCTCTAAAAATGGGAACAAGACAGGGATGCCCTCTTTCACCACTTCTATTCAACATAGTCCTGGAAACTCTAACCACAGCAATTAGGCAGAAGAAAGAAATTAAAGGGACATGAATAGGAAAAAAAAGAACTCAAACTATCCGTATTTGCTGATGACATGATTCTGTTTTTAGAAGACCCAAAAAACTCCACCGCAAAATTTCCGGAACTCATAGTGAATTCAGCAAAGTAACAGGATATAAAATTAACACCCATATATCAAATGTGTTCGTATACATCAGTGATGAATCAACTGAGAGAGAAATTAGGAAAACTACCCCATTAACAATAGCCTAAAAAAAAAAAATTGGGGAATCAATCTAACAAAAGAGGTGAAAGACCTCTACAATGAAACTACAGAACACTAAAGAAAGAAATTGAAGAAGACCTTAGTTAAGAAGATGAAAACTTCTCAGGGTTCTTGGATAGGCAGACTTAATTTTGTCAAAATGGTGATATTACTAAAAACGCTGTACAGATTTAATGCAATTCCTATTAAAATTCCAATGACATTCTTCAAAGAAACAGAAAAAGAAGTCATGAAATTCATTTGGAAAAATAAGAGACCCAGAATAGCCAAAGCAATCTTTAGTGAGAAAAGTGAAGCAGGAGGCATCATGATACCAGACTTTAAATTATACTACAGATCTATAGTAACAAAAACAGCATGGTGGGGCTGGATTTGTAGCTCAGTGGTAGAGTGCTTGCCTACCTAGCATGTGTAAGGCACTGGGTTTGATTCTCAGCACCACACATAAATAAGATAATTAATAAAGATTAATAAAGGTCCATGAACAACCAAAACAACAACAACAACAACAACAACAAAACCAGCATGGTGTTGGCACCAAAACACAGCAGAATAGAAGACACAGAGACAAAGCATGTAAATATAGTTATTGCATACAAAGGTGCCAAACACATACCAAAAATTGGTATGTAAACACATGAAATTAAGCCCCTATTTCTCACCCTGCACAAAACTCAAAGTGGATTAAGGACTTAGGCATTAGACCACAGTAGACCCTCTGCCTACTAGAAAATGTAGGCCCAACTCTCCATCATGTTGGCTTAGGAACTGAATTCCTCAACAAGACTCCTAAAGCACAAAAAGTAAAATCAAGAATCAATAAATGGGATATATCAAACTAAAAAGCTTCTTCACAGCAAAGGAAACAATCAAGAACAGGAAGAGAGAGCTTACAGAGTGGGAGAAAATCTTTGCTACTTGAACCTCAGAACATTAATCTCCAGGATATATAAAGAACTTAAAACAACTCTAACACCAAAAAAATAAATAACCCAACCAATAAATGGACAAAGGCATTCTGACTAGGCACTTCACAGAAGAAATCCAATCAGTCAACAAACATGAAAAAATGTTTAACATCTCTAGCAAAGATGCAAAGAGAAATGAAAATTAAAACTACACTGAGACAGACACCATAGCCCTGTGTACATGTATGAACGCACAGATGGTGTGACTCTACTTTGTACAACCAGAGAAACAATAGCTGTACTCCATTTATGCTCAATGTATCAATAAGCAAATAAAAAAAATAAATAAAATGGGAAAAAAAAACTACACTGAGATTTCATCTCACTCCTGTCAGAATGGCAATTATCAAGAACACAAGTAACAATAAATGTTGGTCAGGATGTGGGGGAAAGGTACACCCATACACTTCTGGTGGGACTACAAATTGGTGCAACCATTCTGGAAAGCATTATGGAGATTCCTCAGAAAACTTGGAATGGAACCACCATTTGAACCAGTTATCCTACTCCTTAGCATATATCCAAAGGACTTATAATTATTATACTACAGTGATACAGTCACATCAATATTTATAGCACCTCAATTCACAATAGCAAAGCTATGAAACCAGCCTAGGTGCCCTTCAACAGATGAATGGATAAAGGAAATGTGGTATATATATACACAATGGAATATTACACAGTGATAAAGAAGAATGAAATTATGGCATTTGCTAGTAAATGGATGGAACTGGAGACTATCATGCTAAGTGAAATAAGCCAGTCCCAAAAAACGAAAGGCCAAATGTTTTATCTGATAGGTGGATGCCGACTTACAATAAAGGGGCAGGTCAGAGAATAGAAGTTCACTGAATTAGATAAAGGCGAATGAAGGGAGGGGAATAGGAAAGACAGTAAAATGAATCAGACATAACTTTCCTGTGTTCACATATGAATATATGTCCAGTGTAACTCCACATTATGTGGAGAAGAATGGGAAGTTATACTCTACATATGTATGTTGTATCAAAATATACTCTACTGTCACATATATCTAAAAAGAACAAATAATAAAATAAAATGTATCTCATGAAAAAAAAAGAATGAATCAAGAGGGTAAGGAGGGGGAATGAAGAGAGAACAAATAAAACCCAAAGTATTATTAGCAATGTTGTTCAAATACTAAATATCTGAGATATCATAGGAATATGTAGTGTTGGCTTTTAAGTATAATGATATTGATTTAACAAAAAACCTATTAAGAATCCTCATTCTCAAGAGTTTTTTTTTTCTGTTGTTGTTGTTTGTTCCAGGGATTGAACCCAGGGGCACCTAACCACTGAGCCACATAAACAACTTGTTGTGTATTTTTTATTTGAGAAAGGTTCTCACTAAATTACTTAGGGCCTTGGTAAGTTGCTGATGCTGGCTTTGACCTTGTGCTCTTCCTGCCTCAGCCTCCCAAGTTGCTGGGATTACAGGCATGTGCCATTGTGCTCAGCTCATGAGGTTTTTTTTTTTTTTGAGGGGAACAAAATCACATGGCATATGAGTCTAAGGACAACCAAGGGCAATCAGAACCAAACTTCATCTTTTAAACATGGACAGTTATTACTGTAAGTAAAAATCTATGCCATATGCCCATATGCTGTTAAAAAATAAGCTTAATGGCTACCCCTAGGTGTTTTATGTGCGTACATTTCCATAAAATGTGAAAAATAGCCGTGATTTTAAATTTTAAAAAACCATAGCCAGGTCAATTTAAATTAAAAAATAGCCATGATTTTAAATTTTAAAAAATCATAGCCAGGTCAATTTATTTCTATGCCTTTCTAATGCTTCCTTACTTAACAGCCAACAGGATTTACTAGCATATCTAAATCAATGAAGTGAATTTAATGATCAATGAAGAGAACTGAGCTTCAAAGAATTTGTGCTCTCCTTAGGAAAACCAAATATTTAGACATGAAATGAAAAACACTAACAAGCAATATCTCAGGCCATGAAACATGCTTTAGCAAAAACAGATCCAAAACTGATATGTAACTGATTCTCATGGGAAGGCCTAGATAGAAATACTCTCTAAGTAGGCTATTTCTGATGGAATTATCTTTCCCTTTAACTTTAACAGCAATCAGCTAGGTCAAATACTTGTGGACCCTGCACATAAGCCTACAATGCACACCTAATGGGAAGGGAAGCAGACATTACAGGGAAGGAGATCTGAGGGCAGAGACAAGGAAGCATAAAGGAACATAATAGGACAAAGATTTCTGCAGATTACAGGCTCTCTCTGTGTCATAAAAAAGAAAGTGAAGTCGATGGATTCCTGGCAACAGCCCCAGGAAAGCAGCTAAAATCTCAAGAGAAAATGGATATGTGGTACATCAAAGATTTTGAGCCTGATGTATGGCACAGATTTAGCAAAGAACCTCTGGGTCTGAAGGCATCTTCTGACCAGGGATGATTGATGTCTCAATAGTAACCCACACCACCAATGCCTTAGCACCATGTCAGAACTATGGCACAGTTCCAGGCTGAGGGATCCCTGGGAAGGTTAAATTTTTCCTCTAGCCTAGTATATGAAAGTTAAAGTGAGAAAATTTCAAATGATTACAGAAAATCAAAGTTTTTACTTCTTATAGATCTGAGATTGATCATGTTTGAGACTTATCCTTTGCACATGAATAATAATGTAAGTATATAACACATAAGGTGTTATATATTAAAGTTTATTGAAGTATATTCTGTGTATTAAAGTTTCAAAAACAGAAAAGGAGAAATGAGAAACAAACTACCACTATTTCATTTATTTGGTTCTACTGGAAGTTGCTCCGTAAAGTGAATTTTCTGGATGAGTGAAAATAGTTTATGGTAATAATATAAATTATTGATCTTGGCTGAAATCTGATAATAAGACTAGAGACCATTGCCCTTATTCCAAATTACTCCCAGACTGGAGTGCTTTTAGAGGTTTTGTGTCTTTTTTTAGGTAGTTTTTCTTACTCCTGACTACCCTTACAGTCTGATAAAAACTTTTTTTTGAAGTTCTTAGAGAGTTTGATTCTAGTTTCTTTTCTCCCTTCTTCCTATTCTTTGTTTCACGTAAGTCAGGTTGAAAAATTTAAAAAAACACCATTTTAGAACTGTGCTTCAATTGAAGAGTCAAGATACACTGATTGAAAATCCCGTGGTTCATGACATTGGTTTGGTTACTCCACAACCATTTCTTGCTTCCTACTGGGTTTTTAACTGTGTTTGATGTCAACATTTTCCAGGTTATATAAATGAATTCTACAGTTTCAGAAGGTAATTGCTGTGGATGGGAAGGTGGTTGCTGAATGGCCCCTCTCCCCTGCTTCAGTGGGAGTAGCCCTGTTTTATCTATTTTAAGCTATGAGCTTTGTTTTAGATTTTGTTTAATAAGAGGATTTTACTGCTTTAAAAGAAGTGCAAAAACTACTTTTCAAGAAAGCTGACCTATAGATTTGTTTAGCTTAATTGACAAGTGTTACAGTTGCAGAAAATTTTAAAAAGCTCTGAAACTCCAAAAAATAAAACACATTTTTGAAAGGAAATATAAATTACCTGAAGTAAAGGGATGAAATCCTCCTGTTCTAGAGAGCTGCAGCTGGGTTTTGCCAGAAGACAGATAAACTTAGAGGCATCATCATGATGGTTATTCAGCAACCTACAAAAGAAATAAATGCTTAGGAAGATCTGCTACTCTAAACAAGGACTAAAGCATAAATGGCTGGTCATTTCGGTCTGATTGGAAGGCCACTTAGATTAAGAATCAAGTACTATTTTCTTTTTTGTGAGGTGGGAAACTGAACCCAGGGCCTTGTGAATGCTGAGCAAGAACTCTATCAGTAAGCTACCTGCAATACAAGTGCTTGCTTTTCAATGAATTCCATGCTTTTAATTTTGTTAAAGGGATATCTTAAAAGTTCAATAACAAAATGGTATATTATTCTGATAGGATGCTTCTGAGGCTGAGATCAAAGAGTCAACTGAACGAGTGCAGATAAAATATGTGTTATTAAAATACTCTAGGGAAGAATGTCCATTCAGTTTAGCACAGAACATTTGGAACCAGAACTCCTGAACTGGCCAATAGCAAGAAGGGTATGAATACCTCGGATGGACCACTATACACTACACAAAGCATTAAGTTCTCTTTACCCAGTTTGACAGATATTCAAGGCTAAGCTGACAGGTGGCATTTGAAATTAGACTCTGGAGGATCAGGCTTAAAATAATGAGTGCTCTATTAATTCTTCTCATTTCCAAGAATTCTTACCTCCAAGTATTTGCTAGACATTTCCATCTGGGGACTATACTCTGATGGCAAAGTCGAAATACTGAAAACTAATTTTAAAATCTTTCAAAGTTAGTCCTTATCCTGGACATCTATTTATGTAAGAATGGTGGTACCATTCTTAGTTATCTGGGTTTGACTCTTTGAAGTCACTTAAGACTTATTTCTTTTCCTTATTCTTCACAACCAATTAGACTCCAAATTTTCTTGTTATCCTTCATTAATAATTTACTGAATACTAACTATGTGCCAAGTATTACAGCAGTCCTTGAGGATGTATGAGAAACAAAGGAAATAAGACACAATGTTATGCCCTGTAAGGAGTTTATAGTCTAGTGTTTAGTTACCAATAAAATTATTCTCTGAAGAACAACCATAAAAGAAGTAATCTGCACAGAGCATTTACAGAAGGACCGAGGAGGCCAGAGAGATTCCCTGGAAAGTGAAGTAGGAAAAAAGGGCATTGTGGTAAAGAAGGAAGTAGGTACAAATGCCTGGTGTGTGATGCATTGAACATTTGGGCAACAGTAAGTTCAGAGATAGTAAGAGAAGGCGATGTGTGCAGGAGGCCTCTAAAGTCAGATCAAGAAGCCTGGACTTCAATCTACTCCATGAGAGAAAAATTTTAACTTGATAGTGACATTATCAATGTATTTTTCAGAAATATTAAACAAGAAACAATGAGAACCTGAGCATGGATACTAATGGGAGATGGAGAGAAAGGTGCACATTACCATGTAAGGACATGGTAGTTGATAGGTATTGGGGGTGAGAGAAAGTGGGAAATCCATGACAATTCCCAAGTTTCCAACTGGACCACTAGGTGCTTGGAATACAGGATGGGAATACTGGAGTCCTGAGGAACTTAGGTTTTAAACCACACAGAAAGGTTTAGTACTATCAGGTTCAAGCCCTTTTAAATTTGTGTTGAGACTTCCAGAAGGGAAGAGGGTCATAACAGGGTTCAGTACACATTCAACCTTGTATGACAGACAATTCATCATTCAAAAACAAATGTGGATGACATAATTTCCTTATTGCAAAATGTTTAGTACCTCTATACCTTTTATAGGCATAAGACTACCACTCTGGGTTGATTTTAAATGTCTACCAAAAGCTCATGCATTAAAGGTTTGGTTCATGATGAAGCAGTGCTCACAAGTGGGGCCTCGGAAGGTGAGTGAATCATGGGGACTATGACCTAATCAGTGGACTAATCTATTTACAGAGTTAGAGCTTAATGGGTTTTGGAGAGGCTTTGTTATAAAAGCAAGCTTTCTCTTTGCTTCCTGGCTGCTATGAGGTGAGCAGTTTTGCTCTACCACATGCTGCCAGCCATGATGTTCTGCCTCTCCCCAAAGGCCCAGAAAGTGATGGGGCCAAGTGACCATGAACTGAAACTTCTGAAACCATGAGCCAAAGTAAATTATTCCCTCCTTGTAAGTTGTTCATCTCAGGTATTTTGTCATAGCAATGTAAAGGTGACTAACAGAAAACTGGTACAAGGAAATGGGTGGGATTGTTGCTGTGACTATATGTGATAATGTGGTTCAGCTGAAATTGGCTTATGAGAAGGGTTTGGAAAAGTTTAGAGATGAAGGCTAGAGACATTTGAAAATGCTATAAGGAGAGGTTAATGGGCTCATTCTAATGGAAGCTCAGAAGACCAGAATACTGATAAGAATGCCAAGTAAAGGCCAAGCTCATGAGGATTCAGATGGAAATGAGGATTCTACTGGGAATATGACTAGAAACCATTCATGTTACCTCTGGCAAATAACTTGTCTACATATTTGCGATGCCCTGAGACTTTGTGTGAGGCTGAGTTTAAAGATGATAGACTAATCTGGCAGAGGATATTTCAAGCTACCATAACATTCAGGTTGCAGCACAGATATTTCTGGCTGTTTTAGTCAGATTGACAGCAAGAATCAGGAGCAAAACAGTGGAAAGATTTGATAAACTGGCACCCCGGCAAGGAAAGAAGTACCTACAAAGTTGCAATCAAGGAGGGTATGTATGGTTGTATAAGAGATGAGTGTCATTAAAAGGAGTGCTTTGAAACAAGACAAATCAAATCAGAAACCCCATCCACAACAGCCTCAAGGATGTAAAACTCTCTCCAAAGATTGTGTTGAGAAGGGAACCCTGGAGCGCTCTACTCACATAAGGTTGCCTAAGAAATGTTTTCCCTGGGATTTATTTAGTTGCCCAGGCTCTCAGAGGCCACTGCAGTCATGTTTCAAGGAGGCCCAGATGGTACTTATGCTGGCAGCAGAATTTGTAAGTCATCCAAGTGGTGTTGGTTTTGTAGGCACATAGGATGTAAAAGTTGTAAGGTCACTGAGGCTTTCACTGAAATTTCACAGGAAAGCCTGGGAGGCCATGCAATGTGTGGCAATGTCAGAGTCCCTGCAGGCAGACCCTGAGAGGGTGATGTGTGAACTTGTAAGAAAGAAGCCCAAGCTGCAATGGAGACTCCAGAAAGTTAGAGATGCCAGGATGTGCAATGCCTGCCAAGGGATGCCGCATGCAGTGAGAAGAGCCAGCCCAAGAGAGTGGCCATGTGGAGTGGGCATGCCACGTCCTTGAACCTCACATCACATCGCTGTGTGCTCAGATGCTAGACATGAAGTTATAAAACTTCAAGTTTGCCCTGCTAAGTTTCAGTCTTACGGTCCCATCTCTCCTTTCTATGCCCCTTTCTTCATTTTGGAATGAAAATGTTCACCTTGTATCTGTCCCACCATTGTATGTTGAAAGTATGTAACATGTTTGTTGATTTTTAGGAGGATTTACAGCTAAGAGTTTGCCTTGAGTTTCAGAGATTTTAAGATTTGAACTACTGAAAAATGCTGAAACTCTTAAGTCTATAGGGACTCTTTGGATAAACTGAATGTATTTTACACTGTGAGATGGACATGAGTCTTTGGAGGTCATGGGTAAAAATTTATGGGTTGGACCTTAAATGTCCTCTAAAAGTTCATGTGCCAAAAGGTGTGGTCCACAGTGCAGCAGTATCCAGAGGTAGGGGCCTTCAGGAGGTGATAGAACCATGAGGGCTCTGACCTTATTAATGGTTTAATCCATTAATCCATTTATGGATACATAGCTTAATGGGTTTGTGAGGAGGGCTCTCTGCTTCTTGGCTGCCATGAGGTGAGCAGCCTTGCCCTACTACATGCTCCCTGCTATTCTGTTCAACCTCACTATAGGTCTATAAAGAGTTGGGGCCGCCGGGCACAGTGGCGCACACCTGTAATCCAAGCGACTTGGGAGGCTGAGTCAGGAGGATCTCGAGTTCAAAGCCAGCCTCAGCAACTTAGTGAGGCCCTAAGCAACTCAGTCTGTCTCTAAATAAAATACAAAATAGGGCTGGGGATGTGGCTCAGTGGCCGAGTGTCCCTGAGTTCAATCCCTGGTTCAAAAAAAAAAAAGGAAAAAAAAAAAAAAAAGAGTTGGGGCCAAGTGACCATGGACTGAAACCTCTGAAACTGAGTCAAACTAAATCTTTCCTACTTTTAAGTTCTTTATCTCAGGTATTTTGTCACAGTGCCACAAAGGTGACTAATATACCTACAATGGGCATTTAAGGCCCTCTGTAATTAGCTGGAGCTTGCCCATTTACCTATCTCATGACTTTCCTAAATGGAACTTCCATTCCAGGCAACTGGCCTGAGTTATATGCAGTTTTACCTGTGTTATTCTCATACTGTTCTATTCTCCTAGGAAACCCACCCCCAATTTTGTCATCTTAATGCTGCTAATTCTTAGACCTAGCTTATAACAAAACCTCTTTCAAAAAGTCTTCTCTGACACTAAATTCTTTACTGATCTTTGTCCAATTTATATATATATGTATATATTTGTATGTGAATATATATGATATATGTGTGTGTATATACACATATATATTTGTATTTGTTGGCTTTATTTCTTTAGCACCTAAAGGGAAGGAACTGTTGTAGCTCTTTTCATCCATAGCACATAGCTTAGTGACTTATACAAAAAAGACTCCCAAAACATATTAGCACTCTAACAGATATATACTTAACTGACTTCATTTATGATTATTAGAGCTATAGCATGATTTTTGTTTTTTATTTTTAGTCGTAGAAAGACACAATACCTTTAAATTAGTTATTTTTTTGTGGTGCTGAGGATTGAACCCAGTGCCTCACCCATGCTGGGCAAGTGCTTTACCAATGAGCTACACCCCAAGCCCTGTGATTTTTGTATTTATTTCCTTATCATTTAAGGTCCATGAAGTTAAATAAACATGTTTTAGAAAAAAATCAGTGCAATGCAATAGATGCAAATGAAAATAACCTCTTAGAATTAGAAATAGGTGGAATGATGACAACAGAAAGGCAGTGAGGTCTTTGAAAAAGAGATTATTTAGAAAAAAAGGATAGTACTATTAAATACAGTAGCAATATATCTTTGAGAGATACTCAAAGACAACAAAGTCAAAGCAGGGACGACTTTTGCTATTAGAACCATGAGATACAAAGAAAAGGTGAATTACAATTTTCTGCCAATTCTACTGGCTGATAAACTCTATATGGTAGGAGAAAATGAGACAATAAAAGCCATAAAAGCCGAAGGATGAATGTAAACGTAGCTATTTTACACTGGTATTCTATACTGACCACAATGTTTTTAAGACAAAATATTGTTCTGTTAATGGACAAATAACATATTGACATAAAAAGGTAAAAGTAAGGAAATCATAGTAAAGCTGAGCAACACTACTATTCTATGTGAGAGGAGTTCTGCCCCAACGCTGGCATTCTAAGAACTTAAAAAGCTGTGGAGCCACGTATTTCCCCCCAAAATGTCTGACTGTAGGAAAAAGAGATGTCAGAATATAGTTATAAAATAGGCAGTAGTGCTAGGAAAGGAGGGGAACATAAGAAGTGGGGGGAAACGACTTTAAGGTGTCTGTTCTAAAATCACTTGCAGGAGAGATACTGAAGCCTCTAACTCCTGAGTACTTTAACAGGAAGGAAATTATTTACCCTAATATTTATGACTTTCATATTTGAGTTTATTTTTAAAAGCTCTGTATTACTGGAGTAAATCAGCATGCCTATGTATATGCCAAAATGCTTTAATGCTGTATCATTACATACCAGTTATTTTTTGTGCTTGGAAATTTTCATATGCTATACTTGGGTCTAAGTTGTTTTACGCAAAGGGTGGTTTGCAAAAAATCTAAACATATTTTTTCCTAGGTCAGGTGGTAACTCAAAGTATCATTCTTAGCTGCTACTCTCCCCAAGTAGCTATACCTAGGTCTGTCTCTCTTAAAGATCCTGGTTTTTAAAAGGCATTTTAAGAGCACAGAGAGGAGTCCCCACTAGAGGGCACCCAAACCATTTAAGACCAGGACACTTTAATAAACACACAGTACACTTACATATTTGTTTTAAGTTTTTCTGTCTCTGTGACCAAAATACCCAACAAAAACTACTTAGAGGAGAAATTTATTTAGCTTCATGGTTTCAGAGAACTCGGCCCAAAGACGTTGATGCTATTGATCTAGGCTCAAGGTGAGGCAGTACATCAATGGGGAAGTGCCCAGCAGAGGAAAGCTGCTCCAGGAAGCAGAGACAGGTAGGTGGGAAGGGCCCACAAGGAAGATGAACCTTTCCAGGACACACCCCCAGTGACCCACCTTCCCCAGCTACTCCTCACCTGCCTACAGTTACCACCTAGTCAGTCCATTTAAACAAGGATAGACTGATTAGGTTATGGCTCTCACAATGCAATTATTTCACCTCTGAATGTTCCTGCATTAAAAGGAGTTTTTGAGGGACACCTCAAGGTGATTCATCTCAGTAAAGGAATACAGGTATTGTGGCAGCTACGGCTGCAGTACTGCTCTATCCACCAATACAAATGTCCACCCTATCTCAGTATACATAGTCCGAACCAAAAACTGGCGGTGATTCTCCTTAATGTTAAGCAGTTAAATGGAGATAAATCAAGTGGGGTACCAGTTTTCCTTTGCTACTGTCAGCCTTAGGTTCATAAACTTGGTGTCCTAGAATATTCAAAACAGAATATAAGTGGTTATATTTCTTGTCTCTGGCTCTAATATCTCATATAATAGATTATTTTCTTTTTCAATCTCCAGCTTGATCATAGCCTTTTCTTAAACAATTATTACTCACTTCTTGCTCTTTTCCAAGATTACCAGATGGTTCTTGCCAACAATACTGATCTTAATGGCTAAAGCCACCTCTGACAAGAGCTGTGTCATCTCCCTTTCCTTTTTACCTGATTCATACTCCAGCTGGGGCCTATTCAGGGCCTGAACCTACAAGGGTGAAAGAAGCTAGCTGAATGGAAGCTAGAACATCATAAAGTTTAGTTCTTAAATTCTGCTGCTTTACCTATTAATTAAAAAACAAATCATACTATCCAGCTGAAATCCTGGCTTAGTTAATGGGGAAAGGAGAGGGAGTCCAAGCTGACTTCCTACTATTCCAGGTCCTACAATCTATTTTCTTCCCCCATGTTCTAGGCTGTCAGAAATAAAAAATACTCCAAGAGCAAATGCCAGTTTCTCTGCTAGTTTACTCCTGCTCTTTAGTGTTATTGTTGTTTTTTATTTTATTTTATTTTTATTTCTAGTCTCCAAGAAATTCCACACATTTAAAACAGAAAGACATTTCTTATATTTATCAGCTCGTTTTCTATTTGCTACAGGAGTGGTAGAACATTGACTATGGAACTGTCTTTGGAGTGTCATAAGGTGGTGTATGAGTAATGGCTCTCCCCAGGCTCTTTCATTCCTTGGTATTTGGACAGCTCGAAACTATTCCATGAACAAAATGGCTAAAATACACCAGACAACATGAAGCGTTTACTTAACTTTTAGCATGAGTGTAGTTCTTTTAAAGTTTATTAACTGGAACAGTCTCACATACCCTTTAGTTCTAATGTAATGAAGAACAGTGAACTCAACTTGCTGCTAGACTTTTAAAAATAAGAAAACATTTATTAATCACCTAATATGTTCTCAAGCATAATGCAACTAAGGGCCTTTAAGTGTTATAAAGGAAAAAGAAAGAATCTAAGTTGAATTCTGCTGACATCGCACACTGATCTTATATGATAATAATTGAATAGCATTTCTACATAGTTTACGAGGAGGAGGGGTATATAGCCCAGAAAAGATATAATCAATTAAAAGAGGAAGAGGGGACAAGATTTGATACTTTCCTAAAATGTATAAATATATTAAGAAATCATACCTTAAAAAGAAAGGAGTAAAGAAGAAAATTGGGTTCAAATTAAAGAAAATTTATTGGAAAGTTTAAATTCAAGAATATATTGATAACTATACTAGTCCTTTGATTCTTTAACTAGAACTTTCAAAAAATAATGATTAAAATCTATTAGAATTTAGTTATTTTTGATAAATTAACTAGTTATGGTTCTATATTGGATTATATGAGAATGGAACAGTATTTTTCATATGATACTTGTGGTTTGCTCCCCTTAAAAGAGAATCTTTATTTACTTTTATTGCTATTGGATTCAAATATTGAGTTCCAAATTTAACAAGGAATACTAAGAAACTATCGAGTAGCTATTAAAGAAGTATTTCTGCAGATTTGTTGTATGTTTAAAGACATGTAAGGTTAAGGCTTGTGGCAAAGAGAATAGTTGTGAATCATTAAATTTTCCTTATTGAAGTAAAGGGTAAAAGGAAAATTAATAAAACAAGTAACCTATATAAGGCATGTTATGAGGACCACATAATTCCTTGTTAGTCCCAGAATGACTGCTCATACTTACTTTCTCCACATGGCAATGAATGATGGTGCTGATACAAATCCTGTCTTCTCTCCCCCCGCAGCCCTGAACATGGGGGCTTTCCAATAGAGAGGACAACCACAGATCTGCAAATAAAAAGCAATACATAGTAAGCCCAGAGGCAGGGAAGGGATAACATGGCCAAAGAAAAGTGTTTGTGGCTTTTCCCCTTCATGCCACAGTGAACAGAATGGCCTCAGGGTGAACACAACTGGGGCGTAGGCAACGTATCAACGAGAGTAGATTCAGAGAGAGAGAGGAATTAAAATGAGAGGATTACATGCTTAGTAAAGAAAACAGGATCATTCAGCTTTTTCCAAGTTCATTATAGTGACTTCTCCCCTGCCTGGCACTTACATCATGTATTTTCTACCTTCCACAAAGAAAAAGAAATGAGCTGGGTGTGGTGGCACACACTTGTAATCCCAGTGGCTTGGGAGACTGAGGCAGGAGGATCGCAGGTTCAAAGCAGCCTCAGCACAGGCAAGGCGCTAAGCAACTCAGTGAGACCCTGTCTCTAAATAAAATACAAAATATGGCTGGGGATGTGGTTCAGTGGCGGAGTGCCCCTGAGTTCAATCCCTGGTTCCAAAAAAAAAAAAAAAGAAAGAAAAAGAAATGAATGAATATCATGGATGTATGTCTTTCCATTCCTTGAGCAGAATAATATAGTTATCTTTATCACTGGAGTCACTTGGTGTTAAAACACTCTACTACCTATCTCCTTTGCCTGTAGTTAAGATCCAGGTTCAAGAACCAGAAAACCCTGTGTTGTTCAAGAAACCAGTTATCAAGCCAACTACACAGGAGGCTGAGGCAAGACAATTCCAAGTTCAAGGTCAGCCTAGGAAATTTAGTGACACCCTATCTCAAAATAAAAACTAAAAAGTGCTGGGAATATAGTTCAATTCCCAACACTGCCAAGAAAAAAAGAAAACTAGATGGTTAAAATGTAAATGGTTATAATTCAAGTAAAAGATAAAAGGTAAAAATCAAAATGCTAGAGCTACCACAAGTAACTACATATTATATATATTCATTCATTCACTAATAGTTTTAAAAGAACTGGGAATGAATGTGAAGACTTTCAATACCCTAAAAAGTATTGTTTTCTTTCCTTAATAAAAGGTTCTTCTTTTCATTAGGAAAAAATATTGGCTTCCTCTTATAAAAAAGAGTTCTAACTAAATTTACCTGCTTTTTCCCTAGAGAAAAAATTATTTCCATCTCTACTATTTAAAAATTAGAAGAGATGGGGCTGGGGATATAGCTTAGTTGGTAGAGTGCTTGCATGCACAAGGCCCTGGGGTTCAATCCCCAGCACCACAAAAACAAATAAACAAACAAAAAAATTGGTAGAGAAATAATGTCCAAATCTTCCTAATTTTGGACATACACAGAAAACATATTCCCAAATCTAGAACTCTTCAGAATGACAATGTGTTAAAAGTTAAAAATATTATTCATATTAAATACAGGATCTATTGAGCCCTCATCATTCTACAGAGGGAAGAATCTTCTTTGGAGGAAGATTAGATGTGTATCTGCCTTAGGTTTGTGAAATTGCTCCTGGTGTGAGGCTTCAGCACACAGGGGATCCCTGAAGGAGCTTGAAGAGTATCTAGTCTAACATTAGTGATCCTGAGACACCACCCAAGGCTGTTGCTGGTTCATGACAGGGACGAAGATAGGAAAAGCAAGATTCAGGCCAAGGGAGGTAAGGACAGGACGGAAATAAGGCTGTTGCCTCCAGGGTCACTAAAGCATGTTGTGCAAGCAGGGTATACTTTAAGACTTCTTATGTCCAGAGGTTCAATACTTATCAAGGTCAAAAATGAGAGAAAGGTATCACTTAACAACAATGTGTCTTTGTTTATTGTATACATTATGATTGCCAAGGTACAAAACTAACAATTAATATGCTTTGGGTGTGTGAACTGTTAAATTTACCTCCCTGAATCCCTGTCTCTCCTTTCATGCAGAGTGGGTTGCCAAGGAAATACTCTTAGTCTTAGTGATGGGCTACAGGCAACTGTTGGGGAAGCTGAAGCAATGGTCCACATTATGGGGCTGGGGCTACAAAAACAAAGTGGAGGGGAAGACAGGAAATGGCTTGCCAAAGGTCTTGAAACTTCCCCCACTAGTCATTCATGAATTTTTCAGAATTGAAAGGGTTAGGACTCTTAGAGCTCAAACTTGGGAAACCAGCCATAGTTCACGCACTTCAGGGACTGTGTGTTTATGTGTTTATCACCTCTTATGGGATAACTTCCTCTATTTACAACTATCACTCCATTGAAATGAGGGTTTTCTTCCCCAGAAGATTTCTGATAAAATGCATGTGTCAGCTCATGAGTAGTTAATTGCTAAGACATTAACACATAAACTTACTATGATCCAAAGGCAAACCCCTAGAGAGAAGATACACAATGAAAATATTTTGAAGGAGACTGGAAAAGGTCAGCCTTTTCTAATAGTAGGGAAAACCAGAGTATCCTCATGTTACAACATGAAGGTATCAGGACCTTGGAGAAAATGCCAAGAGGGAAAAAAGGAGGACAGTGAATGGCAAGGGCTGTAGATATTACAATTTGAGTATTTAAGAAATGCATGGCTGGTCTGCATCTACTTAAAAATCAAAGAATTAAGACAGAAGGAACCAGTGGATCGATAAACTAAAAAGAAAATGATATTAATCTGAAGGTGGCAAAATAGAACTATTAATAACACAGGAGAGAACAAGAGAACAAGCCAGTGTGAAGGCCCTGTTTTTTTTTAAAGTAAGAAAATGGATGACAAGTGGGAATATACAGGGAGATATAAAAAATGGATTTAGGAAAGTCAGGTTTAGAGGAAGTGAGAGTCAATATGGTAATCAAAGTCACCTGAGCAAAGAAAACTTGACTAATACCTATAACTTGATCCAAGAATGGCACAACATGAAGAACTGAAATAAAAGGTGGCACACACCTATAATCCCAATGACTTGGAAGGCTGAGGCAGGAAGATCACAAATTCATAGTGCGACCCTGTCTCAAAATAAACTGAGGATGTAAAAAAGGACTATGGATTTAGTTCAATGGTAGTGCACCCCTGGGTTCAATCCTCACTCCAAAACAAACAAACAAACAAACACTGAAAGCAAGGCTATCAAGGGATATAAACAGGAGATGACTGCCCAATATTTGTACTGTTCTTTCAACATTTTAAAATATTTCAGGCCTATTATTCATTAGGTTCTCACATGATCCCATGCAGAAAAGGGCAGGTAGTTTTATCCCATTCTGCAAAAGAAATTCAGGTACACAGTGGCTGTGGGTCAAGACAGTGCTACATCAATCAGAAGAGAGAGGTTGGAGGACTATACATGGTTCAAAAGAGTTTTTTTTTTTTTTTTAAACTTTCTTCTAGAGGATAAAACTATGTGATGAATCCCCTGGCCTAATCTTTGACACTTTTCTTTCTGTTGTTCAGTTTTTGTTTCCATGCTGCTTTCATCCCTCTTTGGTTCATTCATTCTTCTCCATCTCACTTAATGCTGTGGGAAAAAGTACAAAACTACACACTAAGAACTGAACCAGACATGGCATTAGCTCTCTAAGGCTGTCTGAGGTCTAAGATCAAGGGGGTAAACTGCAATAATAGACATGGATTTCATAAACACAATTTTCTCTGCACTTAAAAAACAGATTCTAGTCTTTATAGCTACACTTAAATGCCACTAAGATTAGGTTGCAAACTCAAGCTCACCTTTCAAATAGCTTTAAAAACTATATGAATCCATAAATACATACATTCATTTGCTATTCTGATGATCTGTTCCTTCCTTGCCCCTTAAACGCTGCCTTTCTTCTCCTTTTTTCTGCACAAACTTATTGTAAGTCCGTGGGCAGGAGTTCACTGCCTCCTGGCACTATAATAAAAGATGGTTGAAGATAAGGATGACTAGTGTGTGCTAACAGACTGACGGCTAAGTAAAAGCTGGATTAAATAAAAACTTCCTAGCTAGAAGACATAATTAAATCAATTTTAAAATAGTTTTAAGAATAAAGAGGCAAAATCTAATAAAATGAGCTGATACAGCAATAAAAAATAAAACATAAATCAATATATTCATGACAGCTATTGAAGTCATTATACACATGGCTTCATTTTTATATGCAATGCTAGTTTTAACTTTCTAAAGGTAGGGGCAGTTTACTTTGCCATCTGAACTGACATCTAAGGTTAAAAGCAATGAACACAAAGGTTTGGCACCCATGAATGGAATTTAGGGCTATCATCAAGTATAACTCAGGAAAATTAATCAGTCATATATAAAGAATGGCTATTGTGCCACATGATCAACATTAAATTGTTATGTAACTAAACTTAGTTTTTTAAAAACTTCTCCGTGTTGTCTGCTTCAACACTAGCAATTTTCCTTAATACCACATACACACACACCCTCACCACATATAACTGGTATCAGAGTACTTTCTCTGACTCCCCACCACCCAAGGACCTATTCCCTTCCTTGACTGCACTCTTTCCTATATCTCCCTCTACTATCATAGAGTTTACAGGCTTTCTGCCTTCCTTTCACTCAGTCTGTGGCAAGCTAGGTATCCATGGAAAGAGGCAAGACAACTACACTACAGAGCGCCAGACTAGAAGGATGTGGAGGCATAGGGAGAGCAGGGTTCCTCAACAGAGGTTGAGAATATTCAGAGATAGAGGGTTAAACGAGTGGATTCTCTATTCAAGACAGGTGGGCTCTCCAGATGTAATAACCCTGCTCTACACTAGAGAATTGCTATGTCTTAATCTCGACAACTTTTCCTTAGCTGCCTACCTGAAGCATTCCATGAAACCTTCTGTCTCTTTCACACAAATTGTTCCCATTCTAGAAATACCTATTTGGCATTTACAAAGTTGACATGCAATAAAAGAAAAAACTTTAAGATGTTCTAAATTTTATTGCAAAGGCCAACAAATGAAGGGGAAGAGATAAAGGAACTTTATTTACAATTTAAACTTTCCTGTTAATCCCAACCAATCCAGAAGCAACAACTACTTCTTCTTATGGACTAAAATCCATCCCATAGCTTTCCCTGCTTCTTATTATCCCACCCTTCTTATCTAAAGCTTATGTAGGGTACAGTGCTTTCCTTTTCCAGAGTTTATAAAAACTCCTTCTAGCTCTGGCCTGACGGACATATCCAACTGCTACCTTGCCCACCCGCTGGTAGCTGCTCAAACTTGTCTCAGGACCTGGTTTCTGGCTAACATGTATAATGGCTCAATAAATTCTTTTATGTGGGAGATCCCCTGATCTCAAGAGTTTTGGTTTAATACATGTTACCTCCAAATGCAGATTTCACTCATCTTTGCTAACTTTTATATTTTGGATTTAGATTCATAGTTGCAGGCTCTTCTGGAGAATTTAGCATCTTGGTTCTGTTACCTAATATAGGAAAGAGAACTTGTAATTTATTTGGAAGCTAGCTAATGTTAGCATATGCTCAGGGAAATAAGACACACGGAAGCAGCACCATGCCAGAAGTTAAAAGGATTTGTCTCCTGACAAGCACAAGTTCTTTGACTTCAAGTACTTGTGGGACTGTAGTTTCCTCATAAATAAAACCCTGTAGAAACAGGTAAGTTCTTAATTTTGGAATGAGAGAGTCTGTTGATCTAAGGGATCCAAAATCAAGTTCTAAGATGGGGGGGGCAGGTAGCAAAGAAAGAAATAATTAAAAAAAAAATAATTCCTTTTTGATTCCTTTAGAATTCCTCTGTTTACAAACCATTTAGCAGCAACAGAAATGCTCTGTGAGGTCAGAGTTAGGCAAGAGGGCAGGGCATTATAATATATAATGTCAATACCATTTTGTTTTACACCATCCTATTCAAGATTAGCTTTACTTTGCAAAATTGTCCCTTGTAAAATTACTTTGTTCTTCTCTTTGCCCAGCATTGCAATTCTAAAGAAAACCCCCTTTCAGTGGCTGAGCTATTAACTACAACAGTCAACTATTGCAGGAAAAGGGGACAAGGAGAAAAATAACCTGGTCCCCAGACTTCCTAATCAGTAATCTTTCTTTAGTTAGAACCTAGAGCACCTGGAGTTCAAATAACATCAAAGTGTGTGGGCCAAGCACTGACTTACTTAATCCTATTAATTAAAAGAAGGATAATGTTTAATTTGCAGGAAAATAATGTGTTTACCCAAAAGTTTACAGGGATTGGCCCAGGAGACAAAAGATTGTTTGTAATCACAATATTCCAACCAAAGAGAAAGGATAACATCCCCTGAATGAAAAAGATGGTTATTGAGTGATTCAGCATGAAGCCTTCATGTTCATTTTCCTACTACCCTCCTTTCCTCTTCATTAAAAGCCATTTGTACCCCTTAATTTCCTAAGATGGAGTTTTTAGGATGATAGCCCTGCTATCTTCTCAGAACTAGTCCTTAAATAAATCTGATTTCCTTCTCACCAACTCTCATCTCCCAAGTACTGGCTTTTGAGCAGTGAGCAAAATGGATCTGTGTTCAGTATCAACATTAACAGAATGTAAGGACTTCTTTAAAAAGGCAGAATGGAAGCCAGGTCTTCAAAGTGGGTGTTGTGGGGGCTGGTAGGAGTGGAAACCCATCTTGGAGGGGAAAGCTGTAAGAGTCCAAATGTAGGGGTGTGACTGTGAGTGGGCAATAGGGTCAGATTCATGCAGGAAACAGTATCAGGTAGATTTGGAAAGGATCTCTGAGGACTGAGTACGGGGGCCTGGAATACGAAGAGAAAGTTTTATCCTGAAGAGAAGCACTCTTCAAACTTTACCATCCTTCCTGAAAGCTGGGGAACCATTCCAATTAGAAGTCTGCATAGGGCTTGGGCACTCCCACTTGATCTCCTACTTGCCCCCATGCAATCCTCAGCCTCTCGAAACACAGCCCAAAACCAATTGTTGAATTCTGAGATATGATATGACTTTTAAATATACGTGAGTGATAAAAAATAAAACAGAGTACTTCCACAGAGGGTGAAATTCCTGAACACTCCTGAGTTGAGGAATGGCATTATCAACTATAATCTGATAGTTATGTTTGACGTTATTCTGGGAGTAGTGCAGGGGTATAGAGACCAGTCACAGTAGTCCTACATTAGGGGGCTACATTCTTAAATTAGAAGCAGTTGGGTATATTGGAAAGAACCAAAGACTTGCTTCCTGGTATCACATTCATTTATTTCTGGCTAAAATGACAGTGTTGATATGGCCTAATGGCTCCTTACCTAGCTTCAGGGTGGAGAGTAATGATCAATGGGTGAGAACAAAAAAGAAATTCCTATTCAACATAAGGAAAATGTTTCCAAGAAACATAGCTATTTAATTTGGAACAGGCTACTGGCAAGGTAGTGAGTTTCTAGTCACTGAAAACATTTAAAAAGAGAATGTATTTATAAGTTGGTGATGTCTTAAAAGGAATTCGTACATTCAATGGGAGATTGTAATGGAATACTAAGATTTCTTTCAAACTTAAGAGTTCCATGCAGTAGGACTATAGCTGGAGATCTAATAGAATCAAATAACTTTTTTCAACATGGAAAAAAATCCTATACATGCAAAAAAGCAAAAAGGCAGTAAGGAGAGGCCCACTGGGACAGCAAGAGAAGGGGAGTCTAAATTAGTCATTTAAATTAATCATTTAGTAGTTGTTATTACCTTTGCAATTTTTCCCATTTCATGAATGTCTGCTTTCTGATCTTCAATATCCACGAAAGCAGTTTCAATTCTGCTTAAAGTCTGTTCATGGTTAATGCAGGTATCTGGGAGTCCTTCAGGAAAGTAGAACCGTGGAATGTTTATGGACAACGGTGCATTCACAACATTATTCACAGCAGGAACAGGGGAGAGAGGTTGGGGACAACTTGGAAGAGCAGCTGGAGTTGGAAGTGGTGTTCCTGGTTTCTTTTCTGGTTTATTTTGAATCTGGAAGAAAAACGTGATTATAAGACACAAAAATTCTAAACTGTATACATTTCTTAAGAATCCTCACCAGTAATAGGAAGTAGTCTATAAATACAAGAAACCACTTTACTTGAGGATGGTAAGCATGTCTCTAGGGAATGCTTTTCATTTTAAATAAAATAAATGAATACAGTATTTATTTATCAATACTCAAGTTTACATAGATTTATGTTTCAAAAATTCTACATTTTCCCATCAATCACTTGGCAGATATTTCAAAATAATCAAAGAGCAGTATCAGCTGATAGAGTAAGGATTCTGAGGTGTACTATTAGTCTGGAGGAACTAGATTAGTAAATTCTTTCTGAAGACTCTTCTTAGTCTCTATGAATTTCTGCCTCTCCATCAACTGGCAGAAATGACACGTTCTTTTTAAACACATATATCTAAAATGCACTTGGGGTATGCGCTACTTTTACTTCCTTTTCTAGTTTAACTTTGTTGAGGAGGAATCACTATCAACCCCTGATGCTAAGAAAAACCTTCGTTATAAAATCAGAGCATTTTAGTTATGGTTCATTTACTTAATACTAAGGGGCATGCCATTTTCCCCAAGATATGTATTTATCTCATTTTTGGTATATTATTAATATACAATTCCTTGATCATAAATTTCATTATAATCAGATTCCCTTTATAGTTAATTAACTCATTTAGAGTTTATATCCTTCCCTTCTCCACAAAGAATTTGATGTACTGTACCATAAGGTGATATTAGAAAGGACAGTGAAAAGGTGGTGAGGAAGCAGTTGGGAGATGGAGATAACTCAAGACTGAGGGAAACAGGAAGGAAGGAGTACATCATTACTCAGGTAGGAGTTCATTTTTGAATTCTGAGATTCCTTGCAGAAAAAGTAAAGAAAGGATTCCATGAAGACTTTCAGAGTTTTAATTTTACTCTTAATAACAATCATTTATCAAGGCTCATAAGCATGGCACTATATGAGATGCTACATGAAGTATGAAAGACAGTCATGGTTATTGACTGGCTAAGTTTATTTTATTTTATTTATTTTTCTTGTGGGTTCTAATTTTGTTCAGCAGGTTATAATTTGTCCTTATTTGATCCTCCAATTCTTTTCTTTTCTTTTATTTTTGTGGTGCTGGGGATTGAACCCAGGGCCTTATGCATGCGAGGCACTCTTCCAACTGAACTATATCCCCAGCCCCTCCAATTATTTTCTTTTCTCTTTCTTCTTATTATTTTTACAGACTTCATTTTGATTCATTGTACACATATGGGGTACAAATTTTCATTTCTATGGTTGTGCATGATGTACATTCATATCATTATTATTAATCATACATGTACATAGGGTAACGAAGCTTGTCTCATTCCACCATTTTTCATACCCCCACCACTCCCCCTCTCATTTGCTGAGAGAATCATTAAATTCACTGATCACAAAGTATTGCTCTAATGTTCTTCTTCCTTAAATTAGCCTAATGCTACCCCTAAAGTTTGAACAACAATTCTATCATAAGCAATAGACAAGGAAGAAACACCATAGAGGGAAACGATGCCAATGAAGCACTCAACAGAAAACAGTGATGGTTTACTGTGTCTTAAGTTACTTAACTTTTTAAAATTTCAGTAATAAAACAAATTGTAACCCCTACATCTTGGAACACTGTTGTGATGACTGAAGGAAATTACAGAATGTAACGTGAGTAAAAGGTTTAAGACAGTGCTGGGCACAGATCTATCCTCATGAAAGAAAATGAGTGGGAGATCATGCGAAGAGTGATCGGGGAAGCAGGTGGGGGTATGAAAGATGGTGGACTGAGACAGACATCATTACCCTATGTACATGTATGATTACATGAATGGTGTGAATCTACATTGTGTACAACCACAGAAACGAAAAGTTGTACCCCACTTGTGTACAATAAATCAAAATGCAGTCTGTAAAAATAAATTAAAAATGGCAATATCTGGAAGAATAAAAAATAAATGAGTGACAAAGCCAAAAGGTGGGGGTTCTCAAAAGATTATGCGTAATTTGGCATAGTCTTCAGATTCAATCATAAATAATCATTTCCATTTATAAATCAATTACAAGTTTACAAACCAGTTCTAACTGAACAAACTGATAATCTATTCTAAGTAAACACTTCTATGTGCTTCATGTTGAATCTATAAATATTATTACATAGTTTCATAAGTTAATAATAGTATAAAGAATTCTTAAAATTCTAAAATAAGACATAGATCTACCTTCAAGGCTTTACCTTGGTCATTTATAATAGTGTCATTTCTCTTCCATTATTTTAAGCAGGGAAAGTTTGAGAGACTACATGTGTTCAATCATAAAAACTGTTTCCCCAAAATGTTTGTTTTCCATGGGATGATATTTAGGGTAGTTAGGGATGATTTCAGGGAATTACAGCCATAGGAATTAAGACCAAAGGTGCCAGTGGGGATGAACACATACTAGTGGGGAAAGGTTTGGATCAAAACTTCCAGTGTTAACTCCATGCTTATGCTTTGACAGAGTAAGTGACATTCAGAGCAAACACTGATTGTCAAAGCTTTCATTTTAATGGGAAAATATTTGATTATATACTATTCTATTTCATCTTTCATTGCATATTTCTTAATACAGAGCAACTCACCAATAGGCAAGTATTTATTAATTCACTGGCTAATTTCATATTTAATAAAACTGATAATATTTAAAAGGAAAATGAAATAAATAAAATGCATTTATTTTGAACTTTTGGGTATATCCATTTATTTTCAATTGAGTTCAATAGGATACACATAATTTAAACCTTAAAGTAGTGTAATAAAACTGAAACTTTACAAACATTATAAAATAAAAACTTAGTAATATAAATCTTGACAGATTTACTGGCAAGTTTGACAAGAGCTCATTTGAATAAAGCTTTTCAGTCAATGCAGGAGCAACAAATAAAAAAGGTGGGTAAAGGACTTCAATTTTCCATCTTTGTTTTTTCCTATAAACACAGTATCATTTAGAAGTCATTCTAAATAGCGATCTTATACTATTATGTCACTGGAGGATTTCTAGTATTTTGTCTATTTTTGACTTACAAAAGGAAAAAAAAAGAGGAATTTCTCACAGTTCACCCAAATAATTTGAAATTATTCTGGGTCAACTTAACTATGAAACTAGATTCTAGATGGAATTTGGATGTCCAGCATTTGAGTAGCCCTTGCTTTGCATTGTATGTAATGTTAGGCAACTTGTGTGGTGAGACACTGGCCCTAAGGTTGTAATCAAGAAAGTAGAAACTCTGCAAAGTAGACATCACAGGCAGAAAATCGCTCAGTCTCACAGCTTGCTGAGGGAAAACACATTTTCACAATCTAGAAGCCATCCTTTATTATTATCTATCTACACAGTGTATTACACATGTACACAATTGTCTATATATACAGAGTTCTACCTTTAAAAAATATTACCAGGATCAATCATCCTTTTTATTTTTTTTAAAGCAAACATTCATTATAGATACAAGTGTGTAAAATACAGTCTACTGATTGAAAGTGCAAATAAGGCTTTTAACACAAATTCTACTTTATCAAAGATTTCTACTAGTATTTTTCTGGCTAAATTATAAAATATTTGTTAATTTGTATTTATTGTCTCTAAAACTGGATTCTCTCTCTACAAGAGAAAAATGTGAGTACTGTACTCTGGGTCCAGAAGGTCTATTTTTAAACCTGTTGGAATCCCTCTACAAATAGCTTTCTGCAAATAGCTGAATAGAGAGGACACAGATTAATTCCTTGATCTAATATCAAGATACAAGTGAGTTATAAAATTATGTGAGTTAGTTCACTGGGTGGTTTTATTAGTAACAAAAATATCTTAAAAGAAACACCCAAGTTTCAAACCTGTGTTTGCTGAAATGACTTCAGCCGCTTCTTAAACCGTGACGGGAGAACAAAATCACAGCCCCTTGCCAGGAAAGCTAACTCTCCCCTTAAATCCGGGTCCCTTCGTAAAGATGTTTCCTTGATCATCATCTTTGAAAAATGAACGTTTACTTCGCAACTGTCCAGCACACTTCTGAAGATAGTCAGATTTAATAAGCTGTCAATCTTGTCAGGTAGAACGGTATTTTTTTTTCTTCTTATCTCCCAAATAAATTAAATTCAAGCATTGTGCTCTCCCAGCTTCCCAGAACTACAATTCATGCTTGTCCTGACATGTAGTTGATTCCCAAATACAACCTGACGCTCCCAATACCTGCTCATAATTTTCAAATGAAAAACACAGGCTGCAAAGGGCCTCTTGCTCCTTGTAGGTAGCTTTATGTCAAATCGACCTGCACATATTGAGAATACAGAGCCTTCTGGGAAAGGAAGCACCCACTACTCCAAGCACCAAAGTTAGAAACATTACAGCTAGACCTAAAAATAGCAACTTCTCAGATAATGCTAACTTCTTAAACTCAGAGTATGTGAGGTGTCAATCCACATAAAGCAGTTTCTCTCCTGAAACTAGAAAGGAGAGAAAAAACAAAAAAAGAATGTGTAGAACATTTTTGGCTTTTGCTACTATATAATATTTTATGAAAAAAGAACAGGCCTCTCTCATCAAAATGTGGAGAAAGAAATACTTACCCTTAAAGGGTAATTTGCCAAGAGATTTGTTGGTCTCAGATTTAAAAACAATTAAAACAGAAGACTCATCATCAAGCCTACTTTTTTGGAAGTGATTATGGATATATTTTGAAAATATATTGTCAAAAGTATTATTTAAAAAGTGTAACAACTGAATACCATAAAATGATATATGATATATATGAGTAAGTGAAATAAAGCTGAAATAAGGCTTAAAAAGATGCCCTATAGTAATGACATAGGACATTCTGAATTTACGAGACTTTTTCTTTTGAGGAACTTTAAAGGAATCATCTCAGATTTTAAAAATACGTATTCCATAATCTTATCATATATTAAATATTGGACTCATTATTTACAAGTGAATCATCAAGTATTCTGTTTTAAATTTCAATACTTATTTTAATCAATCCTATCATCAAATCAGTTATTATATTTGAGTTCTAGAAAATACAGAATGAACATCATAGAATACAGAAACAAAAAGTGGCCTTCAACCCTTTTTACTATCTAATTTAGTGGTCATTAAATTATTTGATTTTCTGCTGTTTCCCATAATGTTAAGTCAGCTTCTTCCCACTCATTCCAAGACATTCTGACAATTCTTTATAATGTGTACATTGGGTTTATATGTCTGAACTTGTGGTTTAAAAAGTTTTTGTTTTTTTTAAGCTGTGGAATCTTCAACGTACACAAAAATCCTACCTGAAAGGTTTCAGGTACTAGCAGGTTGAAAGAGGATTACGATTGAAAAACCACTAGTTCTATGCTTTGACATGGCCATTCCTTTTTTCTATTTCTATTTCACTGTTAACATTTTTACATGTTAACTTTTTAAAACAGATAACTCTCCCATATTTTTTTCCTTCTATTCCTGCCTAGAGGACTTTTCTTCCTTATTATTTCTCCAAATTAAAATAACAAAAACATCTGTAAGGAATGCAACTAGGTCTTTATTAGAATTATGACTTACTGCTTATTCAATTAAACCAAATGTTGTTGTAATTATTCCTTCCTCTTCTTTCCATCACCAACCTGGGGCTTCAGAGGAATGAATTTTCATTCCCCTTCTGAGAACATTCTCTTTCCTCAAATGCACATTCTAACCATCTTTCAAAATCCAACTCAAATTCTACCTTTTTTAAATGAAGGTTTCCCTAATTAGGTCCCCTTAATTATAATTCTTAATTTTATATATATACACGTATAGTACCTAATCAAATACTGTAGAATCTCCTTTATTTATTTATTTATTTTTTAAAGGTCAGCATTTATTTATTTATTAATTTATTTTGGAACCGGGGATTGAACTCAGGTGCACTTGGCCACTGAGCCGGATCCCCAGCCCTATTTTGTATTTTATTTAGAGACAGGGTCTCATTGAGTTGCTTAGGGCCTCGCTAAGTTGCTGAGGCTGGCTTTGAACTTGTGATCCTCCTGCCTCAGCTTCCTGAGTTGCTGGGATTACAGGCGTGCGCCACCGTGCCCGGCTTAGAATCTCCTTTAAATGATCTTCCAAAGTCTCTAGATTAGCCAAAGTTTTCCATTTCTTCTGTAAGATGGAATAACTAATTCCCACAACACACTGATGCATGCTGATGGTTCACTTTCTGTTATGCCCTGTATTTCTAATCTTAGTAGTGAAGCTGCATGTTTATTAAGAGTCAGTTGTGTTTGTCCCCAATCTGTTTATGTTGGTTGTATTTTTACAGTAAAAATTCAACTCAAAGGGCTGGAGATGTTGCACAGTGGTAGTGCTTGCCTGGAGTACACAAGGCCCTGAGTTTGGTCCTCAGTAAAACCAAAAAAACAAACAAACAAAAAAAAAAACAAAAACAAAAACCAATTCAATCACATTAAGAGAGTAAGTGTAAAAAAAAAAAAGAATAGTTTTCAAAACTTAAAAAAAAAAACCTATTAAAAAAAACTCAAATGAAAGTAAATATTTAAAACTTTTTTTTTTTTGCTATAAAATTAGGTGTAGTGGGATAAAAAAAAATCCAAAACTCTAGAAGGTATCTATGTTCAAACTGCTTCATTACTGTTTTAAGTTCCCTCCCTAGTTTAAAGAAGCTAAAACTGGAAATCAGTCAATAAATGTATAGTGAGTATGATTTATTAAAGAAAGATGTCACAGAACTTCAATTATGAGACTCATTCTCAAAGAAAAGCCTTGGCCCTACATTAAGTGATATGTGAATAAATTAATGCTTTGAAATAAAATTGTATCATATATAATGTTTAAGATATATATATATATATAGTAGTATATAATTTATGATTCCCTAGTGATTATTAGGCTCAGTTATACTCAGGTACAAGAGCTTCTATTTGTAATATTTTATAATTTGATAATTATTTTCCAATAGTATCTAAAACTATGAGACAAGTTCAAGTTATTAGTCATTCACTCATATTCAAATATTTCTGTGATCATTTATTAAATGCCAGACACTTGGCTAAGGGTAAAGATAGAAAGATGATAAAGAAGTAGTTTTTTGTTTTCCTAACTGCACTTCTAGTATATCAGAAGGGTACTTGTAATTTATAGAAGGAAGCTGGCTATTCTAGAAAAACTTAGAAATGCTAAGTCAAAAGCATTTTTCTGTTCACATGAATATATATGAATGTTCATTATCACATTGCTCATAATAGTCAAAAAATGGGAACACCCAACTATCATGTATTAATAAACAAAAGGAAAGGATGAACACCACAAGGAAGTCCAAACAATGGAATCTTATTGAGCCATAAGAAGGAATAATGTCCTGGTGTATGCTATAATATGGCAAACCTTGAAAACATTATATTATTTGAAAGAAGCTGGTTGCAAAAGGTTGCATATTGCATGATCCCAATTACATGAAATGTGAGAATTAGCAAGTCGATAGAGATAGGAAGTACATTATGATCACAAAGGGCTACGAGTAGGGGGGAATGGGGACTGACTGCTAATGAATATGGGTTTCTTTTGTGGGTGTTGAAAATATTTCAGAATTAGTGCTGATGGTTGTACAACCTAGTTGGATACACTAAATACTACTAAATTGTATATTTAAAAGGACAAATTTTATACTAAGTGAATGACATCTCAATTTAAAAAATCCTCTCACCTTATAGTTCTAACTGGTGGAACAGTTTAAAAGGTAATAATTTGCCGGGCGTGGTGGCTCACACCTGTAATCCCAGCACTTGGGAGCCCGAGGCAGGAGGATTGCAAGTTCAAAGCCAGCCTCAGCAACTTAGTGAGGCCCTAAGCAACTCAGTGAGACCCTGTCTCTAAATTTAAAAAAAATACAAAATAGGGCTGGGGATATGGTTCAGTGGTTGAGTGCCCTGGGTTCAATCCCCAGTACTAAAAAAAAAAAAAAACAAAAGTAATGATTTGGAATCACAGACCTTATTTAAATATCATTGCATATAGATTTTAAGAGAAGAAATTGATTACAAACTAATTGATTATTCTTTTATTTTTAATTTTTTAAAAATCTGAGACAGGGTCTCACTAAATTGTTGAGGGTCTCCCTAGATTGCCTAAACTGCCCCGGAACTTGCTGTAATCTTCCTGTCTCAGCCTCCTAAATCACTGGGATTACAAACATGTGCTACCAAGCCTGGCTCTAGTGGGTTACTCTTAATCTTTTTTTTTGGTAACAGGGATTGAACCCAGGGGCACTTTAATCACAGAGCCACATCCCCAGCACTTTTTATTTTTATTATGCTTTAAGTTGTTTAGGGTCTCACAAAGTTATCAAGGCTGACTTTGAATTTGTGATTCCCCTGCCCAAGCCTCTCAAATTGCTGGGGTTACAGGTCTAAGCCATCATACCCAACAGATTATTCTTAATCTTAAAATTCAACATTGTTCTCCTTTATACTTTAACTTGGCGTTTTTTTTTTTTCATCACTTAATTCATGGCTTATTCTGTTATAAATGTTATTTAATTCTTTTTAAAATATTTTTATTAGTTGGTGATGAATCTTATTTATTTGTATGCGGTGTTGAGAATCGAACCCAGTGCTTCATATATGCAAGGCAAGCGCTCTACCACTGAGTCACAATCCCAGCCCTTTAATTCTTAAATAATGAAATGCTGGGGTGGGGGAAAGTGGCCAGACAGTGATGGGTATTTGTGATTTTTGTTCTTAGCCTGTCTTCTAGCCTTACCTTCACTGGATGGAGCAAAATAGGACAGTATATGTATTCTAGAGGAAATCTAATATGCATTTTTGTCTTGTTTCAATTGCCTCCAAATGATAGAACACGTACCATGACTAATAACAGAACCTCCCCAAATCTAATATTTTTGCCTTTTAGTCTTCCAAATAGTTGGAGTACATATACATCTAGGATCTAAGGAAGCAAAAGAGAATGAAGAGCCTAAAATTATTAGATATCATAAATCTTAAGATACCTATAATTTCTAGTTTTCTGGAGTTCTCCATCCTTCTTAATCTGCTTTTCTTCTTCCCTTTCTCCTTGAGAAATTACTTCAGTTGGAGATGGTTAATTACAGAGATAAGAATTCATTTTTGGACTATAGTTTCATAGCAAGTTGGAAGGAATGAAGAGTTTCTACTTCATTGACATGTTGATGGTGGGGGGGATGAATATGAATGAGAATGATTTCTCAATAATTTTGATGAATGAATATGAATGAAAATGATTTCTCAATAATTTTGATTCATAGATATCAAAACAGAAGGCTGAATTGATGGTCAAAGATATCCTGGTGATAATGAGCATTATACTTGAAATACAACAGCTGATGGAAGTGTGCCTCTTGGATGCCAAAGCACTTCTTAGGGCAAACACCTCAACCATGGTCTCTGAAAGTTGATCTATGACAGTGGGTGACAAAACTACCTGTAAAATCTAGTCTTGATTAGTTATGCTTGGTGGTAACCTGTGAGCAACAAACTTCCTCCTCTAGAATTGTTCTTGTCAGGTCTTTTGGTCATAATAGCTAAAAAGCTGAGTAAAAAATGGGAACTTACAAGTATATACCACTGTACCTAGGTTTATTTACCTTTTTTTTTTTTTGGCAGTACTGGGGATTGAACCTAGAGGTGCTCTACCAGTGAATTTATCTCTCCACTTCCACCTTTCTTAAAAAGTTTTGAGACAGGGTCTCCCTAAGTTGTTAAGGCTGGCCTAGAATTTACTATCCTCATACCTCAGTCTCCTGAGTATCTGGGTTTATAGGTGTGTGCCACCTTGCCTGGCTATTTACCTTTTTTCTGTCTACTGGTTCACTGTTTGAATTATTGTTGTTTCTGCTATTTAAATTTAGTGACATTCCCAAGATTTCCAGTACCTTTAACAAAACAGTCTTATCAAAAGTCTGCTTTGCTGATCTACGGAGCAATAATATTTAGAATGGGAGTCAGCAAACCTTGATATAAATGGCCAGATAGTAAGAATTTTAGACTTTGGGGTCTTTGTTGTTTCTACTCAGTTTTGCAGACAGAACATAAAAGCCATAGCCACAGATCATGTTAATGGGTATGTGTGGCTGTGGACCTGTCAGCAGCAGGCTGGATTTGGCCCATGGGCCCATCCTGTGACCTCTGACCAAGGCCAATATCCTTTTTGCGATTTCTCACAGTCTTCCTAAAATTTTCTATTTGGCTGTCTTTCCCAACACAAGTTTGAATTTCAATTATATTCGGACAACAAATACTGCTCACTCTTGGGAAATTATTTTGAAATACATACTAAATTATTAATGACATAAAATACTCTCAAGTCACCTTTTTTCTTAGGGATAATCATCAATGACATTTAGAAGTACTGCCTGCAGGGCTGGAGTCATAAGACAATGATAGAGTGCTTGCCTAGCGTGCGTAAGGCACTGGGTTCAATTCTCAGCACTGCATACAAATAAATAAAAATAAAGGTCTGTTGACAAATAAAATTAATAAAAGTACTGCCTGCGTGCCCTATTAATTAAAATGTTTGAACAAGTGGCAAATTTTTAGCCATCCAAAAAGAAAAAATAAGTCTTAGTTTAAAATTGGCTATTCTTTAAAAATATCATACTGTGGGACTCTTCTGCTTAAATGTCTTCTTTGGCTTCCAACTCTTTCCTTAAAGACAAATTCTTTAGCATAGCATATGAGGTCATTCATAAATTGGTCTTAACTTGCCTCTTCTATTTTATTTCTTATAACTCTTTGTTCACTCTCTATATAAGAATAAAAACCATGGAAAACAATATTGTATAAAAACCTGTAGGAGATCAACAACTCCACGATAGTAGCTACTTCTGGAAAAAGAAGAGTATTGAGAGGTACCCTAGTGATTTCAACTATGTATGAGATTATTTTTTAATACTGTAACAGTAATGATAATGCAAACACTAAAGCTGAGATCTGAAACAAATATAGCAAAACATTACGATCAGATAAAAGCTAAGTGGTAGGTGAGAAGAGTGCTTGTTATATAATTCATCACACTTTTCCATTTGCTTAAAACAAATGTTGACAAACTACAGTTCATGGGCCAAATCTGGCCCACTGGCTATTCCTGTTCAGTCTTGGAACTAAGGCCAGTTTTATATTTTTAAAGAATAGTTAAGAAGAAAAAATACAAAGAAGACTTGGTGCACACAAAGACTAAAATATTTACTGCTTGGCCTTCCACAGAAAAAGTCTGTCAACTCCTGATTTAAAAACATTTCATGAGGGCTGGGGCTATTGCTCAGTAGGGGAGTGCTGGCTTGCCTACCATGTGTGAGGCACTGGGTTCCATACTCAGCACCACATAAAAATGAATACAATAAGGGTATCGTGTCCATCTACAACAACAACAAAACATTTCATGAGAAGGAAAAAGGAGAGGCAACTGAATCCAGAAAGAATGATTTGCCTTTTTGCATTACGAATTTACCTAAATGAAACATCTTATATTGTCTTTCTCTCTTTTATAATATTTAGTTGTAAATGGACAGAATACCTTTATTTTATTTATTTATTTTTATGTGGTGCTGAGGATCAAACCCAGTGCCTCACACATGCTAGGCAGGTGCTTCACCACTGAGCTACAGCCCTAGCCCCTATCTTTCTCTTTAAAATTAGCATTTATTAATTTTTTCAAATTTTATGAAGCAGAAATCTGTTCAAATTTTATTCTATTATATTGGAACTCACTTAAAAGAATGTTGAGAGACAGTGTATTCATCGGATTCTCATTTCAGTCTGTAGTTGTAAAAAACTGGGAAGCTCATGTAGATCTCAGTGTGGCATTTTTAGTAGCTATACTTAGATTGGGGGTATCAAAAGGGACTTACTCCCCAGCTAACTCGGTTTTTCACAGGAGATAATGGAGGAAGAGGGTTGAATAAAATTCAAAACACTGTATCACAATAGAAGTTTCTGGTTAATGATTATGAAGGTATGAAATAGGTCACCCAAAAGGTGGACATTTTTATTTTAATGGACAGAATATTATAGGGAAATTAGTGAAATAATATTATATACATGTCTTAGCATGCTTTAGCTCATAACAACTGGTAGCTCTCAGGACATTATTATCATTTTGGGGTTGCTATGTAGGTATTTTCTTTCCTTTATAAAATATTAAGCACATCGGTATTGACTGTGCATATAAAAGGATTATTTTTCTTAACGTTTGTAATTCCTTCAGTTTTGCTTTCTGTGATGACACAAGTTAATTAAAGAGATTAAAATTTGTGAAAACACAAATGAGACACACACACAGATTTTACAGAAATTCTCAGTGAATATCTTAGGATATTTAGACCCAAATCATCATTTAACAACCTAAGGTATGTATTGTTTTAAACTTAAATGTCACTGGCAACTAAAAATATGCAGAAAACATACTGAGTAAAAGTCACCCATCTAATCACAATATGCCCTTTTTCCTGATCAAGTGGAATTTTTAATGAAAAGGCTAAAATAATATAGAACTTGATTTTTAATTTGGCCACATATATGCTACCTAATACCCAATTTTTAAAAAATTACTATGCAACATTAAATAATACATAAAAGGCATAAATATTACAACAAAATACTTATGGATATACCACCCAGATTATGAAAGAGAACATCACAAATACTTCTGAGGTCCCCTGACACACCCTTCTCTGGTTGCATCTCTTCCTTACTCAGGTATAACCACCGTCTTAAACATTGTATTTGGTGTATCCATGTGTTTCTTCATACTTTTTACACAAATACACATATCTCAAAATAAATCAGGTTATTTTACAACTTGTTTTTGTTGATTTGGCTCTATGTCTGTGAATCCACACATGGTCAACATGTGGAAGAGCTAATGCTTACCAAATAGTCCAAGTGTTTCTGTATGTTTCCCAGGTTTTAGGTTGAAGGACCTGGAGTAAGATCTGAAGTGAACAATGCCATGTCTGGGATGAGAAAGTTAAAAAAAAAAAATCATCCCTTTCTTCCCTGTGCTCCAGTGAAATCATAAATCACATATCCCAGATAGGGAAAAGGAAAAACAGTAAGAATATCCATCCTCAATCAGCTTGGGTCCTTGAATGAAGTGACAAAGAGCCCCCTGCTAACCTATAGACTTGTGAAATGAGCAAGGAATAATCTTGTTAAGAGACCCATATATATAAGTGGGCAGATAATTGCTGTTCTGGGCTCTCAGTAGGGGGATAGATTCAAACTCTTTTGAAAATATTTCTGTGATTCTAGATTAATATTTATTATCACTTGCATAGGGAAGCAAATTTCATATACTCTAGCCTTAATCTTTTTTGAAGAACTATGCACTAATAATACTTTGAGATACATGCTCATGTATTGTTTCAGGAATGTTAGTTTTGTCTCCCCAACCAGATTTTAAGTTCTTTAAGAATCATGTCCTCTCTTGCATGCTACTCTGCACCTTATAAGAGTCTACAAAGGCATGAAATAAGGACTGATCTCTTGATTGACTGGGGAGGAGGACTGTTAAATGCCTACTTTGTATAAGCATTATGCTACAATGTTTGTGCTTCACATATATTGTCTTGATCCTTACTATTTCCACTATACACAAGAAGATACATCTTGGTCATGGATTTGCATCAAAGAAGCTGAAGTGTATAAAGAGGGCAGCTGAAGCCAGACTGACTGTAAAGCCTCTCCTTTTTACTTACTGAACTGAGTGAGATAATTCTTAGCATAGAAAATGAAACAGTTAACAAAAACAGTTTTGGTTTCTAAAATTTGCAAACATTAAAACACTTCTTTGGAGACTTCTCAGCACTCAAGATTGTTGAGTCTTGGGGCTGAGGATATAGCTCAGTTGGTAGAGTGCTAAGCACAAGGCCCTGGGTTCAATTCCCAGCACCACAAAAAAAAAAAAAAAAAAAAAAGATTGTTGAATCTTACCTTGATCACCTCTGGTGTCTGCTGAATCAAAACCACTGAAGTAGTGTCTTTGGCTTTTTCACCAACAGGACTTCTACAGACTGATACATTGGCTTGGGAGGAACTCGTCAAGGTTTCCTGTAGAATTTGCATCATTTCCTTTTCTTGTGATAGACTCCCTCTGCCTGATTTGCATTCAACCAGTTCTTGAGCAAAGTCTTCAATGCTTTCCAGGATTCGCAGTAAGAGGGCTCTATCCTCTTCTTCTATTTTGTGTCCATTGTTTTCAATAATTCTTGTTAGACAGGAAGGTGAGACTCTTTCCACGGGTGAAGACACTTTAGATTTAGGCTCAAGATCTACAGGGATTTGACCAGTCAAAGGACTATGAATATTTAGAGAATTGGAGTTTTTACCTTTGGCAAGTGGCTGTCTTAAAGAGGTCTCCATTTTCTGTGAAAATGATTCCAAATCCATTAACAACTTATCTATCTCTTCCTGACTGTTAGGGTTCAAAAAATCTCTCTGGTCTGCTTCTACTTTTACAACTTTTGATTCAGGATCTTCCTCAGGTAGATGAACAATTGGTTTCTCAAATATCTTACCAATTTCATTTTGTATTGATGCAGGGCATTTTTGAAGATGAGTACCATTGTCTGAAAATTCTGCTCTATGTTCATTTACCTTTAACAATTCCTGACTGGGACCATTCTCTGTCCTTTGTTTTTTATCTAACAATGCCTTCTTTCCATCTGACTCTTCTTCAATATAAAGAGTGTCCATTAAGTCACCAGGAGAAACATTCTCTAAAGGGTTCATGGTTAATGACAGTGATTGAAGCTGGACAGTTTTTATAGTTCTGGGATCATTTACTTCCAAGCTATATAAGGAATTTGTGTTTGGAATGGCTTTTATAGTATCTGTTATCCTAGAATTATGCTTATCATCTTGCAATTCAAGAGTTTGAAACTGTCCAGAATCAGGGGTTGAGAGCTGGACAACATCTTCATATTTAGGAGGCTCTTCAGAGCCATATATTGGGGAAAAGGGAGTCAGTTGTAAGGTAGGCATATTATTGACCAGTTCTGTGAAATCTATGGCCTCATTATTCCCAGACTGCATGAATTCAAATGGTAACTTTTTCAGATAAGATGCTAACCTGGTCATAACATTCATATACACAGTTTCGGAGTTAGAAATTGCATCATTACCACTTCCTTCATTAATGCTACCTCCTGACTTTTTCTTTATGCACTGTTTTATGATATCTGTGCATTTTTTCAAATCCTCAGAGCATTTCAGTAAGATGTCCAAGCACATTTTTATGTCTGTCCCAGAAGAAAAAGAATCTATTTTATGTTTTTCCAAAATCTGAGTAACCAGGTCTTCTTCAGAGAAGTTCTGAAAAAACATGGAAGTCAAGTTTGCATCAAGTGAGTTTCTATGGGACAAAGATTTTTCCTCAACTGAGGAACTCCGGAGTAAACCAAAGGATGGGGAGGTCCCATCACTGTTATAATGACCACAGAGTAAGTCAAAGTCAACTGATCTCCTATTAAATGAGTCAGACTTAACTTTTCTTCCCTTTTTGTAAGCTGCATGGTTAGAGTTTTTGAGTTTTTCAAGGGAAAATTCTTTTATTTTCCCACTGGCAAAACTGATTGCTTCTCCAGCAATGTCCTTTAAGTTACAGGTATTTTGAAATGTGGAAGCTTTCTTGACTCTGGGTATGCCTGGGAGGGCCTGATGTGAATAGTCACATTCAGTAGAGGAAAGCCCATTTTCATGGGGTAGAAATACAGAGTTCAGATCTGCATCTTTGAACTGAGACACAGGGATGTGCAAGAGGTCTGCACAAATACTATGGTGTACCACAATGCAGTCAACTCCATGTGTGAAGGTGTGGCAGGTTCCAGTGCAATAATGTATAGCTTGTTCAAAACGTCGGTCTATCACCACACTGCTATAGTGGTTCACAGTACTAACCACAAGTCTGTAAGTTGCTGCCATAATACCAAATCCACTTAGTGGTGGGACTTGGAACGTTCTAGAACTTGTTTCAAGAAAATTCTCCTAAATGACACTTAGCTGAAAATATATTTAATGACAATGTTCTGTGGTTTCTTACAACTATATGATTTTTCCCATGAAGGGGAACCCTTTAAATTTGAGGTTTGGTAACCATCAGTGTCAGTAGCTGTTGCACATGTGTGCTTGTATTAACAAGTCTAATAATTTAATAATTGTGCTTTTTAGTTTTATTTAGTTATATGATACTATAAGATTTTTATGAAAGAATATCTTCTTTTAGTTCTTCAGCAGTTCTATAATGAGAAAATTTATTGTCATAAATTTACTCTCATAAATCTTAGTTGGGAGTATAGAAGTATTGTGATAACTGAGTTCTCCAAAGGTTTAAATAATCCATTTTCTGTACAGAGAAACCTATAATAAAAGAAGAAAACAATTAAAAAGGAAATATTTCTTAACACAAGAACATTTATTTCCTCTTTCTTTGCATTCCATATGCAGTTAATCACTAAGCCCTATTCTCTACCACATCACTGACTGGTGATGTCAACACAGGCCTGTGTTTTGTCACACTCTATCCTCTTTACTACCTAGAACAGGATTACCTCAACTCTGCTTTGTTGCATCTGCCTCCCCATTGATATTCCTTATTCCACTCTCTTTGCTCCCTTACATGTCACTAACCTTAGCTTTGGACAGCTTTCTTGCCCTTCAAAGCTCAACAATTCATACTATTGATTACTAAAGTTCTATCTTTTTTTTTTGTTGAAGGGGGGTACCAGGGATGGAACTCAGGGGTACTCAACCCCTGAGCCACATCCCCAGCCCTATTTTGTATTTTATTTAGAGACAGGGTCTCACTGAGTTGCTTAGTGCCTTGCTGTTGCTAAGGCTGGCTTTGAACTTGAGATCCTCCTGCCTCAGCCTCCCAAGCCACTGGGATTACAGGCATGTGCCACAGCACCTGGCAAGTTCTATCTCTTTTGACTTACTTTCAAGTCCTTCACTATCTGTTCCCATCCACCTATAACTGTATTTTCTATTATTCCCTTGTATTAACCTTTTACTTCCATCAATTTAGTCTAATCAAAGACTACCAATACATAGTGTCTGTTCATGATTTTGAAACTTCCTTTGTACTTGGAAATTGTTCTATCATTTTTTCTTTAGAGAAAAACAGCCTTTATTACTATTCCTGATCCCAGTCTCTCAGACCCTGTCCAATACACATATTTCTTTCTCTTCCAAGTGGATAAAATTTACGTAATAATTCTCCTACATGAAAAAATATGGCTTTCAAAACATGTTATAGTTGCTTTCCATAACATTTCTATCAAGATACCCATTCAATCAACAAATAAGTGCCTACTATATACCAGGCTCTAAGTCATATAGCACTGAATAAAACAAAGTCCCTATCTTTATGGAGCTGACAATCTAGTTGGAAAAGAAAAATAACATGTAAATAAGCATATAACTTATTTGTGTTGATACAAGTTAAGGAGAAAAATTAAGCAGGGAAAAGTAAAGTTGGAAGGTGCTGTTTTATAAAGAGAAGTCAAGAAAGACCTCACTGACATGTTGAACAGAGACTTGAAAGAAGACAAGGAGCAGGTCAAGGAGGTATTATCAGGTAAATCCATCTTAGGCAGAATAACCATAAGGCCCTGAGGTGGGAGCATGCTTCATTTACTAGGAGACTAAAGTGGTTGGAGCTGAGAAAGCAAGGGGGACAAGGTGGGACATAAAAGTCGGACAGAAAAGGTGGAAGTCTGTATCATGCAGGGTCTATAGCTCACTATAATGAAATTGGCCTTAACTCTGAGAGAATCAGGAAACAACTGATGGCTAAATGAGTAGAGGAATGACATAATCAGACTTAAGACATTTTAAGTTGGTGAGTTTTGACTGCTGTGTTGATAGATGCAGGAAACAAGATAAGGAGGAGGAAAACAAGTTAGGTGCTACTGTAATGATCCAGGAAAGAAGGCTGGGGGGCTTGAACCAGGATAGCTCACAGTGGAGATGTTTGGATGCAATATTATTTCAAAGGTACAGCCAACATGATTCACTCAAGGACGGAATGTACAACACTGTTGAATCAAGAATGGTGAAATAAGGGGCCAGGTGTGGTGGAGCACACCTGTAATCCCAGCAGGTTGGTAGGCTGAGGCAGGAGGACCAAGAGTTCAAAGCCAGCCACAGCAATGGTGAGGCGCTAAACAACTCAGCGAGACACGGTCTCTAAATAAAATACAAAATAGGGCTGGGGCTGTGGCTCAGTGGCTGAGTGCCCCTGAGATCCATCCCCAGTACCAAAAAAAAGGAATGGCACAATAAGGCAATGATAGGAAAGAGACAATGAAAGCAATGAAAGAGAGTTATAAAAGTTCTACTGTGCCATCACCAGCACTGGTGTTTTAACAATAAAAATCTTAACCTATTTAATAATAAAAACCACAACTTCATTATTTTTATATTTTACCTCTTTAATCCTAGAAAACTTTATTTTGCTTTTTTTATTCTTTGGTAAATTGTCTATTCTTGACCTTTACATGTTTACTATTAGGGATTCGTGAATTACAGAAACAATGAATACAATTAATTCATGAAGAATCTTTTCTTATGTTGAATTCTATAATTGCTGTTCCCTGGATCCAATGATAATGTTTTTTGGCAGTACTATACTACCACATTACTCCTGCCTTATGAAGTTCTACTAACCCTGGCAATGCTCCCCATTTCCCTAATTATGATTCTTTTTAACCCTCTAAATAGTCTTCCATGATCTTACAGATGAATTGTTGAATTATCAATTTCAAGAAAAATCCTACTGGAACTTGATCACAAATGCAATAAATTTATGGATTATTTTGAAGGAAAACTGAAATCAGTATAATATTCAGATTTTCTATCCAGGAAGATATAAATCTTAATCTATTTGTTTACCTCTCTCTTTGTGGTTTTCTTCAGCTGGGTCACACTGTATTCATCTGTTTCTTAGTGTCTTAATTTTGTTGTTATGTGAATGGATCTTGAACTATTATCCATTCCTCTACTTCCTTGTCTTTAAATCTCAGGTGGTGGCTTATATAAAACTACAAAACTAGATATTCTCAGGATGGATGAAACTGAAGCAGAAAGAAGTTCCATAATAAAAGAGGTACCCAGTAATTCTGAGGTGAAAATACGAAGACAAAGAGGAAAAAAAATTATGGAAATTATGGAACAAAAAATGACAACATGGAAATGAAAGAATCACCTTTTCAAAAGATGTACATCCAGAACACAGGGAAGAAACAGCACCTTCTTTAGAAAAACAAAAATTTTAAAGAGCTTTTGGGTAAGGATAAAAGGAAAAATAAACACAAAGGATAATGTTGAGAAAGTATGTTAGGATAACTATATGAGAGAAATTAGGACTACTTCCTAATACAAACTGGTCCAGAGGCAAAATACATAAATGTTGAAAATTTTAAATATCCAATTATGTATTAAAAATGTATCAGATAGGCTGCGGCTCCAGGTGAGATCGGGGCCAGGAGTGGAGCAGCTTGCCAGCTCCAGCAGGGAATTTGGGCCCAACGGCGCCATTCTGCAGCTTCCCTGGCGGAGAGACGCCATCTTCAGCTGTCTGAGCTCTCGGACCTAAGCTCAGCCCTTTCTGCGGGGACACGGCGCTGCGGCTCCAGGGCCACGGTGCTGCGTCTCCTGGTTGCCTCTGCCCAGAAGCATTGATCACTCCCAACCTGGAGGTTGTGAGACAGCAGCTATCTTGGGTCACCACTTGATCAAGCACCTCGCAAACATCTGGTGAGTTACTGGAAATCTGCAGGGACGCCCTAAGACTTTACAGGGAAATTGCAATCCCTATGATTTGCACTACTAGAGGGGAAGATACATGAGCAGCATGAGAAAACACGGGAAGAAAGTGTCCCAAACAAACCTAGATGATACATCAAGAGATCCCAAAGACAGCATGGTAGAAAGAATGACAGAAATGGAGTTCAGAATGTTCATAATTAAAATGATCCGAGAAGAGAATGAGGTGAGGAGAGAGCAGATTCAGGCTATGAATAATCAGCTAATAGAGCAATTGCAGGAAGCAAAAAATCATTTCAATAAAGAGATAGAAGTTCTGAGAAAAAAACAAACAGAAATCCTTGAAGGAAACAAGGAAATGAAGGAAACAATCAACCAAGTTAAAAACTCAATAGAAAGCATAATTAACAGAATAGATCACTTGGAAGACAGAACCTCAGACAATGAAGACAAAATATTCAATCTTGAAAACAAAGTCGAACAAACAGAGAAGATGGTTAGGAATGATGAACGAAATCTCCAAGAAATATGGGACATCATGAAAAGACCAAATTTAAGTTATTGGGATTGAGGAAGGCACAGAGATACAAACCAAGGGTATGAATAATCTGTTCAATGAAATAATATCA